>CM031235.1:820411385-821011385 GCA_018340775.1 Taxus wallichiana var. yunnanensis
CATCTTCATCCTCCTTCTATTTAGGTTCATATTCTTCTTCATTCTATGACTCTTCTTTAACAACGATATTAGCTTCATCCATTTTCAGCTTTCCTTTTATGATGTCCTTGGCATGAGTAATACAAAAAGAAGATTTATGTCCTTTTTCTTACAATAAAATCATTCTAATTCCTCTTTGTTTTTGAAAAAATTAGTATGCTTCCTTTTAATATAAAGATAAGTTTCTTCCTCAATATCTTATTTTGTTCTTTTTCTTCAGCTAGTAATGCAGAAATCATACCTTCAAGTGAATGAGAAGGCATTTGACCAAGAGTAAAAACTACATTACTGTATTTTGGAGGTAAACTATTTAATAAAATAGCTTTTGCATCTTCATCATCTACTTGAGAACTTACTTCCGTCAGCTATCTTAGAAGAGATCTAAGATCATTAATATGACTTGACATAGTTGCACCCTCATTCATTTTCAACTTGAATAACTGCAACTTAAGTGAAAATTTAGCATTCACAACCTTTGCACCAAATGTCTGACTTAGCAAATCCCATATATCTTTAGAATTTTTATAAGTCTATATAATGTAACTCAGTATCTAATAAATTAGGCCCAATAATGGATTTTCTTTGTTATCCCTGGTTTGCCATTCAAACAATTTTACAACATCTGTTGGTTCTGGTTCTTTTCCACTCACAATTGCCCAAAGGTTCTTGTTCATTAATTGCATTTTTATTTTCACCTTCCATGTGTGAAAATTTAATCCATTGAATTTATCTAATGGAATTTCCATAATAGGTTTCTGAACTCAGTCGAAAATGCACCCTTACAATAAACTTTAAACACTGAAAGTAAAATTTTCTGACATATTTGCCAAAAATGGAAAAAATAAATTTTTTTGTCTAATAATAGAAAACATAGGATCAATGTGTAGAGATCAAAAAAATACACATTTTTAAACAAAATGGCACATTAATCTAAGTTATTAGCTAAAATTTATGGAAATTTTAAGTTATAACTCCAACATCTTCCTAGACCCTTTCCAAATTTGGCAAAAACTTGTCTCTACTTTTTTTATCTGCATCCAAAAAGGAAAGAAATGTAATACCTCTATCATTGTGGATCCTGGATATTGCAAGAAGTCACGTCGCAGCCAAGTATGGATTCACCTAAGTGAAGTGTCACCATTGTTAGTAGATAAACATGCAAGTCATATTTGATTATAATGAAAAAATTCGTTCCAAATCTAAACGCCTCACAAACTCCTATAGGTTATCATTGTGGTCTAACCCGCTCTGATACCAAATCTTGTAAATATCCATGATTTAATCAAATAAAAAACAAAACATTACATAATAAAATAATAAAACCAGAGATATTGTAATTTATTTAGAATAAATTCCCAATGGAGAGATTACATATAAATAGCTCAATGAACTCCTATAAGTAAGGATTCAAGGCTAATCTCTAAGTCCTCTCAATATCCCAAATATCTCTCAACTATGAGTTGTGCATTACAATTGTTTTGCACACTCATATATTATTTTATAAATATTAAAAACTATTACTACCAAATAACCCAAACCACTCCTAAGTGTTCACACTATGAACAATATTTCGTAACAATATACTTCGAACAGAAACTAATTAAACAAATAAACTAAACCTGAACTATTACAAACACAATACAACAAATTTCTTCTATTCTAAACAATTAAACTACTTCTACACTAAAACTAAACAAGTAAATAATCCAGTGTAGTTATTCACCTATGTAGAGTGTATCTAGTCTATTTTAATTAATGAAATATTCTCTAACTATGAATGTAAATCTAATCCTCAATTCTATCTCAAAAGTAGAAGAAGAAATCATAACTTATTGGAAGCTTTTCTTCTTTGCAACTTCCCCAACAAAATAACAGAGGGTTTCCTATATGGATTTATACTTGAAACTATATTAATGCTTGTAACTATAAAAATGATTTCTCTACTCTATTTGATGATTTACATATAATTCGGAAACAATGATTTGGAATAAAATAAGGAAATCAAATAACAGCTCCAACCTAGAATACAGAACATTGGTAATCCAGATGTGTGGTAATTGGTCCCCTCAGTTTATCTTTTCAATTCCTTGTGTCCACGTAAGTCCATAGGTTGGGAACGCATTGACAGTAATAGAAAGAAAGCGTTGGAGCAATGGGAAACTTGAATTGGCAGTCTAGAATAATGCAAGTGGAAGAAAGATAGCACAATAGAACTAGATTGGCTATACATTTTCCAACATGAAATAAAGTAGCTTAACAATTGCAAGGATACACAAGATAATTCTTTGGCCTTTTTCTTGAAAACAAGTGATCAATTTATAGAAATTTAGTTATAGATTTGCCAAGCACACTTGGTAATAATGAGATGTCAAATCATCACATGAAGAGGCAGTTAACTATGTAATCAACAATCACAAGTGAAAGAGGAGTTAAGCATGAAAAAATCAAGCCTAAATTTAGGAAATTTGACTAAGAAACACGTCCAAAAACTAAATTGGAGTTGAGTTACACATGTACAAAGCATGAGTGAACATTATGGAAAATGCGCACAAGAGCACCACCCTATTTAGTGCGGCGGTTACAAAACCGCTGCCTAGGCAAGGTAGTGGTTTTGACACTAAAGGTCAAAACTAGCCTAAAACAAAGTGAGAAGCTAGGAAAAAGCATGCGGAGGATAAATAAGGCAATCTAGGATACAAATATAAGTCAAAAATAGGTTTAGGAGCTCAAACACCTTCTGAAAAGATATGAATAATCATTCGAGATCTTTTTTTAACCATTTTCTAACAATTTAGCACGTACAAATTTGGGTGCGTACATATTACCCCCTCAGAGAATATTTTTAGCCATGAAGAGGTGTAGAACATAGAGTCTAAGTATGGCATTCCCAAAATGGGGAGTTAGAAGTTATACCTGACACGCCCGTGTGCAGAAATGTCATCATCCAAACTCTAGCTACCTGTAATATGAAAGGAGAACTCAAGTGCAGATAGATAAAATATCAAAAAATAAATGCTACATCAAAATGACAAGAGGACTTACCATTTTGCGGGGGTAGGAATATACCTGCACTAATACTCCAACCATGTGGTCACATACACGTAAAACGAAGTCAAAACAATATATATATATATATCAAAATAACTCATTTTTCAAATCATTTGCACATATCCTATTGGTGAATTTTGAGTGAGATTATTGACAAAACGATGAGTATGATGATGTGATCATGGCTTCGTGAGACAAAGATGCCCAACAATGCGGAAAAAGTTAGTTTTTCTCAGTTATTCATTTTGAAACCTAAAATGTAAAAGGTTGAAAATCTAAGCCTAGGGGGATAGGCCATAGGCCTCTTTATTTCTTTTGATGTCATTTGGTGAGGTAAATATATGATTTTTTTGTGATTTTGTGCTTCTTGTGAGCATTTTGACCACACCTACGCGTGTGATGACATTGTACTGAAACTTTATTCCATGATATATACAGATATCTCTTTTTGGCCCGACTATTCTTTGCATTAGATTTGACTTCTTTTTGGCTTGCTTCACATGTGTACTTTATATGTTTAGAATTTGAGATTTTGTATGCTTTTCAGAATATATGCAATGGATGATGTATGCTAATAGAATGATCTTTTTTTTGCAATACTAATATGTGATGATTATACAGACATGTTGTAATGTTGAAATTTATCCTTTCAAGTAATGTTTAGTACTTATATTTGTTTTTTGGAAATCTTGATGAATAATTTGAATTCACTCCACTCTTAACCCCACACAACTAGTAAGATGTGAGGGCTCAACACCGGAACTAGGAGCGACGTGAACTATATGGTTTTTGATAGAGATGCAAATGGTGAGAGAAAGACAATATTCTGACATAAACCTAATTAGGAACCTACAATCTTAACTTTGCTTATAGTTTACTACACATCCTAGAATGTAATTGCTTGTAAATTTTATCTAGAATTAGATGTGAAGATGACCTCTTAATTTATAATATCTAGTTTTAAGGTTTTGACTCTCTTTTGGAACATGCACATCTAATTCATTTTTCTTGGGATTTTAAAGATTTTCAAAGCACTTTATTTGATTGAAATTTCTTTTAATTTATTAGTTTATTTGTAGAGACCCCCTACACCTTGCCCCATGTTACCAGCACGAATCATGGGCTCATCACCAAGGACAAGGCATAGGTGAGTAAGGGCACTTCACTCCTTTCCCAACCTCAAGAAACAACTAAGAGGCTCGGGCTCAACACTCGAAGGTCATGAGAGAAAGAAGTGTTTAAAATAAAAAATTTGATTGATTTTTGATTTCATGTATATATATATATATATATATATATATATATATATATGTGCTTTTGGGAAGGAAAGTTTTCCCCTAGCCTCAACCCCACACAACTGTAACATGTGAGGGCTCAACACCGAAGCTTGAGATAAGTGAAAAAGCATTCTAGGTGAAAATGTTTAGAATTTTTTTATACCAAAGAGGATTTTCTAGGGAAATATATGACATCACAAAGCTTCTAGAATTGACTATGGGAAAATACAACTATGCTAGAAGAAAGCTATAGGAAAACCAAGTATGCACGCAATCCCTGGCTAGGATTAGTGTCACAAAAAATTCTTATCTTGTTGAATTGATGAAGTGATAATAATTGTTGACGATCATATTATGAATTTGTGAAGAGATATGATTTCAAGGATTGGTAATGTTTTGTAGAAGTTTTTGAGAGTTACTTGAAAATAAGTTCCTTGACTACAAATTTTACATAATGAACTGACGAGATGATAATGAAATGAAAATGTAGTAGTATACATATGGAGATGATGGTAGATCACATCCTAAAATGTCTAAGGTGAAGAGAGTTGAAGGATGTCAAACTCCTCACCCCTAAGAGCACACAGTGAAGAAATGCAACCTTTGAATTTTATGTTATTTTGACAAGGTCTTGTTGTCCGGGGTTTAAAATTACAGTCCCTACCCATGATTGTGTATATATGTTTGTCTAATTTGTCTATCTGGTGGAGGTATCTGAGAACCTCTCTATCACATTATTGACACATTGTGCATAAGTGAGCATGACTATGCTGCTCAACTTGGTGAAGAATAGTGACTTTATGTGACCTTTGTTGCATTATAGGATCACATCCCATGGAGATGACATACTTGATTTCTGACATGTTCATATCTAAACCAAGGTTTGGAATAGAACAATCCCTAGGGATGGCTTTGATGGGTGTCATATTGATTTCATCCCTCTCTTCCTCTTTTGTTAATTCTATCATGTTTATACCTAGGTCAATATCATCGGTAAGAAAATCGGTTGTGCCAAGAAGGCTACCCATTACTTATGGTTCAAATGAGAGGAAGATCGACTCACTACTCTCCAAGATTTTCATGGTTCCGTTGTTGTTTTGGTGGACATAGTTTCCACAAATATTTATTTTCCTTTATCAGTTTTGGCCACCTCAAATTTTTTTGGGTCAACAACTTCATCCTTTGGAATACTCGGGGTGGTTGTAACCAATTGGTTTGATGGTGGTGGCTTGTTTAATTGGTTTGCAGGGAGTTCATACTCCGTATGGAATCCTCTTTTCTTCTTGAGGTTCTCTAAGTGTATATCAAAGGGCTTAGGATCCCCTTGGGTGATGAAGACCTTTCCCAAATGGAGGAATCTAACTTCCTGGAATAAGGTAGAAGGAATAGCTTTCATTCGATGAATCACGAAAGGAATGATAAGCGAGATCATGCCAAGCCAAGAACACGGATGCTAATCAAACATCACAATCAATAAGATGAAAGTAATTCTCCGAATAACTTTACATAAACCTTCTTCCAACCACTATCAATCAAACAAATGAGCAAATTCAATATCATATATTATTATAGAACTCAATGTAATACATTGAGAATGGGCCTTGCTTAAATAGGTAAGGAATAACAATCTAAACCGAGTCAAGGTCGTAGTTTAAGCGATAAATTAATGAAATAACTATTCATCAAAGAACTAGTCAAGACCATATATTTAGGAGAGAACTAGACATCAAGGATCTAGTCAATACCATAGATCAAGGAAATAACTATACCTAACAACTAGATAATATCTCCTAATATCTAAATAAGATAAAAGAAATATCCACACACATAAGTGGGTGAGGATAAATACAATAAAGGTAAATAAAGTACCTAGGTTAACATGAGCTAAGTTAAATACCTACTCTAACAAATCCAAGGTCTCATAAGGATCATGTTGTCATTTTTTCCCTATCGATGATGTAAAAATATGTCAAGATGGTTTTTAGCCCAAGGGTGACAAGAAAAATTATGGTTCCGATTGAAGTAGCCTTAACACTATCATACCCTCCCAATGTGTTTCTTATAGAGGATCAATTAGTATCTCCATATCCTAACTTCTACAAGAAAGAGAAGGGAACCACATTCACTAAAGCCGATACCTTATCATGAATTGCTCTACCATCAATCATGGCTCTTTTAATGCAATTGATATAAACCCATACTTGTAAATATAAGGCATGATTACCTCTTGATTGGCTATGCTAAGTGTTCCCGAAAAGGGGATATTTAGTGGCTATGAACATGATGGAAATAAAACAACTTAACAATTACAAGGACACACAAAATAATACTCGGCCTTTTTGCAAAAAACAAGTGATCTATTTATAGAAAGTTAGTTGCATAGTTCCCAAGCACACTTGGTAGTAATGAGATGCCAAATATTCACATGAAGAGGAAGTTAACTATCCAATCAATAATCATAAGTGAAAGAGCGAGTTAAGCATGAACAAATCAATCATAAATTTAGGAAATTTACTAAGAAATGTGTCCAAAATTGAACTGGAGTTGAGTTACATGCATAGAAATCATGAGTAAACATTCTAGAAAATGTGCACATGACTACCACCCTACACAAAGAGGTGATTATAAGACCACCTCCTTGCTTAGGGTGGCGATTCTGAAAAGCCGCCACCTAGGTTGGGTGGCGGTTTTGACACTAAAGGTCAAAACTAGCCTAAAATGAAACGTGAAGTTAGGAAAAAGCATACGAGAGGATAAATAAGGCAATTTGGGCCAAAAATATAAGCTAAAAATAGGTTTAGGATCTCGAACACCTTTTAAAAATATATGAATCATCCTTGGGGACCTTTCGTAACCATTTTCTGATAATGTAACATGTGCAAATTTGGGTGTGTATAGCTACCATCGCCTCACTCCTAGACATGTCCCCATATACATCTAATTCAAAAAAAATGATTGAGTAATTAGCAATCCCCTCTTATGATACTCTCGAGTCAGAGATGGTTTGTGAGATCATTGGTCCTGATTCCCCTTGGTACCACGACATCTACACCTATCTACATGATCATACCCTTCCACCAAATCTTCCTTGCAACCATCAAAAATCATTTATCCAACAAGCCTTCCACTTCACTATCCTCGGTGATACCCTTTATCGTAGAAGCTTTAAAAAACTCTACTACGCTACTTAAATTCCCAAGAGGCCAAATCATTACTCTTGGAAGTTTGCACAGGAATTTGTGGTTGTCACCCTAGTGTTCGGCCCTTGCCAAAAGGCTTCTACGAACTGGTTATTATTGGAAAACATGGAAAAATATGCATGCTCCTATATCTATAAATGTGTCCCCTATCAAAAGCATGCTAACCTCATCCACACACCATCACAAGCCTTACAACCCATCACTACCCCATGGCCCTTTTCTACCTAGGGTCTCGATCTCATGGGAAAAATAAATCCCACTTCATTTGATTGCCATACATTCATTATCACTGCCACCAAATACTTCACTAAGTGGGTCGAAGCCATGCTTCGCTCACTTATGTCAAAGGAAAACAAATATCCAAATTCATCCTTAACTACATCATCTTCTGCTACGGTGTCCCATCCACACTTATCAAGGACAATGGTAAATCCTTTAAAAATAAATATGTCCATGAACTTTGTGACAAATTTCATATTAATCTCAAGTTTTCCACCCCCTATTATCCATAAGGAAATGGCCAATCTGAAGCATCTAACAAGATGCTAAAGTGCATCCTTGGAAAAATAGTAAATCAAGCTCGAAGTGATTGGCATACGTAAATATATCCCGACTTATGGGCCTATCACACCTCCATCCACACTCCCACCGGTGGCACTCCATACTCTCTTATCTTTGTCACTAAATAAATTTTTCCCATTGAGATCAAAATCCCATCCCTACACATTTCCCTCCAACACCTCATTGATAACGAAGAATACCACATCCATCACCTTCAAGAACTCAAACTCCTCGATGAGAAATGTCTCCAAGCCCTGGATCACCTCAAATCCTATCAAAAATTCCTTAATCGTCATTATAGAAAGCATGTAACGGACCATGAATTTGAATTTGGTGACCTAGTCCTAAAAAAAAATCAACGTAAAACTAACTCCAATCGAGAAACGAAGGGAAATTTTGAACCAAATTGGCTCAGACCATATGTCTTCATAGCTAAATTCAGCTCAGGTGTTTATAATATTGCTACCCCAAATGGATACGAGTTGGATGAGCCTATGGGTATCATGCATCTTCTCCATTTCTATGCTTAAGTACCTAACAATCCACATTATATCAAAAAAATAAAAAATTATCCGTCCAATGGTGAAAACCACTTCGATGGCACCTTGGGAAAGTACCATGGTGAAAACCGGTTTTTGACACCATGGTAAATTTGATAATCTATCTACGAGCACTCTATGACACTATTACATGCAAACCGGGGAAAACTACCCCTTCCTCCCTACATCCCTTAGATACCCATTCACAAATCTCTTCCTACTATATTTTATCCACTCTCTAAATCCAGACTTCTTCTAATCCTTTCTATACCACATAGGATCCGTCATGATTAGGAACATTTATCCCTTTCCTAGCTAAGGTTGCATTGTCTACAATCACACCTAGGAAATAGATTTCTAGAAGTCTAAGTCAAAATTCGATAAATGTAACCCTTGTAATATCCCGAGGCATTCGTTTCTCTCCATCCCCTATCCATTGCTACTCATTCCCTATCACTCTCCTTTTCTCTCTACCATTCTATCATGATCAAAGTAATGATTATATTGTAAATATTTGTACAAAATTCAAACACATTTGACATCCATTTCTTATGTACATAGCATATGTTGCATTACTAACACACACAAACTACATTTCCATCCACATACATGACCACAATCCTAATCTATATCTAACACATATTCACTATCTCATCAATCATCCATGCTACCATTACTCATATCCATCTCTAACATGAACACATCACATCATAAATAAATCACAACTAAACCATCCACATATTTCATATCATCACAATAATAATACCCAATGAATATGATCCCCTTCACATTTTAATCATCAAATAATACTCATAAATTACTCCCATCCATCATCAAACCATATTATCATTACTATAATTTAGCCCAATAAAATAAATATCATCACATATATATACACAAATAACAATCAAAATTTTCAATACACATCATCACATCTACATATTATCCACATAAAGACGATATTTTCATTAAGATCATCATGAACTAAATCATATAAACATCACATCACATTATAATAATCACTAAAACATTAAACATTATCCAAACCATAATAAAACAACATCATTAATCATCAAACACAATTACATCATCTCATCATATATAATTAATCCATACACATACATCGGTTAATTATAAAACAAACATCATCTAGAACTATACTCTATAAAGTAATCAAATCACATCAACTAAACCATCACCATAATCAACTGGCATCAACATCATAACATAAATCAAGATACATCACAATAAACCATATAATCAACATCCACTGTCATAAGAAAACATCATCAACATCTCAAAAATAACAACATATACATTAATTTTCATCTCATATATATAACCTTGTACTTGTATATCATCAATCATCCATATATACACCAAAAATATGGCCATCTTGGTCATCAAAATAATTGATCATCCATATATACATAAAACATCTAACCATCCTAGCCATCAAAATAATCTATCAATTGTACATATATCAAAACTATGACCATAGTGGTCATCCACGCAAAATACATATGATGTACTGGAACTCATCAAGATGTCGAGCTCCCAGTATCATCCTCTGGTGGAGGAGGTCATCATATGCTAGTTGTGCTCCCAAAAACTATGGAAAAATCGGTATTCAAACTGATCTCTATCTCGATCCCTCACTTTTCCGTTGTCCATCCACATAGTCCATATAACATACATAATCAGGTCACTCTTGTATCAAAATTCCTCATAATATCTCATCTCAGCCATCAAATCCTGATATTGTTGTAAAGACACTGTACTAAGAGACATCATTTGCCTTGATCTCCATGGGCTACTAGGTGTTGTTACTTCCCCTCAATCCTATAATCCACTCTAAGTATCACTCCCCCTTATCCTCCATCCAATGGACCATATCTCACCCTATACCCCTCTTGATCTACATAATATCTCTCACAACATTGTATATCATAGTCCCGCTCTTACTCTATCTCGAGCTATCTCTAAGTGCAGCCACACAATCTCCCCCTTCCTCTATCTCACCACCACTATAAAAACCATGAATATCTCTCATCCTCACTGCATCTCACGCCTATAGGTAAGTTATCTCCCCTACTCAGGCTTGTGCCTCCCTCTCCAACATTTCTATACGTGCCTATAAATCGGCACCTCCCGAATTTGATCCTCCTCCTCCGTCTCCTCCTACTCCTCCATCTCCTCTTACTTCCCCATCACTTGACCCATTAAACCCCTACTTTTGAATCAACTCCACATGAGGGTCATGTTATATCTACATGATAAAGGTGCACTTTCGTAAGGACATTGTTGTCACTTACCCAAATTATGTGTATTTATGCCAAAATTCCAAAAATTTGAGTAAGTTCTCCCTTTTGAGGTCTTTGTTTTCCCTTGTGAAGTATAATGGTAAGGGAAAAAAGTCTCAACAGTTAGTCAATTTTCAAAAAAATGAGTTAAGACTCTTTCTTTGAATTGCGTGTATTTCAGGTTCTGATGTCCCGCGTGTCCCATGTTCCTCTAGGACCCTTGTTTCTTGATCCCCTACCTTTCCCATAATGAACTATCCTTCTTGGTTTTGTGGTTTATCAAACTTTTTATGAACTCACAACCCTTGTTCTTCTCGTTAGTATGTTCCCGGCATCCCCACGGTACCATGCAAGTCTTTTCGACCAAAGAACCTATTCTTCAAATATTTCTAAGTCCCCTTCATGTTACTGATTTTTGGGCGGTGGGAACTTGCGTCCTTAGGTCCCATGGACCATTTGTGTGTCTTTTTCCCAACTTACATGCTTTCCATTACATTCCAATGTAGTGCTTAACTTTCGGCTTCTCATGTCCCAAATGTCACGGTGTGGTTCGACCCTCGATTCTCCATGAAAACCCAAATTTTCTAAATTTTCCTTTACGTTACGGAAACTTCGGCCTTTTGTGTCACGGTCATCCCATATTGTTTTGGGCATTATGTGCTTCATTCCTCATCCATATCCACACTATATATGTATAGGTCTATATCTAGTGTTCCAAGTGCCCCATTTCCTATTATCCATTAAATACCTTCATTAATACTTCCACCAACCTTATTCAAATGGGGTAATATAAAATGGGATAGATAATTATTCTTACCATTACAACTACATTCCAAGCCTCGCGCATTCCATTCAAAAATTTTCCTAGCCATAGTGCAAGCCTCCTTTGGTCATTTAAAAAAAATTAAAGTGCATTTTTTTCTGAAAAGGTCGTCATCAATGATCATTCTACCCATTGAATTATTTTTTCTCATCCCCCTTTTTTCCATAATGAAGATTCATTTCAAAGTTCATGAGCATATTTATTCTCTCGAGACTTTTATACCTAACATAGGGGACACCGATGTGCAACATCTAGATTTTAATGATTTCTAGAATGAATTAATGATGTTAATCCTTCACCGATGGGTCAACTCATCAAGGACTATGGGATAGCTTACGCTGGAGGATTTCCAATCTCAGACCAATGTGTAGATACCCTGCGGCTCCCACTTCAACCCTAGCACAAAAGAGATCACAAATCCCAAAGGCCAAGTGATCGCTAAGATGGATGTAAGATGTATCAATGCTACCCTTGGGATTCCATTATTTAAATACTCAAATGTTCTCACTATGACACAAGCCCAATAGTTGTTTGATCAAGAGCCTGGAAAGTAAAAACACATGGTGGCTAAGTCATGTTTCAATGTCCCAAAGAAATAAGCTTCCACATTGCCCAATGCTTTATATAGAAGTGATTTCAAGGAAGATATTTAAGACATCATTACTCTTTTGGACAAAATTATGGGGCTTCCTACAAGTAATGAGTTCCATTTTTGGATGTGCCCATACATAAATATCATATGTGAAGGAAAGAAAAAATTGAATTGGGTAGAAATCATTTGTAATAATCTTATTGAACAACTGACCAATTTACATAGAACCAAGGACTTCCACATGACCTCCTACTTGATGTATACTATTGGGGCATATAGAGAATGGTTAGGTCTCTCTCTAGAAGATAATAAGAAGAATGCCCCAATATATGAATACTACTCAAAATTGACTTTGAAGAATAGTAATCATCATTTTAGGATAGTTAATGATGCTTTCACTATGTATATTGATAGGATTTTGGAGATAAATACAACTAAAAGGTTCTCTACTAAATCCAAGCAGTTGATTTCCATCTATGGCAGCTTCTACATTTAGTTTAGGAAGTTCTCCTATATCAGGTTAGCAGGTTTTGAAGGGGGCCCCTTTAAGCTCCCAATGTATTGTAGTGACAAGATTTCCCTAGTGGAAATTTGTAGGCAACTTGATAAATTTCATAGAACCTGCAAAGAAAAGAAGATAGGCTGGTGTTCAATTCTTAATCACTCTGGGTAATTATACTTACAAGACTTCCCTGGATGCACAAAATGTTGAGAGGACAATTGCTGCTTTAAATTTTCATTCCTTTCATAAAAGAACTTTCTTTGATCTCAAAGGATTCATCACCAATAATTTTAGAATGTCCTTCCATCACCTCTCTAACGTAGAAGACTATTGGGTAGATTGTCCAGATGATTATGAGGTAAGAAGAAGGTATTATGGCCGGCTCTCACTACAACAAATCAAATACTTTGAAATCTATAAAGTACCAGATGAATTGCAAGATGATGATGAAGATTTACAGTCATTGGAATTCAAAAAATTTATAAGGCACACTCCTTTTGACACCATTGACTGGTTCAAGAAGGAAAAGAATAACTTGCAAGAAATTATTAACCCTATCTTGGTTAGAACTAAAGTTTGGTTTGATAGGAAAATGAAAAAATATAAAGTGGATAGATAGTGGTCTCCTTCGAGGAATTTTCCACATCCCACAAAGAAGTTACTACTCCAACACCTGAAGCACGCACTCAATCGGCTCCTTCTCCTCTCAAGTCTTAAACCCTGGTGTATATCTAGAAAATAAAATCTAAAAAGGTTGAGAAGGAAGGAAGAGGATTTGATTGAAGAAGAAAACACTCACCTCCTTTCTCCAAAAAAGACAGAGACATCCATGGTGGTTGAACAAATCACTAATCTTTCAAAAGAAGTGAAAGAATTATAATGTCAAGAGGAAGAAGGGAGTATTCAAGAAAGAGGAAGCATTGAAAAGGAGGAAGAGGTGGAAGAAAAGAAAGAGAATGCAAAATTAAAAGCTAAAAAACAAGTATTCAGAGACTCCTGTCAAAGAGATGCTAGTTTCTAGCATTGGCACATCTTTCATGGAAGTGTTAGCTACACAAACCCTAGCTTCAATGAGTACTCTTACATTAGGTCCTCTTTTCCTCCTCCTTCTAGTACCACTTTCACTTGGGTTCAAACATTTGTTTATAGTAAGAAGATAAAGGATTCATTCCAAATTGTTTCCCCCAAATTTGATGTTATTGCTTCCATATTAGGCACCACTCCTACTCCATCTATCAAGAAAGCCAAAACTACTTCAAGGTTGGTGTCTAATTCTAAATGCCAACAATTCTTGGAGATTTCCAAACCTAGGGTTGAGAAAGATGATAAATATTTGGTTTTGAATGAATTAAAATTGACAAGGATACCATTGGGTGAGTACACTCCTAAAAGTGAAGTTCAAAATCTAAAGGAGGTTGTGTCAAAGGTGATTGAAAGAGTTGAAAAGGGCAGATAAACACAAGATCGGCTAGAAGATCAAGTATAGATTCTTTCTGAATTCATCAGTCTTTATTGGCAAGTGATAAGGTGTTGGATCCAACACCACTAACTTCAATGTCACCTCCCATTGTCTTGACTAATGAAGAGGTACATAACATCAAGGACATTCACAAGCATACATCTTATGGAAAGGAAATAGAAGCAATGGTGGAAGAAATGTTAATTTATTGCCTAAATTTTAATTTAGGAAGTATATAAATCCTATGATAACATTTTTTCAATAAAACAGAGGCACGCCTCAACTATTACAAACATGGAGAAATATCTCAAGATGTGGAAAGAGTGTATACAAGATCTGAGACAAATGAGAACTACTAATGAAAAGATTCTTATTGCAGTCAGTATATTTGATGACCCAAAGAATAATATGTCCAAGAAGTGGGTTTATAGTGTGAATTGGAAAATAAAGGTCCTTGAAGAGGCGGTTGATGAATTGAATATTTCATTCCATAAGGGAGAGGCTTTCAAAACCTGTGTGTTGGATGACTTTCAAAATCTTCATTCTCAATTCTTTAAAGAAGACTCTATCACCGAAATAAAGTGTAGGACATTAATTTAAAATTCAAATCACTCATCAAAGAAAATCTCTTCAAATATGACATCATTACTAAGGAGAAGATGAAATAAGGTTTTACACTACAAGCTACAATCATCAAGGAAAACAAAGGCTTCTCACATAAATCGGACTTACGTAAGAGATGGAAGGTTACTTAGCAATGGATAAATGCTAATTCCAATACCACTATTCCCTGAGGCATGGATATTTTTGGAGCATTGGTCGAGTTTAAAAACAAGATACTCAAGATGAAGACTTTGGCAGCATCCTCTTCAAATGTTCCCTCGACTAGTGCATGAACATTTCTTTTTATTTCTCATATATTTGAAATTTGGCATTACAACCATAATGTAATTTGTAATTAGGGCCAAATTAAAAGATACACTACTTTTGATTAAGGTATTAATGTTTAATTAAAAGAAAAGAAACTGAAGAGACTCGACTCATAACTATCATGGTGCTTATAAAAGGAAATTCTTTCCATTGTAAAAGGGCTGGATTTTTTATGTTGGGAATGTAAAAATACAGAACCACTAAGGATCAATATAGAATAAGTTCTTCCCTCTCTATTCTTGTGTTCCATCTATCTTTGTTCTATACTTAATGAATGTGTATTTTATATATTTGGATATGAAACTTTGTGTTCACTCATTTGATGTTATGCTTTGAACTTTGTGTCTATTACATATATGTCATGTATTCAGATATATATAGATTCATGTGTTCTTGAAATTTCATGCATGCATAAGTAGGATATTACTCTACAATCTACACATCTGAAAGTGTTGCCATCTCCATTCCAAAGATCATTAATTATTCTACATCCTTTTATCCTATATTGAGAATTATTAAGTATGGATACATTCAATGCATCAAGATCCTCATTCAAATATCGTATTTTATACATTTGTAAATAAGTAGTTTTTCTTTTTTTTGGTGAATAAGGGAACCTCTCTGATCCATAAACTTATACTTTGGAACTCTACGAATCACACGATTATGTTTTTCTACCTTCAACTTTGAAAAATGACATATTTTCTTGAAAAATTAGAGCTTCGTGACTGATTATCTAGTGCTATAGAAAGGAAATTGTAGAGAAGGAAATAATTCAAACTTCAACACCAACAATTTTATCCTGGAAACCTCCAATGGAGAAAATTAGTCAGGAAGGGAAACTATTCTTTCTTCCCACTTTTATTGGTCTTATATAGACAATTACATATTACAATAAGTATAAAAAGAAGAAACAATGTAAACCTTCTCTCCAATTACTTTCTTGCTTTGTTTCTACACCTTGCTCCTACAATTCCATTTCAGCACTGAAGATCTTGCTCACTTCTCTCATTAAACTCTACTTCTCGATCTCTCTGGATCTTTGAATGATCATTCTCTTTCTCCTTTCATGCATTTATAGGCCTTCCCATGTCCTCTCATGCACTGGAGGATGTGAAATGGCATGGAAGGGAAGAGACATGGATGGATGCTTCAAGTTCGTGTCCATTCGCATTCCATTCTTATTTTTTGTTCTAAAGTGACAGGACTACTGTCCCGAGTAAACTAGTAGTCTCAGGACCACCGCCCCTACTATGCAGTGGTTTTAGGACCACCACCCTTTCAGGGCGGTAGTTCTAAAACCACTACTCTGAAGAGAGCGTGGTTCCTTCTAGAACCTCCATTTACCTCATTTTACTCATTTTTCTTATTTCTCCTTCTTGGTGCTAATGGAACTAATGAAGTGGTGTGTTTTTCTAGATCCCTATGGATAAATCTCCTATAAAGAGGAAGGAATTATATCCCCTAAAAATTTTCTTATGTCAAGATTCAAATTTTCCAACCAACAATCTTTTGGCACCCATCGTGGGGCATGTCATGTGCATCCCACCAAAATAATCTTTGAATAGGCTAGTAGTGGTAACACACTGAAGGAAAGAAGATACACACAAGGTCAAAGAGAATAAGGTGTTGAAGATATTGATTTTTAGTTACTTTGGAATAGGAAAGATTTCACCTGACTCTAAAAAGAAGGGCTAGAGGGAGAAGATCCACCAGTACTCCTCCTACGAAGAGTAGGACCTTTTCATTTTCAAATAGTAGTAACATTTAGACTCAATCAAGTCCCATGGCTTAGGCCCTAGTACTATCTGGCATTGTAATCCCTTTGCAAACTATTTTTCCCAAGATGGTTGTTGTGCCTTTTCTATAGGGTCAATGAGTTCGGCCTTTGTCTCTTCCCCAACATTTGCATGATCTGCCAACTATGAATAGAAATAATTTCCCTAAATTTCGAGGAGATGGAAAATTTAATCCATATGAGCACATTGCTACCTTTATCAGTGGCCTATCGAGTGCTTGGATTTGAGTACGAATATGTTTCCATCAAAAATTTTGTGGAGACACTAGAAGATAATGATGCGATTAGTTTTATCACCTCCCACCGAATTATCACCAACTAGGATAATATGAAGACTCAATTTGAAAACTTGTTCAAACCTATAGATAACATGAATGCACTCTTGGCATAACTATCACACATTAAAAAATATCCCTATGAACCCATGCGAGAGTTTGTGGAAAATTTAACAAGTTGGTGAATAAAATCCCAATGGCCACTCATCATGTAGATCAAATTCAAAAGTGATTTTTCTTAAATGCTCAACTTCCAAAGGTAAGCTATGCACTAAGAAGGGATAACCTCACCACCATGGATGATGACCAACATTTGGCCATAAGTATAGAAGATGATTTAATATTGTCAGGGAAGTTACAAAGGAACCACATAAAGCCAAGGCCTCTTTATCTGCTCATCGCAAGTTTGGATCAATTAGTTCAGAAACTGGAAAATGATATAATTTCCATCAAAAATTAATTGGCTCGAATTCTCCTTATAAAGATATTCTGAGAAGGAATTTTCAACCTCGAAATCAATTACCTCCCACCCAACCTAAGTTGGCAATTAAGGCACCACCTCTCAAGGTTCCAGTCAATGTAGAATGTGAAGTTCAAGAACCTAAAGATGAATTTGAAGATGCGGAACTTGAAGAGCCTAAAGAAGAATCTCATGAGGTTACGGAGGAAGTGAATGATTCTCAAGTCAACTTCCTTACCACATAGGGATTTTATTACGATGAAGATGATTTTGATGAAGTAGTAGCGGATATATAAAAGTATTGAATTTTCCCACATGTGCAGACATTATCTCTGCACAAGTATTGAATTTTTATGAATTTTTATTGGCCCACATGTGCGAGACATTATCTCTGCACAAGTATTGAATTTTCCAGATTGCCCAAAAATTTCAGTGGGCCATAACTTTTGCATACAAGCTTCGTTTCTTGGAAACAAGATATCACCTGAATTGTATAATTTTTCTCCATTTCATGGAACTAACCATAAATTATTCTAAGAAGATCCTAGATTGGTGTCTCTTAGTGAGGATCCTCGGGATCAGCTACTTTTTCCCAGATGTAAGATAATCTGTATAAGTATAATATAACATGATCATGTCTGCGCAACTAGGGAGATATGGCCCAAAAAGTCAATTTCCCACTTCTCAAAAGGTTCTTCACTAGTAATTGGCCTCAAAATCATGTCATATCTATGCCCAGGCTTTCCAAGGTGCTAACAGAGGTCACATGCCTTACAATATTCTTTGCAATCTTTGTATAACGGTTCCCACCATAAACTAACTAGTAGAATCTTATGTGCAATGACATCTCCCGCATAGTGTCCTCCTGCAATGCCATCATGAGCCTCTTCCAAAATTTCTTCATGATCATGCTCAGGTATACACCGGCATAAAACCTCAACCCTTCCTTATTTATATAATTCTCTACTAATCAACATGTAAGGCGAGACGTGAAAGGTAAGTTGTTTCTTCTCCAAAGCCTTCATTTCCTCGGGTGCCACACTTGTTCGTAAAAGACAACAATGTCCTCTAAGTTCTAGGGTGTGTAGTTTAACCTAAACAATTGTGCATCGATATTGTTTCCTCAATGCTTTGTGTGTCCTCTCTCGAAAATTGCTCTTTACTCTTACTTGGCTTAACCATGACTGTAAAGTTAAGCTCCTGAAATAACAGAACCCAACATCATATGTGCCTCTATAAAATGGGATTATTTACCAAATAATTCAATGCCATATGATATGTATAGAAAATGAAGGGTTTTCCAGTAAGTATTATCGAAACTTATGGAGCGTGTAGATCATAGACAACACCTCGCTCTGTAATCATCTAATTTTGTTTTGTTGGAGTCAAATTTTTGCTTGCAAAGCAAATAGGATGATCAAAAATCCCTTCTCTAAGTTAGGACCATGTTATTGGTCATGCCATAGGTGTCTACATAAATGTCAAAAGGTTTGGACCATGAAGTAAAGCCCAAAATAGGCGTTGTAGTAAGCCTTGCTTTCAAAGTCTCAAACACACGCTGCTGCGATTCACCCCAATAAAACTTGTTTTTTCCTTTCAATAATTCCTCCAGGGGCATGGTGTTCTTATCATAACATTTTATAAACTTCCTATAATATCCTATGTACCTCAAGAATATGTGCACCTCACTTTAGCTAGCAGGTTCCTCTAGGCCCAAAATCACAACAACCTTAGCAAGATCCACTTGCAAGCCCTCTTTACGGATGATGTGTCCTAGAAAAACTCCAAAGGGTGTGGAAAATATGCACTTCTTAATGTTTAAATATATGCTCAACTACTGACATCTCTCAAACATGAGCCTCATATTATCATAGTGATCTTTCACAAGCTCGTAGACTTTCCAATCATCAAAATACACCTGTAAGAACTTATGAATAAAATCCTAGAATGCATGTATAACTATGCGCCAAAATACTACAGGCGCATTCTTTAATCCAAAGAGCATAACTATGTATGCAAAACTTCCCCACTCAATGGTGAAAGTTTTCTTCTCTTGGTCCTCATTTTCTATCTTTACCTGAGAATACCTAGAAATTCCATCAGTGGAGTATATTTCGTGCCCCCTAACACCCTCCAAGATTTCCTTAGTAAATGGTGTGGGAAAGGGATCAATCACACATGCAGCATTTAATTCCTTATAATCCACAAAAATTCATATTCTCCCATCTTTCTTGATGTTGATCACCATAGGGCTCACCCATTTCGACTCCTTGATGAGCACAATGATCCCAGAAATTAACATTTTGTCAATTTCTTCCTTCACTTTGACGTGCAAATTAGGATTCATCATATAAGGCCTCTTCCTAACTGGGCACACACCTTCCTTCGGATTGATTTTCATTTCATCGAAAGATTCATGTACTCCTTTCAATTCATGATAACCTCTAGGGAACAGATCATGGAATTCCCATGATAGCTCAATTATCTAAGCAACTTCAAAGTCAGACTAATAATCTCCAATGATGGCCTTCTTAGGTTCATCATCCATTCCAATGTTTACTTTCTTAGTCTTCATAGGTTCATGGTTATACACGCACCTTCTCATTTGCATTGTCTAATACTTTACGCGTACCTTATGTATGCTCAACATCTAAGTTTTCCACTTCCTCATGATCAACTATATATACCATCTTACCCTTCTATTTTTATTAGCGAGCTCAAATAGAGTCATTCAAACATCTGTTTCTTCCTCTTCAAAACGTGCCTCCAAGTCGACTCACCTAACAATTCCTGAAGGACCTTCTCATTCTTTTCACTATCTCCCATAGTTAAATGCTTCATAACCCATAATGCCTCATTCACCAGAGGTTTAGTGGAAAAATATTTAAAGGTCTGAATCATACCTACGGTAAGTTCTTTCCAATTTCCAATCTCTCTATTTAACTCTACATGGATATACCATGCATGTGCATAGCCTCACAAGGTGAAGTAGAGCTTTTTGCACCCATAATGAAGGTGGTAAAGTTTCCTTCCCCTCTATCTAGAGTCTCTCACACTCCTGAACGTGGTGGTGAATAGGATCATTACCATGAAATTCACATATCTAAGTAGATGCATTGCCCCTGTGAAACCTCACAGATAAAGCGATTCTCACTTCTCTCCACTCCAAAATATTATCCCTGAGAACCATCTACTAGAGTGATGTCATCCCATAAAATTATAAACTATCATATTCCTTTTTTCCACTTGACATTCCCACTGAACTTCCATAGCAAGTAAGAATACTTCTGGATTCTCTTCACTAGTGTACTTAGTACCTAGCTACTTCCCAAACACCTGATACTATGTGGCTTACTTACACATGTAACTACACTTATTTTCTTGCGCACAATAATTTCATTAGTGTCATGTGCCCAGTTGTCACATGCAACACTTGTAGTATCACTCATGGAATATGCATCATCCCATTGGAGAACTCCTTCCTTTGAAGGCTCAAGAACTTTCGGATCTCGAATGTTGCACAAATAAAAAAATTTCAAGTCTTCTTCACTTAAGGGCTCTACATAAGGTGCATATTTACCATCTATCAAGGGGATAATGATGTTCTTTTCTTTGTTCTCAAAACTTATATATCCGTTTTTGAAACACAAATCAACATTGTTTGTATAACACCAAGGGTGCCCAAGTAAATTTGGAAAACTATCTGCCTCTACAAGTGCTAAGACCTCAAAGTCCCCAGTAAACTTGGCCCACTATATATTAATTGATACATCCTTTAAAAATCCAATAGGCATGGATTTAGTCCTATTTTCCATAAACAAAACATTAGAAGATGGCTATAATGGTGGTCTACCCATCTAAACCCATGCATCCAAAGTGAGCACATTCACTTCCACACCTGTGTCAATCAAAATATTACTCAAAAGTTAGCCATCAACAACAACATTCAGATTCATCTCCTTGTCATAATCTAGGCTATGAGGGGAAAGGTTAGCATGTAAAATCTACCTTTCATGTTCAATCCCAACATGCGGAGTGTTTCCCTTTAACCAATTCCCTAACAGAGGAATAATTTTCTCCTTGTGCGGCATTTTACAAACCTCCTTTAAATCATCAACATTTGTCTGATGGAGCTCAACTACTTTCTTTTGTTATAATTTTTGTGACTTCTCTTTCAAACATTGTATCTCACCACTGTAAATTCTAAATTACCTCTATGGTTTCTTGATAAACCTCCTTTTGATGTATAGGGTCTGGATACTTTGCATATAACACCTTCTCCTTTGTAATGGCGGGATTTTATTTCGAGTTTCTCTAGCACGCATAGGCTCAAAGCACATGTAGTAATATTTACAAGTACCAACTTAGGATTTGGTGCTAACTTTGGCATCCATTGGTCTTCTACCGCACATTGTACTCTAACCATTCCCACACCCTTATTCTCCTATTTTTCTTTCTTACTCAAATGTTCATACAAGTCCGGGAACTCTTCATAGATATGGTTCTTTCTATAGAAAGAGAAAACATTTTTGTGGACACTTGCACCTGTAGTGATCAAGGGACCTGCGTGTATAACAAGTCCCATGAGGGAAATCACTTCTTCCACCGCCGCGACCTTTTCCTCTAAATCCTCCTCAATAACCTCAACCTCTACCATAGCCTCCATCAGAATTCCCTTAATTATGATTATGGTCATGATGCTCACTTTTCTCTTTAGAATTATTTACAACACCAACATGTTATACGCCAATATCAATGGCATCAGGAATCTAATCAATCAACTGAAAAAATTTAGTATCATGAGTGGAATACCTACAAATTTTGTAGTAACAGGACATGTTCTTTCTTGTCGTATATCATTGCAACAATGGGCACTAACTTGAACTGCGTGGTCTAAGTGACGAGATCTCACAATCCAAAGAACAATGAGTGCATTGATTTATGAGGACAACTATCCTTAGTATTCCCCTCTACTTCACAATTTGTACACCAAATTTTGTTGTGTGTCTCATGTGTCAAATTAGTAGATAATTTCTCTAATTGTTTAGTCATTGCTACAATCTGAGCTTCCAAAAATAGGCTTACTCATGTGTCTACACTCCCTACCGCCTCGGTGCACGATTTTTTCAAGCACCTTGCACATATCTATATAAGTATTATGTGAAAGCACCATTCTAAAAGGCATGATCAGTCCTCCAACGAACCACTGAATATGATGGATTGCATGTATATCATAAGATAACTTGGAAAAAAGAGTTTTTTGAACCATGCATCATACTCCCAACAATCTCGGTAGTTCTCTATTAATATCTTTCAATGCACTGATGCTCTTCTACTCAAACTCAAGGATATAAAATTATTTCAAGAAAACATCCCATAAAGATGGTATAATTTGTTGGGTTAGCACAAAGTTGTATACATATTTTATCATATATAAGCATACATGCAATAAAATTATATATTCTACTAGAAGAAATATATAAAACAAGAGATATAAATCAACACCAAATTTAACGTGATTCACCCAGTGTGGGCTACATCCACCAAGAATCAAGACAATCTATTATCCAAATATTTTAGAATATTTAAAATCTTCCACACCTCTTATGATATACAGTACTTTCTTTCTCTCAAGCGTCTCCTTCTTCTCCAATAATTCTCTCTCTCACAATTATTTTCACAATAATCATTAACTCTCTCTTATAACCCTAGCTTTCTAGGTTATAAATACCTTATACAAACTTAGGGAACTTAACCATGCAATTAACGTGGTTCACCCAAAGTGTGGGCTACATCTACCAAGAAACAAGACAATCTATTATCCAAATCTTTTAGAATATTTAAAATCTTCCACACCTCTCACAATATACAGTACTTTCTTTCTCTCAAGCTTCTCCTTCTCCAAGAATTCTCTCTCTCACAATTATTTTCACAATAATCATTAACTCTCTCTTCTAACCCTATCTTTCTAGCTTATAAATACCTTATACAAACTTAGGGCACTTAGCCATGCAATTAAAATCAATAGATCTACTTTAATACTAAAATTAGATATAATTCCCATGATTTAAATAAAACACTCATGCATAGGTAACCGATGTCGGTTATCCCTAATGATGACGGTTTCTACTTTCCCGACTATGTCTGTCATAAGTGATTGATGTCGGTCCCTTCATAACCGATGTTGGTTACTATGTTTTCCAACAAGTTTATATAGCATGTTAAACTGAAGTAATTGAGCTCCACATCTCAACAATCTCCCACTTGGAGATAAATTACTACACTATACATGTACAACATCATTCTTGGATCCTTTCCTTAGCTTTGTTTCTTCCTCTTCAAGTCTCAAACTTGAAGACCAACAGAAGTGGAGTGTAGCTCCAACTTCTCTTTTGTTAATGGCTTTGTTAGCATATCCGTAGGGTTTTCACTCGTATGAATCTTCTCCAATTTCAACTTCCCATCCTCCAATACCCTCTCAGTATGAAGTGATACCTCAACTAAATGTGTTTCATTCTAGAATGAAACGTTGAGTTCTTTGCCAAATGAATTACACTCTGATTATCACTGAACAATTTACAATCATCTTTCTCCTTTCCCAACTCTTCCATGAACCTTCTCATCCATATAATCTCTTTTCTAGCCTCTATAGCTATAACATACTCTTCCTCTATAGTAGACAAAGCCACAACCTTCTACAATCTTTATATCCAGCTAATTATCATCCCACCTACTATGAAAATATATCTAGTAGTGATCCTCCTACCATCCAAATCTCCAGTCATATCCAAATCAACATAGCCACATAGAGAAATATCCAAACCTCCATAACATAATTGCATGCTAGATGTCCCTCTTAAATACCTGAGTATCTATTGGACTATTTTCCAATGCTCTTTACCTGGATTGACCATAAATCTACTCACAACTCCCATTTCCTATGAAATGTATGGTCTGGTACAAACCATAACATACATGAGACTCACAACTTCTGAAGCATATGGTGTTTGTGTTATGTATTTGACCTCCTCATGTGATGAAGGACATTGATCTTTGCTCAATTTAAAGTGTCTAGCCATAGGTGTGTACTTACATGTTTTTAATTCAGAATTTTACACCTTTCTAACACCTTATAGATATAATCCTCCCGAGATAAATACAATTTATTGTTCTTTCTATCTTTGTGTATTTACATACCGAGGATTTTTTTCGCAGCTCCTAAATCCTTCATAGAAAATGTGTGATTTATCTTTCCCTTAAGCTCACCAATGTCTTGCATACTAGATCCTGCAATAAGCATATCATCCACATATAGTAAAAAAATATAATAGCCCCCATTTTCAAGCTTCTTGAAATAAACACAATGATCATATTCACATCTCAAGTAACCATGCTCATGCATGAAACTATAAAACCTCATGTACCATTTCCTTGGAGCTTTCTTGAGCCCATATATGCTCTTTTTCAACCTACACACTAATTTCTCCTTACCCTTGACTTCATACCCAAGTGGATGTTACATATAAATCTTTTCATCCAAATCACCATGAAGGAAATCCATCTTCACATCTAGTTTCTCTAAATGCAAATCATCTACTACAACTAAACTCAATACAGTACAAATAGAAGTCATCTTTACAATAGGAGAAAATATTTCACCAAAGTGAATACATGTTTTCTTTACAAATCCCTAAACTACAAGCCTTGCCTTGTACCTTTTTTATCCACCCTCTTCTTCCTTGATCTTGTAAACCCGTTTATTCATAAATGTCCTCTTACTCTGCTGGTAACTAACCAAATCACAAGTCTGGTTTTGTTCCAAGGATTCCATCTCCTCATTCATGCCATGCTCCAAGTCAATGCCATGTTCTACCCATGGCAACTTTCTACATTGAAATAATTCCTAGATGATGATCCCTCTGTACTTTTCTTGTGAATTTCTTCATTCAATATTATACTAACCACATCATCGACTTCAAAATATTATTAGCAGATGATGTATTACTAACAATCATTACCAATTTATCCCAACTAGCAGGAAAATAACATAATAATAAGAGTGTTTTCACTTCATCATCAAATAGATATCAAACTGATTTTAAGCGATTTACAATAGATCATAAATCATTCAAATGACTAGATGCAAATCCACCTTCATGCATCTTAGAACTAAATAGTTTCTTCATCAAATAAAATTTATTTGAAGCACTAGGTTTTTCATATAAATTAGCAAGAGATTTCATTAACTCTCTATCGTAGATGTCATTTTTGTAATATTGGAAGCCATAGATGCCGTCGGATCAATCTTATAGATTCCAAAGCCTTTCAGTCAAGAATATTCCAATCTTTATCATTCATATTCATAGATATAGACTTTTTATCCAGCGGTAAGTACAAATCTCTTTGATACAAATAATCCTCATTCTGCATCTTCTATAATTGATCATTTCAGCTGTCAAACTTCTCTACCTTGTATTTGTTTTCTTCTATCATTGTTGTATCTCCCACTCAATTAGAAACCCTCTATGAGAAAATATGTCAACACACAAAACCCTCAAACAAAGCTCGATACCAATTTTTAGGGTTAGCACACAAGTTGTATAGATATTATATCAAATCTAAGCATACATGTAATAAAAGTGGATATTCTACTAGAAATATAAAAACAAGAGATATATATCAACACCATATTTAACGTGGTTCTCGTAGTGTGGGCTAAATCCACCAAGAAACAAGCCAATCTATTATCCAAAGCTTTCAAAGATATACAATGAAGATTTACAATCTTCCACACCTCTCATGATATATAGTACTTTCTTTCTCTCAAGCTTCTCCTTCTTCTCCAAGAATTCTCTCTCACAATTATTTTCACAATAATCATTAACTCTCTCTTCTAACCCTATATTTCTAGCTTATAAATACCTTATACAAACTTAGGGCACTTAGCCATGCAATTATAATCAATATATCTACTTTAATACTAAAATTATATCTAATTCCCATGATTTAAATAAAACACTCACGCAAAGGTGATCGATGTCGGTTAGCCCTAACCAATGATAGCTTCCTACTGCTTGATGATGCCGGTCATAGGTGACCAATGTCAGTCCCTTCATAACCGATGTCATTTACTGTGTTTTCCAACAAGTTGATATAACATGTTAAACTAAAGTAATTGAGCTCCACATCCCAACATAATCTACACAATTCTGGTCATGGTCAAACTTTCTATACCAGCTAGGCGTGCACACCTATAATGTAGTTACAAACTGACTCACCTTACACTTTGGAGTAGTGATCCCATTTTCATACCATATTATCTCACACATATGAACATGTTTGGTTGTATTGTCAATGCCTCTATATTGTGGCAAACAGATGGACATCTCCATATAAATTTTTTGGGGTTGGTGAGGACCCACCAAATCCAATACATGTGTTTCCTCCACCTCTGAGCTACTAGATCCACCAGCACTGAGCCACCGGACCCTCCTTATCCTCTTCCCCGAAGTAGTAAATGACTAGAGGATGCACTACCTTCTATTCCAATGGTCGTGTTAAACTAGACTCCCACAGCCTAAAACATTGTGCTACTTCTAGATGTTATACCAACGGTCTACGCGCCTATGTTATATGTTGATGATGCGCGGGAAAATATACCTCTAGCTGGTCCTCTGAATAAAAAAGATGATGATTGCGCCATAGATGAATAAGCTTCCTGATTAACTCCTAAATTTGACTACAAATTGACTCTATCGACTGTAACTCTACTACTCACACTAGATTACTTAATGTTACCTACCATAGAATTTGTAAAACCAAGTACAAAGGCTAGGTCACTAGGTAGGTTTAGATGCATACTCGCGGTCCACAATCTTTCGTCTGACACACCCTCATCCAAATCCAAGGAGGGTTCTTTGCCATGCTTTCCCAAATGGGGGAGTTCTAGATGCTCTGGCTCCACATCCTCTACGTGAGCTCTAAATCCTTCATGAGTCATATCCCTCTGCAACACCATTCTTTCGAGATCTCTCACTGCTTCATTAGATCCCTCTCACGCACTTCATTAAACTTAAGCCACATTTCTTCTCTTTTTATCTCTTCCGCTAGGTCCGCCATATTTACCAAACATGTTCCTTCCTCCATGTATGGTGGGGTTTAGCTAGCCATAGGTTTTTATTAAAAATTCAGGGTCATGATCAATATATTGATTGCCAAAGGAATACCACACAAGTAAGACCCTTTGGGATCACGCAAAAACTAGAACTCAGAACTTCGGGTAAGAGTAATTGGAAAGTGTGTACTCAAGAATATAGTTGTTTAAAACACCATTGAACCAAACATCCACAGAGCGCATTCAAATTAGATATGCATCGTCAAGGCCTGAAATTCTTCCTACATCCAAATAAGCATGTGAAACCTATAATTCCTCTTAGACGTGTAAGCAACTAACCACTTGTACAACTCTACAGGAAAGATAGCAAAGAACGTCTCATACAATACATCATACAGATTCTGCTCAACCCATGTGTGTGTGTTAAACTCAGGTCTAGTTCTAAATCTGTGAGCATACTCTTCTTCTAAATCATCTAACCACTCTTCAATATAGGCCAAGGTCAACTAGTACATCTTCATCATGCAACATCCTAAAAAATAGATGAGAAATAGGTCCTAGCAACGAAACCAATGATGTAGCCTAGAATTCATTGTAAATAGCCCAAGGCATGCTTACACATCACTCAGCCTAAACTAAGCACTCACCCAAAGTATGCAAAGGTACCAAGTCCCTCTTAGTGAAGTGTGTCCAAGATGTTAGCATGAATTAATGTATACATCATATCCGTAATAGATAATCAATTAAATCATAGTGCATAAACCAAATCTAGATCTAAACCATATGAAGGAATAACTAAACAATCACTATAATTAGTTTTATCGTATAATATCCTTACTCAGTTACATCCAACACCAATATCTAGCCAATAAGATCCATTCTATTAATTATTGTAAAACTCATAATCTTCTTACATACATCATCAATTCATCATGGTTATGTGCACTAACAGATTCACAACATAACACTATAATAATCATGAATTGTCTAAATCATGCAAATCAATACATATTTATAGAGGTGGGGACTTTCCCTTCACCACCCATGCACCTTCCAAAAATAGGCTGCATGTTAATAATATCCATTTGCCCTTACATAAGAATACAAAATCATGCAAGTGCTAATAATAGATATCCTACAGTTAACTCTTAGTATAGATCCTATTATTAGCCCAAAACTTTGCATGGCACTCAAACTTATATTCATCCAAAAATAACCTTGTGTAGCCTGCAAGTCTCCATACCTTTATGTGCTCTACACTCCATGTCCCAAA
Source organism: Taxus wallichiana var. yunnanensis (assembly GCA_018340775.1). Lineage (NCBI taxonomy): Eukaryota > Viridiplantae > Streptophyta > Pinopsida > Cupressales > Taxaceae > Taxus > Taxus wallichiana. The sequence continues at coordinate 820,440,579 of CM031235.1, forward strand.
AATAGCCTTAATCTGTAAAAGTGGTTAAGTCATGTTTTCAACTTGTTCATGGGCATGCCCTGTGTTTTTATACTTCCACGTGCTCATGTGCACCCAATGTTAGTGCACCCAAACCTTTCGTGCTTTCAACCTTGGGCTGCATTTCATCTACGCAACACATCATGAACACCTATGAACTAGTATGTCAACACCATCCATAGCATCATATGACCCTACTCCATCATCCAATTTTTCATTAATGTGGTTTTGCATCAATGACAACACCTATAGGACCACATGCCAACAATCTCCCCTTTTTCATTGATGGAAAACTACCTAAACTTCTCCCCCTTTTTACATTAATGATAAATTCATATTGTACCTACATAATATTCATCTTTCTCAACTTCATAGCATCATGATTTTGTTAGAAACATCAACCAAAGATCTCAAACAAGCTAAAAAAGCATAAAATTTGTACAAAATCTGATTTTGCCTTATTTTCAAGCATGCAATCACCATGCTCCCCCAAGTTTGAGCATCTACAATATATGATCATTTCAATAAAGCATAAATGAAGCATAATTGTACCTTATTTGGAGCAAAAACACCATTTTCCACCTCTAGGCATGCAAAAAAGGAACATTTTCTCCTTATCTCTTGTTTTGCCTTCATTGGAGCACTCAGTAGCTGAGTACAAACCTAAGCATACACCTTAAAACATGCCAAATTTCCATGAAAGAGCATACCAAAACATTATTCCTTCATTCTTGACCAAAATCCATCTTGTCTAGGCACATATCAAGCATAGCCATGTATTTCCTTGCTTACCAAACCACACATGATACTCAGAGCCCTAAATAGTCTTCTTAGTGCTTTTAGAACCAATTTTGACATGTTACAATATGTTATTCATACCTTGTCTTGTCAAAAAACACCATCCCTGGAATTTAGACACTTGTATCTAGCTCAAAAGCACAAATTTGAGTTATTACCCATGCTAAATTGGCTAAAACACCATCAACACTTTTTGATAGGTCTCAAATCATATTCTCAATCCTTTAATAGTTACAATTCACTTATTTCATGCATATAAGGAAAAAAATTGGTAATGCATGATATACTCAATACTTACCTCCATTACCTTAATAACATCATTTTTCATCATCTAGAATCCATATTACTTGTTCCCCTAACTTGGGTGAGCTAATACACTACTTTGTACACTAAGTAACATATTTTCATGTCTTTGTATACTAGCAATCAATAGAGAATCACATGTATCATCAACTCTAATTCCAACCGAGTCAAGGCACTTACTTCTTCCGTGTGAGTACTTCTAAGAGAAAATTTGAGAAGTGAACCATTTAATCCCCTTTCAAGAAGTTTAAAATACACTGGGAAATATATGTAAGAATTGTAGCATACATCATTCTATAGTAATTTATAAGTCTCCTTCAAGAAACACAAACTAGATTTGACATAACACAACCAGCATTGATAATATTTTAGCATACCATCTTGAGACTAAATATCTAAAGAAAAACTTCAATATGCATCAATAATTGCATTCATATTGTGAACCCCTCATACCTTACAATATTCCCAAAAGGACATTAGCAATGGACACATAACAACTTCAGAGCATTTCACATTTTTGTAGTTATTATGATTGTCTTTTTCACACTTGATGTTATCACATCCTAATATGTTCACAAAAAGTTTTAATACCACTCTTATCAAATAAAATACACTTTTCTTACCACACAAAGAGCTCCCATCCACACATTTTACTCTAATAAATACTTGTATCTCATTGTTACAGTTATCATACGTATATTATCATATTTGTAGCTCAACAAAGTCCTAACCAAGAGGGATTATATTGAAATCCTTGCTCTTTGACATTTCATCACGTCAGTTTTTCTTGAGTTTAAAAACCCATACATCCATTATCACCATACTACCAACAATTTGAAAATACTGAGTGAGGTTTTTTAGAACAAACCCTTACTTATTCATTTTGTGACACGTAATCCTTCATCTTTGTATTTTGCATTACATACTATAAGACATACAAATATGCACATACCTTGAGGAATGTATAATACACCTTATACTTCATGATTTTAGAAAACTTCCACTCCAAGATAGTACCATTTTCCTTTAGCAAGAAATCTTTGTTCATAGTACACATGGATTAAGCCATATAAGACTTTCACACATAAGATAGATCATCAAGCATAGTTCAATGCATACACATGTATGGACTTGCATCTGTAACACTCAAATTCATCAAGAATTATGTGAATCATCTCTTGAACTCCGTATATGCTCAAAATAAACTTCTAATTCCACACATTGTTCTTCATACTATCAACTTTCATTGTGACCACCATATTTGAGTGAGAAAAACCATATACACTAAAATTTTCATTACCTGATCACAATCTCAATCTCAAATATACTTATACTCTAGTCAAATGGGAGATTTGGAAGCCCATAATTAGTGACCTCCACAGTGCAGGACAACCCATACTCATGTAAATTCAACCTAGAAACACTAAAGTTAAGTTTCAAGGTCAAATACAATACATTATCCTTTAATCATCTTCATACACACATTGATGGATTTTGACACCTTTTTCCATATAATAGTCAACTCATTGAGGCTCATACCAATCACAAGGTAATGTCAAAACAACTATCTTTGTTGTAGATGTACTTCACATGTCAAACCTACAAATATGGCATGATCATGATGCTTCAAGAGTGCATATTTGTCAAATCATTACATACATAGACCATTTTATTCTTCAATACCTCATTCAAATATTTCAAACACTTATTTTAGACATATGATATTTGAGAATAATCAAGGTAAGCATTATATTTTATTTTCAATACATAATGCATAGTCACAGCCTTTTAGCTCAGCTTACCATAAGAAATACTCACAAATTTTGGTATACAAGTTTTCATGAGGACTTACCAGATTTCCATACTCATTAGGCCATTTAGACTCTTCCAAGAGACTTGAAGACTTTCTCCAATGAAAAAACATACCCAAATTATAAATCCAACCTTCACAATTGGGTCACTATAGTGCTTTCACTCCAAAAACACAATATTGTCATATATTCCCAATATTTTAGGAAATCTTAGGACCTGAACCCACTTAAATCCTTTGGCCCCCCTTGTCAAGATGATATGGTCAAAATTTTAAACCTAAATTCCATCATTTGGTCCTCCAAACCCTAATTTCCATCTGCATTGTTCAGTAATCCTATGAAAACACAGTCAAGGGCGGAGAAATAGCAAACATGCTCAAATTTTCTCCTATGACCACAAAAATTCATCATAAACTTTTTATAACATTCCTAAAACATTTTATCACTTATATACCTGATATGGAACCTTGTAGGGAATTTGCATACACAAACTTCCCGATTTTCCCTTGTTTTAGCCTTTAAGAGCACTACACATGTCATCTTCTTCACACTGAAAGATTAGGTCAACCCTCATGATGGCTCAAGAACATATTCAAGCACTTGTAAAGGACCATTTACATATTTTGAATCACATGACACAAGACTCAATGAAACACATACACATACTGATGTCAGGAAACCTTGAAACTCCAATATTATACTTATTAGGAAGATTGAGTACACTAAGACTATTGATGAACTTTTACCACTTCAGTGACACCTTCAAAACTTCATACACATTATGGAATAGTAGAAACACTTGAGAAATGTTACTCCAACTCATAAATTATTATGTCACAACAAAGGACTCATATTTTTCACTAAGAACTCAAACTTGGCTAAATGACTATAATACATCATAGAATGACTTGTAAGCACAAGAATATTCTCAAATTGCCTTACTCTTTGAGACCTCATATACTGAACACCTTTATATTCACAACAATTATTCATTTTAGTTATATGACAACCTCATGATACACTTTTGACTCATAATTGACTCAATGATATGCCACAGACCATGGACTCTAGACAATTGAGTTAGACATAAACATTGACAGCAAGAATCCATTTCACAAGGATGATATGACAATATGGACCTCCTATGGTACTTTCTTATGATCCACATACATACTGAAATATACCAAACATATAATTTCTTCCTAAAAAAGAAGATTCGAACCCTAATATCTTATACAATTAAACATCAAGATGTGTAACTTTACAAACTCAACATGACCAACCATTTAAACCTCAAAAACCTACTTAAGGACTTGAAATGGAAAACCTTAACACCATGGAGAAGACACACGCTGACCAAGACAGCTCCCCCTCACTCCAAAGCTTCATTGGAAGTAATACACCTCTAAGAAGCCTAGTAGAGGCATATATCATCATGTAGGAGCTTGATGAGAGACCTAAGAAGGTATCAAGCCCTCTTCTTGCACCTTAACTAATTCCTCCTTTTTTGATTCTACATTTTTCATAGTAGACTCATCTTTTTATTAGTCACACTCTTGGAATCCTCTTGAGCACTTTGACTAGCCTCTTCCTTCTTCTTGTACTTCTAAACTTGTTGCTTGGATCCATGAGTTTCTTTCTTCAATTTTCCTGCATCACAAAACCTTGCAATGTGCCCTACCTTGTGGCACCTAAAGCATTCAACTTGTCTTCTCTTGCACTCAAAATCCCTATGTCCATAACCATTGCAAGTAAAATCAATATCCATTGAACTTGTTCACATACCTTCTTGTGCTTGGTTGTTCATTCTTGTAATACTTTTCAAGATGACCTCTTTCATGAAAAATATAACATTCAGCTCCATATCTTTGACCAATATTTTTCTCCTTCTTTCCTTGAAATTCCTCTTCCTTCTTTCCTTCACAATGATGTTCTTAAACCTTTCCTTTGCAATCATCCTTATTTTCAACCTTAGGACTACACATGCTAGCTCTATGTCCATAAACACCACACTTATAGCAATTACCATGAAAAACACCATACCTATATGCATTTGGTTTCCTAATAGATGATCTTCCATGAGATGGAAGCCTTGAACTCTCTCCCTTTCTTGGCTTCCTTCTTTCATTAGATCCTTGACTTGATTATTCTTCATTCTTCTCTAATTTGAATGAACCCTCATTGAATCCTAGGCATGTTCTATCACCATAAACATTTTTCTTTCCTAACATCTTACTCAGATTTTTGAGGCTCCTTTGAAAATATAGTACCTTTCTTGTCATGGTGGATAGATCTTTCTTCAGTTCCTCTTTTTCAGCCTCATGTTTGAGACACTCTTCTCTCTTGATCTTAAACTCATCTTGGGCCTCCTCAAGTTGAGTCTTTAAGAATTTGACTATTTCCTCATTAGATCTATAAATCTTGTAAATATTATCACCATGCTCAGCTACCATTTTACTTATCATGTTGGTATTAATCGGAATTATCTCCAATGATGGAGGATTCATCTTATCACCAAATATTTCCCTCTAGCTTGTTAGGATACTTCCAAGGGACTTCTCTAATACAAATTGTTGGAGGTAAAAATGACTAAGAGGGGGTGAATCAGTCCCTAATAAAACTTTCTCACTTATACTTCAAACCCTAAACACACAATCTCATGAAGCACACACATCAAAGCATATATTATTCACAATGAAATAAACTCAATGCAAGGATCACAAGATAAACTCAAAACTACTTATATTGATTCTCAAATCATATCAACACACTTCTATTGATATTCAAATTATATTATAATGAATAATGTCTTCAATAATGATCAACAAGATACAATCATGAGCTCTCAACAAAATCACCCTTGTCTCATGAATACATATGAAGATATATTATTTTACAAATGATTACAACTCAATATCAGATCTAAAGATGATTCTAAAACCTAAAAATAACATCAATATGATATGAATATAGCATCTAAACACAAGGATCCAAATCTTCCCTCCTTCTTCAACTCACTCTCAAAGAAACATCACCATCTTTGCTTTTCTCAAATCCTCCACATGAAGAATCAACCAGCTACAATCCTAGAATGAAATTCTAGGGTTTTGGGCTAGGCCAAAGGGTTTTTCTTTGCAGCAAATGGTTCTTCAAAAGAAGATAAAATGGGTTCCAAAAGATTAGCACCATTGTACCCAAAACATCATCTTTATAGCCTCTCCTTGATTCAAATTCAAAAGAGGTCGGTTTCCCTCCACTTGAATGACCACAACAGCATAAAAACATCCTATAAGAATCACTAGAACATTCACAATTGACCCATATAGGTCGGCCTAGCAAAAAAACTTCATCCATGCACCAAAAATCCCAAAACCCTTCCATTGGAATGAAAAAAATCCCATCATTCCAAAACCATGTTTATTCATGACCCAAAACCACCATGCATAATTAAAATAACATTTAACATCTATACATGGTCACAATTTATCTCAACCAATCAAATTATTTTGTTTAATGGGCCCAATACTATTTGTATTTCTCAAAACTGATGTTTCCTACACCCTTCAACATCCTGAAAACTTCATTGTGCCACCAAATCACATCAACTAAACAAAAACATGCCACATATCCACTTGATGGAAATTAAAGAACCTGTAGAACATTTATAATAAATTTATAAGCCTTGAATCAACCACCTTCTCAAAGCACAACCACTTTTATCTTCACCAAATCAACCTACCCAAACATTTGCTTTCAAAGATCAACTCATAAAAACATTTATAGAAACATTAAAGACCTATAAATGGATTCATTAAATTCCAAAATTGATCCCTCTTTTCATTCCATCTAATATAAAGCATCACCTAGTCCATCTCAAGCTTCAACCAACTCAAAACTTTCATCAAAACACATCTTATCCTACATTGGTAATAACCTTATTGTCCAAATATTAACCTATAAACCTCATCACAACTCCTAATCATAAGAAAAATTTCATATCCCTAGAAATATATTGAAATCTTATTCCCAAAACATTTTTAATCATCTCAAAAATCCACCTGTAGCTCCTGTTATACTCACTTTACTTAACACTGTTTTTATGGCCTCAAAACTGCCCTTTGACCAGTCAACCTGAATGGAACTCATTTGATCATGTAACTACATGAAAATTTCATAAAACCTCCATGAACCTCAATAAAAACTCACATATGTCATGCACCATCAATTTAACCCACAACTCCTTTAGGCAACTTTGTCCCAAAACACTCTTCTTCAGAAACTCACTTGTTTGAGTGGGGCCCACTCATCACCATGACCTATATCATACCTTTATGTAAATATTAAGGATTATTTTACATGTTTCAATCATCACTTTATAAAAAATAATTAAAACATGCTCACTATACCTATTCTTCTGCAAGCTACTCCTAGTTAGGATTTAGCTAGTGTTTTAAACCACTTTGTCTTCTTAACCTTCGTTCATAAAAACCTGACGATGAATTTGTTAGGAATATCTATGTTGTAGTGTGAACATAGAATATTATGTAAGTGATTATATTATCTAGGATAATATAATATGTGTTGTAATAATTAATTACATTATTGTAAATGTAATTATGAGTGGGTGAGTAAATATTGTTATGAGTTGTTGAGTAAACAAATCATTAACAATATTAGTTTTGTGAGAAAACAAAATCTCACGTAAAATAGCATGGAGTTGTTTTAGGAGTTATGTGTGGAGATATTTATGGAGATTATATCTCCTTAAATATAGGAACAACATCTCCTATTTAAATGGATGTAATACTTCCTATGAATGTAGCAAGAATAAAGAGTAAGATTTTGAATTTTCTTTATGCAATTATGATATTAATTTTTCATTTGGTAACAGAGCAGGTTTGATGCAAGAAATTTCAGTGCTTTCATGATCAAATCCGTCTCAAAGAATATATCATAGTTTTCGTTTCCAGATGTGGGTTTTTCTATAATTTTGCGTGCAGAATCACGTGCTGGTCAAGAAACTACAAAAGAAATTTCAGTAGAACCCAGTACGTAGTTTGGAAGAAATACGGATTTTACTATGCAGCTATCAAATTAAGCACATCAATTCTTCTACTGAAAGTTTTCTCCAATTTTCAATAATGTTGAATTGTTAATACAAGTTCTTGACTTGCTTGGAGGTTAAAAGGTATTCAATATAAAATTTTAAAGTACTTGATTCAATTTTGTATTTTTTATCAGTATTGTACAAAATAATGGAGAAACTAAATCTGATTGAAAAGTTTGAAGGACAAGATTTCCATACATGGCAACTACAGATGCAATTACATTTAATAGAAAAGGATCTATGGGATGTGGTGAAGTCTAATTCAACTCCACCCACTAGAGGAAATGAATTGGCAAAGTGGAATGCAAAATATCAGAGAGCATTGGGTACCATTGGTCTGGGCTTATCAAAATCCTATCTACATCATGTGGATTTCACAAAATCTGCAAAAGAGATTTGGGAGTCTCTTAACAAATTATTTGGTGTGGAAGAAGCAAACTGCTTGACTCAGCTTACAGGGGCAAATCATCTACGTACGGTCCTCTAACTATTGTACGGTCCTCTGACTGCCATACTTTGGTGGAAGGTACTTCGTTGGAAGGTGATCAATCGATGAAGATGTTCATACGACAAGGATGATCATTAGCAGCAAGATCCAGATAGCAAGATCCAGTAGCAATGGGTACTCCAAAAAGTTTGATGTTTCCAGGAGCTCTTACCCCATTTTCACACTAAGGGCGTGAATGTTAGGAATATCTATGTTGTAGTGTGAACATAGAATATTATGTAAGTGATTATATTATCTAAGATAATATAATATGTGTTGTAATAAGTAATTACATTATTGTAAATGTAATTATGAGTGGGTGAGTAAATATTGTTATGAGTTGTTGAGTAAACAAATCATTAACAATATTAATTTTGTGAGAAAACAAAATCTCACATAAAATAGCATGGAGTTGTTTTAGGAGTTATGTGTGGAGATATTTATAGAGATTATATCTCCTTAAATATAGAACAACATCTCCTATTTAAATGGATGTAATACTTCCTATGAATGTAAAGCGAGAATAAAGAGTAAGATTTTAAATTTTCTTTATGCAATTATGATATTAATTTTTCAGAATTGACCTTGTTAATTTTTTTAAAACTTAAAGACTCAATTTAGAAACATAATTTAAAGCCAAAATTTCCCATTCAAATCACACAATTTAGGGTGAGCATCAAAAGTTCAATTTCAAGCTAGAAAACACACTACCAAGTACCCTATTTTACCAAAACTAATGTATCATGAAAATTACTCATCATGGAATCTTGAAATTTTTCTCATAGCATCATGACACACCCTAATAAAATTTCCAATAATTTTCATGTAACAAATATCTCTAAGTATTTCCAGTCATCGATACTTCCATAGCTAGCTATTAAGGTTTTCATTGTGAAGGCTAGAGATAACTGAAACAACCTCAAAACACATCATAGAAACACTCCAAATAATCCTAACATACCTGATACATCATGATATACTTGAATACATACATAAATGATCTCATATAGCTCCAAATATCAATCTCATACCTCCTAATAACCATGTCTACTCCAAATGAGCACATGTAACATAGCAAATCACTTTTATCTACATCATGCAATTAATGTGATTTCCCAAGAACTTTCCAAACCTATTTTCCATCATTTCAACATGCTTCTCAAGTATCCAATAATCTCATACCATCATGCAACATCGCTTTAGGCACTGAATGGGATTGGAAAAGCAAGCAATCATCGTTGAATATACCTATATCATCATGAACACCTCTGAACTAGTATGTTAAAACCATCCAAAGAATCATTTGACCCTAATCCATCATCCAATTTTTCATTAATTTGGTTTTGTATCAATGAAAATACCTATAGGAGCACATGCCATCACTATAAGCATGTATTAATCCATGTACCATACATCCAATTCAATATACTAAGTGACTGCATGTGTGTAAAAGATAAATAATCATGTTGTATGTGAAACAAAATTTCTTAAAAACACGGATAATGTAAAGCACTAATAACTCAAGTAAAATGGAAAGGTCTTCATTTTGTATTTTTGTAAATATTTGAATGTTTTTGTATTAGTAGAATGCATAGCTATGTACAAAAAGTATAAAGTGCATGAAAAATATCCAATGAGAATCTTATAAAGAGGTTGAGAAACTTTTGGGGAATACGAAGGCTTAGGCCTCAATTTTGATCTAAATTTCATTAGTTCCATAATGGTGATATGTGTTGAAGAATACATAGGAGATATAGCATGTGTATAATTAGTAATGAAATACTTGCAGCAATGTGGTGGGCTAGAAGAAAAAGTGTTTCAGATACAATAATGTATTGGAGAAGTTATGCATATGTTATATACACTAGAGGACTGACGTAATAACCTAGGGGAGTAAGGATGATGAGAAGTTTGGCATGGGGTTACAAACCTATGAGATTACCTAGAGATGTGATATGTAGTGTGTAGAAATATAGGCTTCTTAGGATACCTAGATGAATGGGAGTGACTAGGGGTAAGATGAAGGAGTACGAGACTAGGAAAGATCCTAGGAGTGCTAGAGACATGAGAGGAAATGGGAAAACTTAAAGACATGCTTATAGATGTAAAAGGACTAGGTAATCTAGGATGAGGATCCTCAAGGGAATATAGCTAATTGTGATAACATGTTGATTACAAATGAACTTGACATATTAGTGAATTATCAAGGAGTAGCCCTAATATCACACAACCAAGGGAGAGCTAACCACAAGCTAATAGAACTAATATTAGAAGAAACCAAAAATGAAATGGAAGTAGTGACAGAACAAAAAAATATAGGTAAAGAAATGCACGGTAGTGGGGATTAGTATCAAGTGTAATATTATCTCGAGGAAATTCTAAGAGATTGGAGTAACGTGTGGGAGTAGACATTATCCTTATTTTGTGGATAAACTAAAACACTATATATGTACTTAGTTAATAGATATAGGGATGGGCAACGTGTATGAAATATTTTTTCCATTTAGATCAAATTTATCAAAGGTAATAAGTGGTGTTGAATATGGTGTGTGAATAACAATAACATTTATTGAATCTAAGGGGTGATTTTCAAAGGGTGGTGGAGGTACCACATGATAAGTGTTGTTCTCTGTAGAAGTATATTTATCAGTGTCATGCTTAGGAAGGGGATCATTGAATATTTTTATATTACCATTTTCATTTATGGGATTTAAATATCCAGTGGGCATATCCTGTTCAATAGCTTTAGAATCAATAAGATCTTGGATAACATGACAAATATTTATACATTTATTAGTGGGGTGACTAATACATCAATGATAAACACAATAGGCATTGGCATAGAAACACTTATTTTGAGAGTTACTCATATTAACCTTAGATGGTAGAGGGAGAGATGTGATATCATATTCAAACAATTGTTTCAATATAATGTGAGGAGGGATTTGTAAATTAGTAAAATGACACCTTGTGGGAAAATTGCAACTTATTATGTTGAGAAATAACATTGATGATATCTTTAGAAGAAACCTTAACATCATCAATATTTCCTTTAAATGTTGGTTTGTTGGAAACTTGACATTAGATGTGGGGGAGTGTTAGCAATGTATTTCAGTTTATTCATATGTAACAAATTATCTTTGTATTCTTTCAAAATATAGCATAAATGGTCAAAATATCAAAACTTGTCAAAATGACCAAGTTTTTCAAAGGAGAAAAAAACAATTGTGTAAATAAGTCTTTCAACTCACTACTAGCTAAAACATTGTTCATTTTGGTGAGTTTAGTCTTGTAGGGTAATACAAATCGTTCATAAGTTCATTAGAATCTTGTCATAGTTTAGAAAATTGTGCATAAAATATTTTGGCCCTATTGTTGATAGAAAATTGTGCCAACAAACATATTTTCCAAAGCATTGAATGAGTGTATAAAGTGAGTGGGGAGATCATAAAACCAGTATACATGAATTCTTTAGGTTGTGATGGAAAATCTTTGTGATAAAGATGCCATTAAAAGAATAATCAAAACAAGCCACATAAAATGAGTGAATATGCTCATTGAGATCCCCTTTGCCATCATACGTAGGAAGCTTGGGAGAAATAAACTAATAAGAAAATGACAAGAAACTACTTCTGATGGGAGTAAAAATCAATTGCGTAAAATCCATAGTGTGAGAAGAAGTGGATGCAACTTGTTATAATTGTAAGATTTTATCTTGAAAAGTATAAGGGATTCAAGGGTGTGCATGCTAGAAGATTATACATGCAAACTATGAGGAGTAGGTGTGGGTTTTGTAGTGACCACTATAGTTATAGGGATAGGTATAGAAACATGGGTAATTATTAATGAGGTTCCCCCAAGGATGTAGGAACCACCAATGTATGAAGAATAGATGTTTTTTCATGTGATAAGAAAACATGATTAAGCTGATATTGTGAAGTATATAGTAAAATATAAATGTTAGAAGGTTTCTCATGGTATTTATTGGGAATATTTTACTTGAAAAAAATTATTGGGAATCACCATTGGGAAGAGCTTGATCATGGTATTTAGGGTGATATTTATAACCTTCTCCTTGGGCATGGTTGGTGTGAAGAGTTAAAACATTGTTGGAGAGAACATCAATAATAGTAATAGATGGAGGAGTGGGAGCCATACTGATGATAGGTTAGAAAGAGGGGGAAATAAAAGGATCAAGGAGATTAGGATTAGTTATTGGGAGGATATATTGAAGATAATAAATGTATGGGTTAGGATTAACTTGAATTAGGGTAATTATAACAAATTCACGCTCATAGTGACACTTAATATATTCAAGTAAATATTTGGGTTCAATATGAGGAGAAACCATTATAAACATCAATAAGAGAATATCATATCAATATGCCTAATTTACAAGGAAATAATAACATCCTATATTAGGTGAAGGGTTCAATCAAAAGTAGGCTAACCAAAAATTTTACACCTTTATTAGATTAGGTCCTATATGGTTTGGTAATCTATTTATTTGATGAGCTCATATTTACACTAAATGGATGTAGATTAGATACAAGTTGTTATTTTGATTAATTAACTTCAAAAATTAATAATACAATATACAAAGTAGCATTCTAAAGCATGCAATATAAGATATGAACTTGAAAACACAAAGGAATGAGTGCACTTAGCTTGGTATAAAGGATTTTGGGAAGTTTTGGGATTTTGCAATACTAGAATAGGGAGATCTTAATCTATAAGTGCTTCAAAATTAATACTATAACTGTAAACCACGTTGGATTAGGACCTTACCATTCTACTAGGACCACACCATATGATATAGCCTCTTCTATATGGTCTTGGACATGCTCTACTTCTACTTATGCAACTTTCTGTGATTTTTATGTCTCTATTAAACCCTAATTGTTGATCATGCAATTAAATTCTTTGAACATGTTGAACATCATCTCAAACCCTAGCCATGGATAAGTGTCTTGTAAAATAAACATTAATTTTATTTTTGTAACCCTCATGTACCTCTGATGAGAACTATTCCGAAGAGGCCCTAAAATTCTCATCGTACTCCACCTAGCATGTGATATCTAAATAGATCAAATAGATTTTGTAACTTTTTTTGGAAATGCTTTTTTGGCTTTGAATATTACTAAAGTACTCGAAGATGGATATTTGAGTGCTTGTATATGAGAGATAATGTTTCCTTATATATCAAACTTGATGTGAGTGTTTCCCTAATGACTGTGGATGTGCTATTACAAGATTTAGTGAGTTGTAAATGCCCTTTGTAAGTGTAGGAAGTGAGTGTATCATTGATTTTCCATAGAATTTATAGGTTAGAAAATAAGGTAATGTTTACTTTCTCATATAGGGTTCCATAGGTGGTTTATCAAAGAAAGGTTAACCCAAATGAAGTATAATACCCAAAAATATATCAATTTGAAAGTAGAGTTGGAGGATATGTCGGTCCAAGACCATACAGGTCGGCTAGGACTGAATATAAATTCCTAACCAAACTGTACAACATTGAATCGGGATAGAAAACTTGTAAAATGAAGTTTGGAGCTTGTTAAATGATGTTTTTTTGTGGATTTCATGCATTTTATTTTTAGAGTTTTTTAACATGTCAGTGTTAAAGGATAAACAAACTCAACAAGTACTAAGTGAGAGTGGAAATATGGTATTTATCATGACAAGAGTGCATTATCAAATCAAGTGTAATTAAAGTAGAAATTTCCATATTTGAGTTTCTACAGTGCATCTAGTAAAAAAATAGAAGAAAAATTGGTGTAATAATGTGTAGACATGAGGAAATACATGAAGGAAAGAAATCAAATCTTAGTATATAATGCTTAGAGTGTGGAGATGAAGGACACCATAAGAATGAATGCACTAAGAAAAATTCAAGGGGGTGAGGAGAATATTCTAAATTATGGAAAATATGGGGATACTCACTCAACAACTTTAATTTTCTACAACACTATGTTAGAAAACCTCATAGCGTACTATGCACTTTTTGCAGAGCTATCATGCCTAAAGCTAAGGATTGTAGAGATTTGATGGATATGAAGGAGGAGGTTGCTTGTAGTCATATTCCTAACAAAATTGGTCATTAAAGTGCAACCATCTATAACAAAAATTGATATGGTCACCTCTCATTGACCGAGTGTGCAATGGGATCTTTCCTCGCCACAACCAAACATGTAATGGATATCGAAATATCCACAAGATAGTCCAATTCGGGATCCACTATCTACACAAAATAATATGGGTTTGGAACCTCCTTTGCCATAGAAATCACACAGGTGGAACACACCTCCGCCGTAACCACGTATGGAGGATACCAAAGCCAAAAAAATGATGAAATTACCTCTAGAGGTAATATGGTGTGAAAAAAATGTGGATACCAAGGTGGTTATTATAAAACTAGGATGGGGCCCTGACTGCATATAAAAAGGGCGTTTTCTTTTATCTTTGTTGAGAACCAAATCACATTTTGTGAAATTGTCCTTCAAATCAATAGTGGGAAGTATTTTCAACATATTGTAGGGTACATAGAAGACTATCCCATGTTGGATAAAAAATAAAAGAAAATAAATTATGTGATGTTAAAATGGTCAATGTAGTCCCCAATGATCTTCGGAAATATTGAAGTTGTCACCAGAGCACAAAGGAAATAGAAATTGTTGGAACATGTGGAGATTCCAAATGATCCCCAAATATGACACACATATAAGGATACTTACCCTAACATAAAGAGGGAAAAATTAAATCTTCAAGAAGAAATTGTATTGTTACACTCAATCTATAATAAATATGACAATGACCAAAATACGGGGAAATAGAAGTTTGTATTTATGGACGTAGAATGATATTTTTAAAGCATGGGGAGTGGTTTCCACATTAGATGATCTTTAAAAACTATTAAATGTTTTGTACAAAAAGGATATTTCACAAAACATCTCTAACTTACTCAGGACTCTATTAGAAAGCACATCAAATGGAGTAGTACAAGTAAAAAAACCTATATGGTACGTGAAGACTAAGAAACCATGGGATGTGGATACTAGATTGAATATAATACATGGGGATATGTAATAAAAGATGCATCCTTTGATTTTAGAAGCACCATCAACATGATGCTTGACATCCACTTTGGAAGCCATAGGAGCTCCGGTTTTGGTTTATATTCTTGTTTCTCTTAGCCTCACAAACTATGAGAGAGTAGATCCAATTAATTGAATTGAGGATATAGAAATTCATGTCAAACTCTTATTTTTAAAATAATATTTTAAATTTATTGACATGAAAATAGATAAAATTCACTATCTTGTGATGATTAGAAATAAATGGGAATATGATGGTAATATGAAAATCAACTGGTTGGTAGGCCCTTCGGGGGGACTCCTTCTCGGTAGGCCAACCCTCTCTCTATGGATAGAGACCTGTTATAGATATAGAGAGATCCGCCTAGAGATATATAGATCTAGCTCCCTTATATATATTCTATATCTAGAGGCCTCCTTTTTCTATATATATATATATATATATATATATATATATATATATATATATATATATATATATATATATATATATATATATAGCCCCTATATATATAGACTTGGAGAGGCCCCTATATCTATCTATCTAGAAGGCCCTCCCAAGTGTACCTCAATGACTCTATCATTTTCATTCTAAGGAATAGGACTAAACAAAAACCTTACATTGTTCCTAAAGAACTTATGTCTCCATATGTGCATGATGTGAAATTTGATTTAAATTTGGACATCAAGAAAATCGTAAATCTCCATAATACATAAAGGAAATGAATTTAGATGTCTTCAAGAATTGGGAGAATTATGTTGTTATGAAAACTGTGAATCTTTTTGTAGATGAAGAATTACAAGACAACATTAGGTCTCTGACTAATTATTAGATAAAACAATTCTATGTGTTTGTGCAACACAATCAAGATATACCAAGACAAATGGATAAATTCATATCCCAATGTCTGATGGAAGCTAGAATCTTCAATTAGTGGGTGTTCGGATGCTGACTTGAACCATTGGATGCACAAAGAACATAAAGTTATGACAATGAGAATAGTTTTGGTAGAATTAAAAATTAACCCCATAATTATTCGGGATATCTAGTCTAGATACATTATTGGTTGAATTTGATAAACATGTACCACAAAAGACATGATAATCAACACACTAGAATATACACTAAAGGGAATAACAACTACATGGTGGCTCATGCATAAAACATGGAACTTCGTAAGGACTGAAGCAGTAGGCATGATGCATGTAAGATTTAATTTACCTCTATACTATCTAAATATTTTCCTAGGTCTTTACATAACAATGACAAGAAATTAACATTCAAAGGTGTATTGTGGCCTATAAAATGCAAAAATCAATCCTAAATGGTGGGTTCATATATTCCCATAAACACTAACTCCATTACTACATGATTGGTATTTTCATTAGGAGAGGACAAGAGAAAGGTTCAAATGAAGACAAGTGTGGGAGGAATTTATTCAAATCTTTACATGTGAAGATAGGAACCCCATGGTAGATACAAATATTTTAAAATATTATAATAGTCTTATGTCATGGAACTAAGGACTCGGAAGGAGGAGATGAATTCCCAAATCTAAAGAATCCAATCATAAAAAATATGCAAATAATAATAGTAGGAATGAAAACAATGAAAAATGAGATGTATCGTAAAGTGGAGGCATGCCACAAAGTACACAAATGATGCTAAGGAGGATATATAATTAACAATAATTTTTTAACCGAACGTATTGAACGTCTACTACCAAAAAATAATTGTGAAATAAGGAAGAAGAACATCTTCACAATCTAAAAATAGAATACAAATAAGGATTGAGAATAGTAAAACACACCAAAGATAAAGGAAATGATAAAATATATAATGAACCAAAGTGCACAAGAGGGTAGAAGACATCAATCCATCAAGCATTGTAAAATTAGACACTATTTAAGACTATTGGATAGAAAAAGAAATGTTGGATATTTTTAATTATTGAGAGACTATGAAGAAATAATCACCACTAAATTCAGTAAAATAAAGGGATTGGATCCATCATTAGGTGAAATGCATATAGAAATAAAGGTGGGAGAAAATATTGTCAAGAAAAATACTTATAGATTGAATCCAAACATGAGCGAAAAGGATAATGTAGAACTAGACCGCATGGTGGAAGCAAGACTAATCCATCCCATAGAGAAATCAAACTGGGTGAGCCCGGTAATCACTCAACCAAAGAAAAAATAAGAGATTATAATTTATGGTTATTATAGATATCTAAATGATGTGTGTGTAAATTATCCATTTCAAACACCATTCATTGATTAAATTTTGGAATTAGTAGCGAGGATATGAGGTGTATTCATTTACATATGAAAAAAACACTCTCGTAACTAAATATAAAATATTTTCCTATTGGGTAATTCATTTTGGGTTAAAGAATGCACTTGCGAGTCTTCTCTAGAGCTATTGTCATCATGTTCAAAGATTCCATACATTATTTCTTGGAAGTGTATTTGGGTGATTGGGAATTTTCTCTCTATTCAAAGAAAACATCTCTAAGGTATGTATCATGTTAGAATGTTGTAGAGAATTTCACATTGAATTGAATTTGAGGAAATGATTTTTATTTAAACCTATTTGAATATTACTTTTTCATGTTGTTTACAAAGAAGGAATATAGTAGATCAAGAAAAAAATTAGTTATAATTGCTCTCTGTAATGAAATTACTAGTATAAATCTAAATATCAGCAACAATACAACACCAAAGAACACAATATTGTGGATAAATGATAACAATATGCAATTAGAATAGCTTATCCACTTTGAGGGGAAACCTCCAAACCATACAATAAGACTCAAGTGATCAATATGATGATTAACTACTTCTCACTACCACCTATATATACCAATCATATGGTATGACCAACACAAGGTCCAACCTACTAAACATATGAAAGAAGAAATAGATAACATATGACAAGAAGAGAGATTAAGTAATCAACAAGAAGACATTACATATCTAATATAAGTTTTAGGACTAAGGGCGTAGCATGCCCTTACCATTCAAAGCAACAAAGCAGATGTCCCCAACATTGGGAAGTATAGATGTTGTTGCACAAATTCTTCATCCTCCCATGATGCATCCTCACTATTCATATTCTTCCACTTGATAAGGTACTCAATAATTACTCAAATCCTCAATATTTTGGTGCATGTTTGAAGAATACCTTCGGCTCCATTACAATCCTTCCTTCCTCATCCGGTTCAAGAAGCCTTGATCCGGGTGGAAATGTGTTTCCCAATAAATTTATTCAAGAAATAAACATGGAATACTAGATGTGTTTTACTTCCTGGAGGTATCTCCACTTATATGCCACACTACCAATTTTACTGCAACACTCGGTAAGGGCCATAGTATTTAGGATCAAGCTTATTATCCTTCTTTTGTTGTTTTAACGATAAATTCTTATATGGATTCAACCGTATAAAAAAATTCATCCTCTTCAAAATGTCACTCACTATGATATTGATGAACTGTTGCTTTATGCGGTTTTGTGCCCTTGTTAAATTCTCTCTAAGAATAGAGAGTACCTCATGATGGTGTTGAATGTGATCTTAGATTTCTCTCACTTTCGATTTGACCTTGGCTAGAGATGAGTGATGGAGGATGGTACCCGTAAAGTTCAATAAATGGAGATATGAAATGAATTATTATACCACCATTCGAAAGTGGCAACCATTACACTCAACGTTCTTTTTATCGAAGTCAAACATCAAAGATATCCCTTCAAAATTTTATTTACAACCTTAGTTTTCTCATATGATTTAGGATGATAAGATGAACTTTGTGTCGAGTTAGGTACCTAAACAAGAGAAAAATTAGTCCAAAATTACTGTAAATATTAGATTGACCACTTACTATAATTTTGCATGTGTCATGGAGCTTTTGAATTGTTTCCATAAATGAGATGGAAAATTTACTAGTTGTGAATGGATGAGCCATGACACAAAAATGAGCATCCTTGGTAAGTCTATCTACTACGAACATGATGACACTTTTCCCTTTTGATTTAGGAAATCCTGTTATGAAATCCATTGATACCTCTTCCCATCTCTCACTAGGAATAGACAAGGGTGAGAGGAGACCTAGCATCTTAATGGTCTCGCCCTTATTACGTTGACACACTAAACATTCTGCCAAAAAAAATTGAACATATCCTTTCAACCCCTCCCAAAATAAATCCTTCTTAAATCTATGAAGGATTTTTAAGAACCCATAATGGCCACCTAGTGGAGAAGTATGGAGATCGGAAAGAACATGGTGTTAGAATCTAGAGTTCTTATATAAATCCTATCTTTATACCACAGTTTATCCCCTTCCCTATAAATTTTTCTGATATGGTTGGATCTATCTGGAGATTCTGAATGAGAGTATGGGTTACTCCATCCTTTTTCCATTCTTCCCTTGTTTTATCTACCCAATCTTTCTTTATTATAGATATGGCACATAACAATTCTTTTGTGGACTCATCCCTCCTAGATAGAGCATCAACGACCACATTTTCCTTCCCTTTCTTATAAATAATCTCAAATTCATACCCCAACATCTTTGTGACCCATTTTTGTTGCTCTTCTGAAGATAGTCATTTCTCCAAGAAGTATTTCAAACTATCATGATCATTTTTACCTTGAAGTGTCTACCCATCAAGTATGGTCTCCATTGTTTGACTACATGTAATATTGCCATCATTTCCTTCTCATAAGTGGGCTTCAACAAATTCTTTCCTTTTAGTTTTTGTCTCTTAAATAATATGGGATGTCCTTCTTGTATGAGTACTACTCCAATCCCATTTCTTAAAGCATAACATTCAATTATGAAGGTCTTGGATAAATATGGGGTTGCACAAGACTGGAGTGGTGAAGATTACCTCCTTGAATTTTCAAATTCCTGAAGCTTCCTCGTTCTAATGAAAGGATTCTTTCTTCATAATTTTGTGAACAAGTGATTTTATATTGCCATATTTTTTACAAATATATGATAGTACCCTATGATACCTAAGAAACCTCGTAAATGCTTGAGGGTTCTTGGGACTTCCCATTCCACCATGGCTTGGATCTTGTGAGGGTCCACCTTAACACCTTCATTAGAGACAATATGGCCCAAGTATTCCACTTCATGTACCCCAAAAGAACACTTCAAAGGCTTGGAATATAGTTGATATTTCTCTAGGGCTTCTAATACTATATTGACATGTTGTAAATGTTTCTCCCAAGATTTTTGTAGATGAGGATATCATCAAAAATTACCAAGAAAAATTATGTAGGAATGGTCTAAATATTGAATTCATCAAACTCTAAAATGTGGATGGTGCATTAGTAAGACCAAAAGGCATCACTAGGAATTCATAATTCCCTTGATGAGTTTTGAAGGCTATCTTATGAATATAGTCTTTGTTTATTCTAATTTTGTGATACCTGAGAATGTAGATCTAGTTTTGTAAAATAAATTACACCATGTAACTCATATAATAAATCATCAATGACGGAATAGGAAACTTATCTTTGATATTGTACTTATTAAGTTCTCTATAGTCATGCGCCATCTTCCATCATTATAGCGCATCATCACCACTAAAATAGAATAAGCATTATTACTATGATGAATAATACTCATTTTGAACCTTTCCTCCACCATCTTCTTGATCTCACTCTTTAGCACATATGGGTATCTATAAGGCCCGATGTTGGGGTTTGGATTCCTATAATTAATCGAATGATAGAATCATGATCTATTTCAGGAGGAAATCCTCTAAGATCCTCGAAGACAACTACATGTTGATCAATAACCTTCTGAAGATTAGGATGCACTACCATCGTTGGTGGTTGAACTTCCATGGAGAACAATTGTGCTACAAATCCTTCAACCCCATTTTTAATAATATTCTGCATTTGGTGAGAACTAACCACCTGAGGATTTTTTACCTGTAGTCCTCAAATTTCAAACTATTTACCCTCAAAATGATAATGCATGAATAATTACTAGAAGTTGAGCTCTATGGTTCCCAAAGTTATGAGCCACTGAACACCTAAGACAATTTCAGCCCCGCCCATGGGAATATGAAACATCATATATTCCAATGTGTAGTCACCCATCATAAGTTTGATTTTATGGAATTTACACGAACATAAGACTATGCCACCATCTGCAATAATTACTTGAAATTCAAGTGTTGGGTAAATAAAACAATTTACCCTTATTGTCATCTTATGATTGATGAAATTATGTGTGCTCCCCGAATCAATCAATACTATCACCTTCTACTTATTAATTAATATACCCGTGAACTAAATGGTTTGTGGAGTGATAATACCTAATAGAGCATGTGATGAATTAGTGGGCTGGGGATCTTCATATTCTTTCTCTAATTTTTCCACTTCCTCACTTAATATTTTCTCATATTCTTCCTCATCATCGGTCCCTGTCCCTTCAATGTAAAACATTTTTTCTCAACACATTTATGACTTGGTCCATATTTGTTGTCATAGTTAAAACATAACCCTTTTTCTCTTTTTTCTTCAATTTGTTGAGGTGTCAGTCAAACTAGCCGAGGGTACGATGGAGGTAAGGTGTTATGATATTTTATGTTAGTGAAGGTATGCCTTCTACTAGAAATAAATTTTTCCTTTGCCCTACGCACCATGATAATAGAATCAGAAACCTTAAGTGGATTAAACATGCACACCTCATGCTCAATGTGGTCCTTAAGACCCCAAGAAATAGGTCATTCAGATACTCTTCTGTAATATCATCCACACGTAAGGAAATATTTTAGAATTAATGGAGATACTTCTTTATTGAACATGTTTGTTTTGATTTTTCTAATTAGTTAAAGTAATTCTCTAACACACTAGAACTATAGTGTAATTGAAGCTCTTCAGTGGAAATCATCCATGCGACATTTATACCATTCTTCTGCCTTTGAGCACATAATCAATAATACTAGACAAATTGGTTAGGTTCTATATATAAGGATGTAATGGTCACCTTTTGTCCCAATGGGATATAATGGAGATCAAAGAAATTCTCCATTTGGGTAATCCAATTGAGTGAATCCTTTCCATTGAATTTATGCATTATCACTTTTAGAATAATGCCCTGTGATTAGTGAGGAGATCCACCCAAATGTTTAAAGGATCCTCCTTGATTTGAGTGAATGAGACCTATGTGAGTATTGTTAGAGGAACCCATATGACTGGAATTGGGATTTGTTTTTGAAAGAGTGAGCAACAACTCCTACTTCATTGATTGAAAATATGTTTGAAGTTCACCCCTAAGGCTACCTTTCAGATGAAGAATCTCATTATTGAGGTCATCCTTACTCACCATATTATTTACCCTTTCTTGAAGTTAGATGACTACCTCAGATACCCCAAACCATAAGATTCTAAATCCATATCTTCCTTATTTGGGGTCATTCCTAGAGTTTCTTAACCTTTCCCTTGGCCTCGAGTTGATCTATCAGTCATGATGTAGGGTTTGGGACTTGAGGTAGATGGAATAGGGAAAAATTTAGGGTTTGGGGTTTCATAAATTTACTATCCAAATAGAGGAAATCATAAAGAAGAAACCCTAGCTAATTTTGGAAAGATTTCCAAAAATATAAGAAACTTAGAAAAATCCAAAAATTGCACCCTAGGTAGCCGATTTATGAAAAAACATAAATTGTTATAACTTTTGCAAAAAAACTCTAAAATGTTTAAAATTTGGAGAGGATCTTACTTGACTTATTTCACCACACCATAAAAAAATTTTAGAAAAATTCACTACCAATTTTGAGATATAGCCAAACCTTCACAATTATGGTTTAACACAGTCCGCCAAGATTGGGCTCGATACCACTTGTAATGATATTACTTATATAAATCGAGATATAAACAACAATAGAACACCAAAGAACACAATATTGTGGATAAATAATAGCAATATGCAAGTATAATAGCTTATCCACTTCGAGAGGGCAACCTCCAAACCATACAATAAGACTCAAATGCTCAATAGGTTGATTAACTACTCCTCACTACCACCTATATATACCAATCCTATCGTTGGCCAACACCAAGGCCAACCTACTAAACATATAAAAGCATAAATAGATAACATATGAAAATAATAGAGATTATGTAAGCCATAATTCGGCACTACATATCCAATATAAGTTATAGGACTAAGGGTGTAGCAGTCTCAAACCTCTCAAAAATCCCTTAGAACTCTACACATTTCTTAGACATACTAGTACTAAAGAAAATTCATCAAAGGATATGCTAGCATTTTTAAACCAATTGTAGACACAAAATATATGTACTTGGGTACATTTCTAGCTCCTAAAGCATGCTTTATTATACATGATTCTTCAACAAGAAAACTAGTGGTTGATAACTCCTTTTGGCCTTTTTTCTTTATCTCTTATATTATTTTTGGTCTTACACATCTGAAATCCATAATGGAACTTAACTTATTTATCTTGTATGGCCTTAGACATTAGTGCCTAGTTAGGAAACAAGCACCCAGTGCTCATGTCCCTCTGGGTGCTCTTGGCCCTCTCTATCCTTCTCTTATTCTTTTGGGTATCTTTTACTTCTTGGTCACCTTTTAGTACTTTGGGTTGGCCTTCCAGTTTTCAATTACAAAATTCAAACAAGGGAATCATATATACTTAGTTTTGGCTCTTAAATAAGGGGCCAAACATTAGTATTATCTACTATCACCTAAGCTTCCATCTAAAGTCACAAGAGAATTACAACATCTATCTAGTACATCCATACAAGGGACAAGGGTTACATCACTCTACATACACAACATAGGAGGGGAAGTTTATTCTATTTCATCTCACAAATTTGAATACTTAGAGCATTCTAGATATATCACACTATCATAGTCCAACTTGCACAAGGGAAACCTCGGGCATCATTACATACACATTCACATAGAACTACATGGATTTTGAGATGTAGTGTAGTGCTTGGTCATAAGATAACTCTTGGGGTGATCGTCAAGGTCAGTCCAACTCCCCATTTTTCATCTTATTTATTATATTTGATTTGGTTTACGGGTATGTGCGAAACCTACCTATTTCGTAAGTTATAGGTATGATCGTTGATAATGGTGAAAATCCAAAGTGAGAAAACAGGATCAATAACAAAACTCTTCTAACGAGAGAGGATCAAAACTCGAACATATGAGCGGACACTTTGTTGGAAGCATAATGGAATGAGAGGGGGAGTGAATCGAGTCTTTTAAAAAAATTAACCAATTCATATTTGCTTGTTTAAACCATATACTATTCAACCATACAATAATGTGTGCTTCACATTCATTCAAATGAGAATAACCATGAAATAGACGAAGAACACAAGATATAAGCGAGGAAACTCTCAAGGGGAAGAAAACCCACTTAAAATTTTTATTATATTAATCAAATCAAAAGAATTTCATGAATCACGACTTCACAAGGAGCACCAACCCCTATTTTAGTAGAGCACCAACCCTACAAGGAGCACCAATCCCTAGTTTAGTAAAGCACCAACTCCACAAGGAGGCCGCAACCCCCAAGATGATCAAGAACTAACTCAAACACATGTAGATGAATATCTCTCATATATTATTCTTATCAAAACTAATGGATATTACTAATTCGATTGACACACCTTCAAACCTCTTTCCTTCAACTCGTTCAAACTTGATCTTTCATGACCTGATTTGGATTCAAACTCTTACACACATGTTCTCTAACACTCTTCATATTTTTGCACACACTCTCAGCTTTGATTTGATGCCCTTGAATCTATTTCACTCTCTCAAACATCTCTCGCTTTCCCCTCTCTTTTCACTAGTTAAAATTTGAACCAATAACTTTTATATGCTTTTCAATTCAAAAACATAAGACAAGTCAGTCAATACTAAGGAAATTGACCGTGATCTAGCATTAAAACATAACACTACATCAATAAAAACTCATAAGATGGACCCATGTAGGTCGGCCACGTTCCAAGATGATTTTAAAAAATAGATTTTAAGCTAAACCCTAATTGTAGAGCCACATATGATAAATAAATGTTAAAGTACATATTTGACACAAGAAATACTCTAGATAAATACTAAACCTTAAGTGTGAGAGAGGGAAAGAATAACTTATCCGATTCACACATGATTAAAAACTAATATGGACCGGAAAATGATGAACAAGAAGGGCATACTATCACAACCATACACATTAACTTTTCAAGCTATCGATAAGTCCGAAGGGCATCCGGACTAGGATGAGGGTTCCTAGGCACCAAAGACCTCTTCTAGGTACTTTTGACTAAGAAGGATCTCATACCCTACTTTTTCTGATGTCACACGATTGTCACTTATAATCGTTGTTGGTTGCCTCTATGTCCCACTGTGATCACACAAGTCACATGTAACTTACAAAGATATGTTGACCTATAAAACCCTCAAACTACATCAAATCCTAAATATAAAAGATGTAATATGGGGAGTTGGGTTGATCCTGATGATCACCTGACTGAGTGAACTTACAACCGAGTGATGCACTACAGCTCAAAATACATGTAGTTCTTGTGTGTGTGTGAAATAATCATACCCTAGGAAGCCCTTGTGTAAGTACACTTGATAGTGGGCAATAGCT
Organism: Taxus wallichiana var. yunnanensis; assembly: GCA_018340775.1. Lineage (NCBI taxonomy): Eukaryota > Viridiplantae > Streptophyta > Pinopsida > Cupressales > Taxaceae > Taxus > Taxus wallichiana. The sequence goes on from CM031235.1 coordinate 820,466,851, forward strand.
AGATGTACCAATTTAAATAGATGTGTAGATGGAAAAATGATCTTCCCCTTCCTATGCATGTATGCGCAGAAAATACGATCCCTTGTCCCTTGTAATGGATGCCAAATAGATGTTTTGAAGTGCTTTAGGTACCTTTAGATGCAAGATTGGGTTCTAGATAGTATGCTTAGAGCTTGGTCCCTTATTTTGATCACATGCATTGTATTTATATTATTCCCTTGGTTGAATTTCATTATTGACAATTGGAAATCCTACCCCTAAGAAAATAAGATGACCAAAAGATAAAAGAGAGCCAAAGAAGTGAGTAAGATATAAAAGGGTCAAGGGTGCCCAAATGGAACGAGGGCATTGGCGTCTGATTGGGCATTGGTGTCTAGATTCATAAAATATAAACAAGTAGAATATCGACTGTGTTATAGGGTGTAAAAGACCATAAAGAAGACTAGAAACAAATCAAAGAGGCCAAAGGTACTTGTCAATTACTAATTTTATCACTTATGAATCATATATTATATGTTGCTATTTATAGGATATGCCCTATGTCTTGTTTGATCATTACTTGTATGCTTTCTACTGCTTTCACCCTAATTTTATTGTGACATTATGAGTGATGTCGCATGTTTGAAATCCACTTTTTGTGGTCTATCTTGTATACATGCTTCCTCATTTTCTATTACATGTTTACTTCTTTTTCTACTAACACATGCATCTAGCCACTTGGTTTCTACTGTGCACATTCCTTCCCCCTGCAAGGCATCAATTTTAGTTGAAAATTTGGTCCTCTCTTTGGGTCATATTATCCTAAAGAACGTTCACCCCTTACAACAACATAATACATTTCAGCACAAGAACATAATAGACTATAGTTATAGAATGGCTTAGTTGCAGAGATGATACTCTTGTTGTAAAACCTTGTATAAGATGTGTTTTTGGTGTTCATAAAGAGATTAAGGCGAGTTCCTTGTATATTTGTGATTAACCATGTCAAATAAGGTCTTCTACCACTAGAACCTAAACAAGCCAAATCCCAGTCATATAAATTGAGATTGTTGATGCAAACTCATTTTTGGAATCCTAAACAGAGCATGAATAGGGAAAAGAAGACAAATGAAACATTTTTTAGAAAACAACTTTGGTGTGTTAAGGTTTTTTTGTGAACAACTCTTAAAGGATTAAAAGCTGTCATTTCAGGATAGTCAAGAAGGATTGTGTTATGAGCATGCAAACTTGATATTCCTCATCCAATCCATGTAGAATAATAGTTCATCATAGAGTATACATTCTTTTTAAGTGTAATTACAATGGTTTTCTATGAAAGTGAGTGTTGGAATGTAAGATGTTAGGTGAAGCTAGACTGGTTCTTGAAGCTTGAAACCCAGTTTGTGTGTCTCTTGAAAACCAATCTTGTGTGATCTTTATGGTTTGAAAGGAATCAATGCATGAACCTTTTAAGTTTATCAAGGCATATAAGTCTTCCAAAATGTGGATTTGGAGTCCTGAAGAAGTGCTCAAGTGCATGATTAAGATCTTGTTGTAAAAGCAAATTTTTGAGCTTAAAGGTATGTTTGTTTCTTGCTCAAATTTGAATGTTTTTACCTGAATGAGAATGATAGAGTTGAGAATTGCATCTAAAGTTGACATATAGATCACTCACCATAATTTATAATCCTTGAAATTTTTTTAGAACTCATTCTTTGTGACTATTCAAGATCTTTCATGACTGATAGCTTAATGCTCCATGACTTTGCATACAAGGTTATGAAGAAGGGTTGAAAATAAGACTCCAAGCTCTATCCTTTTTATCTAGAAACTTGTTAACATTCTAGGTTCCTCTTACAAAAGGGACTTTAAAAAAAAAAGCAAATTTTTTCCTTAGACAAGTTTTTTTCGAGAAAATTTTGAGAAAATTGCCAAAGTGTTAAAATTTCTGCAGTTTCAAATTTTAGGATCCGAGATGAATTTTACATGCAAACGACACCCCAATTCCAAAACCTAAACCCTCCCTTTCGTAAATCTTTTCCAATCATAATTTGGAACTCCAGGATGCGGTTTGCATGCAAACTACATGCCAAGTTCCGAAGTCTAACTCCTCACCTTTAAATCGGAACTCGAAGTTTGTGTTGGCATGTAGTCCTATACATTTTTTCATTGATCAAAAACCACATTAATGAAATTTTTTTGATGGAGTGTGGTCATATGATGTTTTAGATGGTGTTTTCATGATGGTTTAGAGGTGTTCATGATGATACAGCAGCGAGATTCATGAGGATTGCTTGCTCTTGCAAGCCCATTCAGGTGCCTAGGTGATGTTGTATGATGGCATGATATTCTTGGTTACTTGATAAGCATATTGGCATGATGGATGACATGTTTGTAGAGTTCTTGGTCACTCACATAAGTTTCGAGTGCGAGATACATGTAATTGGTTATGTTTCGGTGCTTATTTAGAGCAAGTATGGATGTTAGGAGGTATGAGGATGATATTTGGAGATATATGAGCTCATGGATGCATGTATTCAGGTATATCATGGTGTACTAAGTATGGTTTTGTCATTTTGAGTGATTTCATGATTTTTATAGTGTTATTTAAGTTAACCCTAGCTTTATCAAAGAAAACCCTAAGGGTAGCTATACAAGTCTTAGTGTGTCTGGATATTTTGAGGTATTTTGATGACATTCTGATGATTAGAGATTTTATTATGATGTGTCATGATGCTTTAAGAAAAAATTAATGTTTCTATGATGTGAATTTTGCAATATAGGTCAGTTTTGGTGAGACAGGGTTAAGAACTAATGCATTTCCAACTCAAATTTGATCTTCGGATGTTCACCCTGAATTGTGTGATTTGCATGGGGCCTTGTGAATTTCAATGATGTTTCTAAATTGATTCTATAATTTTTACAAAAATAATTACTTCATTTCATCGTCACATTTTTATGAATGAATGTTAAGAAGGTAAATGTTTATTTATGAGTTTGAAACCCTAGCTTGAAAGCGGTATGGAATAATTACTTCCTAAGTGGCGAGAATTTCATCCGAGTCCATGGATTATTATTGGAACATGTATATTACTCCTTCATATTTCCATAAAGTTAGGGTAGAGGTCGTGGTGATGAGTGGGCCCCACTCAAACAGGTCATTTATGAAGAAGAGTGTTTTGAGACAAGGTTTTCCAAAAGAGTTGCAAGATAAATTGGAATTGTGAAATTTATGTGAATTTTTCTTGATGTAAAAATATTTTTTAGGACATTTTCATGAAATTTCAAGATCAAATGAGCTTCATTCAGGTTGACTGGTCAAAGGGCAGTTTTGAGGCCATAAAAAGTAGTGTTCAGTAAAATGGGCATAACTGGAGCTACAAGTGGAATTATGAGATGATTAAAGTTGTGTTGGAAATAGGATTAAGAGATATTTCTAGTGATATAATTTTCATATCATTATGATGATATTTGATCAGGATTATAGGTCTTTTTTGGACAATAATATTTTTTCCAGTGTAGGACGGACAGGATCTGCTGAAAGTTTTGAGTTGTTTGAAGCATGAGATGGATTATGTGATGCTTAATATCACTGTAATGTGAAGAGGGATGAATTTGGAATATAATTAATCTATTTATAGGTATTTATTATTCCTATAAAGGTGTTAACCATCTGATATTCAAAAATTACTTTTTCAGTGATTGGATTTGGTGAAGACAAAAGTGGTTGAGGTTTGATCAGGTGATTGTTTCATGACTTCTAACTTGATTAGAAGTGTTCTACATGTTCTTCCATTTCCATTGAGTTGTCACATGGATTATTTTTAAGTTTTTAAGTGATATGGTGGCCTAAATAATTTTTAGGGTCCTAAAGGGTGTAGAAACAACTGTTTGATAAGTACAAAGAACATTGGGCCCATTAAATGAAATAATTTGATTGGTTGAGATAAATTTAGACAATTTATGATGTTTAAATGTTAATTTAAACATGTGTGGTGATTTATGGGTCATGAATAATTATGGTTTTGATGTTAGGGCATTTTTATCTTTGTGCCCATAGGGATTTGACCATTTTTGGAGCATGAAATGTTGTTTTTGGCTAGGCCGACCTACTTGGGTCACTTGTGAATATTATATTTAAAATTTGGGATGTTTTTATGATACATGTATCGATAAAAGGATGTAAAATGTTTGTTTTTGAATTTGAAATGAAGAGGAGCTTATAAAAGCATTGTTTTGGGTGCTTTTTGGAGCTAGTTGTGTGTGTGTACAAGAAGTTCGACCCAGGTGAGGTTTTTTTCAGGTGTGTGAGCATGAATTACGACTAGATCAGGTGTATGATAAGTCAAGGAAGATCAAAAAGTATGTGTGCAAGTGTTTGAAGGGTTGAGAAGTGAAAGAAGAGCTTTTATGTGAAGGATTCAACACCTAGGGTTTGCATGAGGGTTTGAAGAGGTGTGAGTTGAATATTTGGTCTCCATCAGCTGTGGAAAAAACAAATCTGAGATCACATCATCATAAGGTGGTTGAGTAGGTGCTTAATCATCTTGGGGGTTGTAGCCTCCTTGTGGAGTTCACAAAATTAGGGGTTGGTGCTCCTTATATGGTTGTAGCTCTACTAAACTAGGGATTGGTGCTCCTACTGGGGTTAGTGCCTCACTAAATTTTAAACATATCAGTATAAGGATTGTGTTTCAGTGGGTTTTCTTCCCCTTGAGGTTTTACCACTTATATCTTGTGTCTTATTTTGATATCTTTCTTATGGTTTCTTACACATGTGATAATTGATTGTATGCACACATATATGGATGGTTGAATGTTTGTGAGTATTTGAATAAGAAAATATGAAATCTGAATTTAAATTTTTGTAAGGACTGATTCACCCCCTCCTCTCTCAATCCATTGTGCTTCTAATAATTGGTATCGAGCAGTCCTTTTAGAAGTTTAACCACTTGAAAGGATATCTTCTGAAGCATAGTTATGGAGTATTCTAAAGAATGATCTGGTATGTTTCCTTTTATCAGTATGAGGTATTATTTGAATCCATTGTGGTTTGATATATGGTATGAAATATATGGGGTTTTTTCATTCTCCTTGCAAGAAAATGAAGTATGTGGTATTTCTTAAACTTATTTTCATAGTCAAGATGAGAATCTGATTTGGTATATTGATAGTGGTTGTTCAGCTCATATGAAAAGTGACACAAGTAATTTATTAACCCTAAATAAAAATTATTTAGGTTATGTGATATTGGAGATAATTCAGCCATAAATATTCTAGGAAGAGGTACTTTGAGTTTGGACAATGGAAAAACTATCACCAAGGATGTCTTATATGTTGAGGGATTGAAGCATAATCTACTTAGTGTGAGTCAAATGGTTAAGCAAGGGTATGTTCTTACCTTTGATGTGAAAGGTTGCAAGATAAGGAAAGGAGAATTAGGTAAGCTTGTTGTAAAGGAAAAAATAATTGATAGTAACATGTTTATTCTTAAAGAAATCAAAAAAGAAAAATGTCTTATGAGCAAGATGAATGATTGTTGGTTGTGGCATAAGAGGTTAGGTCATGTGAACTTTGATAATCTTGTCAAAATCAGCTCTAACAATTATGTAAGGAACATGCCTAAACTCAACAAACCAAAAGATACATTGTGCAAAGCATGTTTGCATGGAAAGCAAACTAGAAGGAGATTCAAGACTAATGAACATGATTCTACCACAAGTCCACTTCAGCTGATTCATATTGATCTATGTGGGCCTATGAGGACTGAAATTACTTCAGGTGATTACTACTTTATGCTTCTTATTGATGATTTCACTAGATACACTTGGGTTGCATGTTTAAGAAACAAATCTGATGCATTGGATGTTTTTAAATCCTTTAAAGCTATTATTGAAAATGAGAAGAATGGAAAGATAAAATGTATTAGATATGATAATGGAGGATAATTTTGGTCTGATTCATTTGATGAGTTTTTTAGTGTTTATGACATTAAGAGGTAGTTTTCAGTTTCTAGAACTCCTCAACAAAATGGAGTAGTTGAAAGGAAGAATAGGATTGTTCAAGAGATGGCAAGGACCATTCTTAATGAGTCTAAATTACTAGATGGTTATTGGAAAGAAGTAATTTTTATTTTTGTTTATATTCTTAATAGGTTTCAGCTAAGGGTGAATAGTGACAAGACTCCTTATGAGATATGGAAAGGAAGACCAGCCAATGTGGATCATTTTAGAGTCTTTGGATGTAGATGCTTCATCAAAAGGACTAAAGACAATCTTGGTAAGTTTGATTCTAGATCGGGTGTTTTTAGTCTTCGGTATGGATCCCCCTATATAGATCTATATCTCAACTAAAATATCTAAAGACTAGTTAGTACCCCCTCTCCTCGGGAATCGGGGTCAAGGTCCCCTATAGGCCGACCCCTATATAGGATAGGGAGGCTAAGGAACTAAGAAAGATGAGGATGGCTCAACCGATATAGAATAACTATAGAACTATAGAGAGTTCCATGGGCCAACCCCTCCTCCCTTTCCACTATTATATATATGCATAGGGGATATAGCCATAGCCACCACCCGACACCCAATCATTGATACTTGGGGAGCGAGAGGAGTAGGAGGAGGCCAAGGGCCTTTAGGAATTCTATACATAGGGGACCACCCACCCGCCCACCTATTAATTGGGGGTTGGGTTTGAGGGTGACTTCTTATAGTCGGCTATCAACCGCCTTGGGTTTTGGTCAAGGATGACAAGGAGGATGAGTAAGGAGGTATATTTTGGGTTATTCATCAAGAAGCACAACTTACATTTTTATAACAAGAGATTGAAGTCTATTGTTGAAAGTGCTAGTGTAAAGTTTGATGAATCTTATCCTATGAGATATTTTTAAGGAAAGTGAAACACTTCATGAGGATAATTCTAAAGAAGAAGAGGATGAGGTTGTTCAAGAAAACAAATAAGAAGATGATGAGGAAGAAAGGCAAGATACCAAGGATCCTTCTAGGAAAATTAGGAGAGATCATCCTGAAAATCAAATTTTGGGGAAGAAAGATGTTGGAGTCACTACAAGAAGGAAATTGGTAAGTCTTCAAAATCAAGAGAACTCAACTTTTCTTTCAAAAATTGAACCTAAGAATGTAGTAGAAGCTAAAGCAAAGATGAATGTTGGGTTAAGGCTATGAATGAAGAGCTAGATTAAATTGAAAATAACAAAACTTGGGAACTTGTACCTAGACCAAAAGGTAAGAATGTAATTGGATCTAAATGGGTGTTTAGAAACAAACTAAATGAGAATGGAGAAGTCATAAGAAACAAAGCAATATTGGTTTGCAAGGGATATGCTCAAGTTGAGGGAATTGACTTTGATGAAACATTTTCTCCTGTAGCTAGAATGGAAGCAATCAGATTGTTCTTAGCATATGTAGGGTTCAAAGGATTTAAATTTTATCAAATGGATGTAAAATCTACCTTCTTGAATGGATATCTCAATGAGGAAGTTTATATGGAGCATCCTGATGGTTTTTCATTGACTGATAAAGTTGATTATGTGTGTAAACTAAATAAGGCTCTTTATGGTTTAAAACAAGCCCCTAGAGCTTGGTATGAAAGGCTTGATAAATACTTGATTGAGAAAGGTTTCAAGAAAGGTGTAGTTGATAGCAACTTGTATATCAAAAGTGAAGGAGATCATCTATTAATTGTTGTAGTCTATGTGGATGATATTATATTTGGTGGAGGTAGTGATCAAATGACTCACAATTTTTCTGAAGCTATGAAGAAAGAGTTTGAGATTTCTATGTTAGGAGATCTCTCCTTCTTCCTTGGAATTCAAGTAAGTCAATATGACAAAGGTATATTCATCTCTCAATCCAAGTATATCAAGGAAATGCTTAATAAGTTTCAAATGGATGATTGCAGACTTGTTGGTACTCCTATGGTTACATGATGCAAACTTTACAAGGAAGATGATTCTCTTAAGGTAAATCAATATGAATATAGATCCATGATTAACAGCCTAATTTATGTTACTGCTGCAATACCTAATATTGTGTAAGTTATTAGTTTAGTTGGAAGATTTCAAGAGGATCCTAGAGAGTCACATCTACAAGTAGTGAAAAGAATCTCTAAATACCTTAAAGGCACTACTGTGTTGGCTTATGGTATCGAAGAAGTGAAAAAAATGAACTAGGGGCTTATTATAATGATTATTGGGAAGGTAGTATGGATGATAGGAAGAGTACTAGTGGTGGTGCATATTTTGTTAGAGAATGTCTTGTTTCTTGGTCAAGTAAGAAACAATCTCTTATGGCACTCTCAACATGTGAAGTTGAGTATGTTGTTGTTGCTCATTTTTGTTCTCAAGTTGTGTGGATGAGGTAGACCTTGGAAGATTATAAGATCAAGAGTGATGGACCTACACCTATTTTGTGTGATAACACTAGTGCAATCAGTGTATCAAAGAATCCAATTTTGCATTCTAAGACAAAGCACATTCCTATCAAGTATCACTATCTAAGAGATCTTGTAAGCAAAGGTTGCATCAAGTTAGAGCATGTGTCTACAAAGGAGGAAGTGGTTGATATATTGACAAAAACTCTTCCAAATCCTACCTTTGAGTACTTAAGAAGTATGTTGGGAGTGATCTCAGCTCCTGATAAATCTTGATTGATCTAAAATTTGTGTTAGGGAGCAAGAAATGAGATACATCTGCTCCAAGCAAGTTGATAAATATTGTGTGTTTGTGAGATGTCTTGGTCACCATATAAGAGGTATGTGTTACATCATATGTAGTGAGTCATTTGTGGATGGTAATGAATGTAGTTGTTTTGTGTCATCTTAAGATGTGTAATCTAAGTCTAAGTGGACATACTTGAGGTTTTTATAAGTCTTAATGACTTGAGTTTGGGGTCTATGATGTTCCTAGGTGATTGTACTTTGTATTATGAAGTGTCATGTGTTATGAAGCAATTACTAATCATATATATGTGCCCATGATCTGTGTATTGCTTTGGTGTGTCTCAATTCATTCAATTTCTTTTTAAAAGGAATAGTTTTGTCACTTTAAGTGATCTAAGAATGAGTTCTAGTCTATGTGTCTCATTGATTCATGTGTCATGAATTCCAAAAAGTGTATCTAGATCCTTGACCGTGTTTTAAGGTGCTCCCGTGACATCATGTATAATTTTTTTGATCAATTAACCATGAACGTGAAGTTCTATGCAGAGCTATCAAGGGTGTATAAGGTAAAATCAAGAAGACTTCTAATAATTTAATGACATATTTTGTCTCCAAAACATGGAAAATTGTGCTCAAGATGTTTGAAGGATGTATCTATAGTGTTATTCATCAAGATAGAACTATTAAAAGAAAAAAATGCACATTCTTATTGTTTCTCTGCCTAGACTAGTTTGTTACAGATGTACAAAGTGAGCAAGATAGAGGAAAGTGAGTTTTGAATTATCAAATTATGGAATTTAGGGATAATTTTTTGTGTAAATCATCTACATTTGGAGGGATATAGGATTCAATACTTTTGAATTCATAAGTATGTCTTTATTCTTGGTAATCTCCGGTAATGTTGTAACTTAAAAGTGCTAGTGTAAAAGGCTTAATTGATAAAGAGAGAAAGTGAAAATTAGGTAAGGTACCTTCATGAGCTTGCTTCAAGGATTGAGATGGAGATACTAAGATAAAATGGGTGTTCATTTCAGGTATATTATTGTTGAAAAAGTAAAATCTCGAAAGATGTGAGTAATTATTACTATCACAGGATAGTTGACTATAACAGAGAAGTTGATGGTAAAAGAAGGCACTCTGAACTTTTAGTTGATTCTCAGATTTTTTCCATAGAAATATGTTTGAAGTATTATTATGGAACTTCGATGGTCAAAATCATAACAAGGTGCATGTATACCTTCTCGTAGCTTATGGAACTATTGACTATGTTAAAGAAAGTTGTTAAAGAATACAAGTTACAGTGAATTTAGACTAAATGTAAGATCCTACAGGTATGGGTATTGGAATTTTACATTCTTTGATAAGCCTAAGATATTATTAAGAAGGTATATGGTTGTATTAATTAGTTTTAAGCCTTTATGTTATACAAGAAGGTACCTTTTTGTTTTATTTTCTTCATGAGTAGGAGTGAGGAGCTACAGTGCACGAGAAGGTAGGGTAGGCATTTGTCTACAGGTGAAAAGTGTATGTCAATTTTGTTTAGAGCGATATAAGGTCTATGTAGTATTTATCTTTTCAATGTGCAAGTAATTGTTCTATTATCTATGCTCAATCATGAAATGATCTATTTTTGCTCCATAAGTGAACCCTACAAGCTTGTAGATGTTATAAGAAGTATGGTGATAGTACATGTGAAGGGATATAATGCTTTCCCTTGCTTCTTAAGTTTGAGAAAGGAAGTGGATACAGGATAATCTAATAAAGTGGTCTTTTGAGCCTTGAATGTGTCTAAATGATAATTCTAGAGGAGTCTCATAGTGTTATAGTGGTCCATATACTTTTATATACATGTGAGTGAAGTCTTTGTGCCTATTAGGATAGGGGAGTGCATATGTTTGCTCCTAATGATGCTACATGTGATCTATTGTATTAGAAAGACATGTTCTTGACAAATTGATGTTTGGCTCGGTGGTGAAATGATATTTTGAGATGTTGTTAATGAAAAGAGATAAGACAAAGGTGTTCTTCAAGTGTAAGAGGAAGTTTTAATCTCAACCAAGATACGGGATTCTAAAATTTGATTCTAGATGGTGACATGGTGGTCTCAAGGAAATAGAGGTAAGTATTGGGTGCCTAAACAATGCATTGGAAAAAAATTCCATTGTATGCATGATCTCAGTCAATTATGACTGTTAAGAACTGAGAAAGTTGTTTAGGACTAAGAAAAAGTGTCTCAAGTGATTTCTTGGAAAGATAACAAGGTGAGTTACTCAAATTTGTGCTTTTGGGCTAGAAATGGAGGTCTTAAGTCCAGAGGGAGCTATGGTCTGCATGGTCAAGGTATGTATGTTGTTTTATAACTTTCCAAAGTTGGTCCTAGAACTACTGAAGAGCTACTTCAAGGCTCTTAGTCCTAATGTGGTATGAAAAGCAAGAAAGTGCATTGTAAAGCTAGTCTTATGCCTAGACAAGATGTAATTTGGTCAAAAAAGATGGTGTGATGGTTTGACATGCTCATTTATGACATTTTTGGCATGTCCATAATGTTAGTAGCTCATATAATACTCTGTTACATCCGATTCTTAAAGGCCAAAACAGGGTTGAGGAGAAAATAACAACTTTTACATACCTAGAAGGTAGAGAATGGTGTTTCTTAGTGCGAGAATCATAGCACCCCCAAATGGGCTCTAAAAATATATTTTTCTAAGGTAGACTCATTTGGTGTGATTTGCATAACATGGGACCATCTCTCAAGCTATGGGACTTGTGGACTTGATATGGCCCTCCGAGAAAGCCAACTTCTTCTTCCTAATCCTAATGCTAAACTACTTCTAAGGAAGGAAATGCGACTATCTACTCCTAATCTAACAATTCTAAGGGACCAAGGAGAGAGAGAGCATGAAAAGGGAATTCCTACACTAACAAGGTGATAGCACCAAGAAAAGGGAAATGTTGATCATCTACCCAGATTTCCATGAAATGAATAGAGGTGAGCAATGGAGAGGATGGACAACAAAGATCACAGACCAAAGATCATATTTCACACAGAAACGTTTTAACCTAATGAACATAGCTCCCAAATCTGTAAATGAAATGTCTAAAACATGCACAGAATACTCTAAAATGATGAGAGGTAAGAAGATGCAATAAAAACAAGCGAAGGATGGACAAACGCATCACAAAAATAAGTTTTATTGCTTCAGAAATTTACACAGAGAATCATACACAAGAAAGAGGCAAAAATTCCATTTACAGAGCAGGGGAGGAGATTCAAACTCCATTTTAACCTTGGGGAAGAAAAGAAGGGGGAGGTAGAGAAGAAGAATGAACAAAAACTAATTAACATTTTGAAATGATGCCTATGTTACAATATATAGAAGAATGGGAGAGAGAAGAAGGAAAGAATCAAATCCTACTCCAACCACTCTGAGATACGCATTGAATCCCATTTCAAAATCTCAACCACTGAAAATCAATGCCTTCTATAGATCCACCCACAATATGTCACTTTTGGTTCCCCAACAGATCGAATCGAATCAGATCTAGTAGTTGAAGAGATTAGATTTTGTGTTAATGGCCTGGAAGACTTTTCTTCGTTTTTCACCTACCAGGGCCTAAAAAAATGATTTTCTATCCTTCCATGGCATAGAGGACATCGAGATGCTTCCAACGGTATCAGATTCACTATATTTTGAGCCCTGAGTCAAAATATATGCCTCCTCAAAGTTTTCATCGGGTCCGTACAAATGGGTGTGAAAAATAGTTTGAAAAATGGGCCCTCTCTTTAATATGGGACACGTGGTAGCCAGATCAGAACAAAAATTAGGTTTGTGGGCTCAAAACTTAACTTTTCCCCTTTTTCGCAAGAATCACAAAATCCAGAGAACTCCCACGGCCTGTTGCTCTGCCTAAACACGTGGCTCTTTTTAGTTGGCTAGGAAATGCACTTCCATTTTTACCTTTATGCTTTTTGGACGAAAGGAAAACTTTTACTTTTTTCCCCAACTCTCTGCCTTGGCTTTGACTCGGGTCTAAATGTTGACTTTTCCCTTGGGTGGAGTTGTGGGCCATTTTGCAACTTTTACACCTTTTGGGGCAAAGGGTGAAAAACTAAATTTTTCCCACGGCCCGCTTTCCTCTGGGACACGCATCAGTTTGGCGCTCATTTGGAAACCTTTTCTCTATTTGACCCTTGAATCAGTGCCATTGAGACACTTGCAATCTCTATCAGCCTATTTTGCATTGACTATTCAACTAACTCTCCCCCCTTGATAGAGCATGTGGAGGCATTGCACTTGTTTACAAACCTGACCCAAACTTTGCCTTTGGAGGAGCGTCGAGTTGACACTTGTCGACCTCCACTGATCTATGGACTTTTCAATAGTATTTCTTACTTTTATACTTTGGGCTACATGGTGAGCTTATGCTCATTTGGGTCTTCACCTTGGGACCAACTCTTGGAGATGCGTCATGTTGACACTTGGCACTCTCCACTCACACATTCATACTTAGCTGATTTTGAGGCCCGCCATTGACTCTGTTTGACCATTTGATCCAAACTTCGTTCCACCTTGGACACATGGAGATGTGGTGTTTGTTTGAGCCTCTCTATTTGGATCCATCTTTGGAGAAGCGTTGCAAGGACACGTGGCTCTCTCCGCTGGCTCCTCCATACTTAGTCGATTTTAGACCTTTTCCTAAACTGTTTCAAGCCTAAAAACTTCAAAAATTCACCGTTTCTTCTATTTTTCACATTTGGCCTCTTTGAAACCATCTCCTCCTTTTTGGTTGACCCTGTAATTTCATTGTTGAGTCTACCTGAAGCTTGCAAAATAGATTTAAGACATGGAAATGCTCAAAAGAATCGTTTCTTTTATTTCTTCTTATGCAGGGTTGAATTTGACTTTCTCGGGCTTCTATTTTCGCTTTGCCTAGGATTGTGGAACTCAAGTTTGTGGGTCTGAATCATTTCCCTTCATGTTTTCTTCATGTGTAGGGCTCGTTCTAACCAAATTTGTCAGGGAGGTGAATTTGGGATAACAATTTGGCGACTCACGAGGACATCTGCCAGCTAGATGAAGAGACCAGTGGCCTTGAAGCATCCATTGGGCATGGAGTCTACCTGATAAATATGAAAATGATCTGAACCTTTGAAGGTCTAATCCTGAGCCACTGCGAGCTGACTGTATGCCTTTTCTATGTTTTGTCTAACCCTGAGTCTACACTCTCAATTTTCATAAGGAAATCTTGGAAATGGAATTTTTGAGAGTAGAAAATTATTTTAACTCTGGGACTTTCATCTATCCCTAAAATGGACTGTTTTGAAATGACTTTAGTTGCTCTGCATTTGTTTTCTTTTTGGAATTTGCAACTGTTACAAGAAACTATGGATCTTTCTACCATAAATGATGAAGATCCTGCCTTCCATACCTCTGAGAGCAATGCAAACAAAACTTATATACAAAGACCAAATCATACATGCCTCAAATGAGACATGCAGAGTGTGCATAAGAACTTATTTTACTTGGAAATAAAGTCTACTCCTACTCCTACTCCTACACTAACTAGAGAGAAAGAATGCTAAACAAAGCTAGCTACAAGCAGGGAGAAGTAGCTTCCCTTTCTCGAGAGGGGCAGCCATGCAAATGATTTGACACTAAATATAGTTGCCTGTATGAGTGAAAAACCAACAATAATTCGATCCTCCACCCAAATCATCAAGGTATCAATATTAATGGAAAATACCTCCTCAAGCTGACTTGCATCAGACTTCTGGAGGTGTTGATGATGACCCTTGGTACTTTTGGAGGCGTAGGCATGACTAGTTTTGGCTTCTCCCTTGGCTCTAATGAAGCCAAGTATCTGATTGGGCATGGTCCAATCCTTTGGATGTGCCCATTTCTCTGAAATTCAACTCCAAAAATGGAGTCTTCTTGTGGACCTTCTTAAGTGGATGGTGTGAGAGAGATGATGACACCCTCGTGCCTTTTCTCTTCCTCCTCCTCAACCTTGGTTCCAGAGGGCCATTATAGAGTGCAGGGTTTTGCACTTGAATATCCTCCGTCATGGCAGCAGGTTCATGTGCATGGAAGATGGATGGAGGAGTGAATGATGTAATCTCCATGGGCTCCTCTTCATCAAAGCAATCTCTCAAGTCTAATAGACAGTATGTCTCCTTGTTCTACTGCAAGTGCTCTACCTCCTTCATGGTGTCTTCCTAATCTGTAACTTGATCACCATGGCTCCCTTCACTCTCAAACATGAAGTTTGAAAGATCAAACTCTTCTTCAACATCAGATCTTGAAGGGGATGAAGTGGGAGGAAGAACTGAAGGTTCTTCTATAGCCTACTCCACACTTAGAGCCTCTAAA
This sequence comes from Taxus wallichiana var. yunnanensis, assembly GCA_018340775.1. Lineage (NCBI taxonomy): Eukaryota > Viridiplantae > Streptophyta > Pinopsida > Cupressales > Taxaceae > Taxus > Taxus wallichiana. The sequence goes on from CM031235.1 coordinate 820,481,877, forward strand.
ACTATATGGTCCTCTTCCATCATGGGTTCATCAATCAAATCAGGCCCTTGAAATGAAAGCAAAAAATCTTCAATGATGCCTTCTTCATTGAGTGGCCTCAACACTAATCTGATCTCTCCCAGTTACTCCTCTTCAATGGGGCTTGGGACTGATTATTCCTCCTCTTCTTTGGCTGATTGTGTAACTTGAATTGGATCAGCATTTCTCTCAGACAAAGTGCCATTGTGGACACTACACTCTGATAAACTTGATAACTGATCTTCTTCCTTTCCTTGTTCTTCTTTTCTATGCAACAAAATCAGTCCTAACCACCATTGAGTCTTCAACCTTGGCCTCCTCTATAGGCTTAACCAGCAAGGGGATCTTTGAAAACTCAAATTTAGCATCCCAACTCTTCAGATTTTCTATCATTTCTTCTCTATTGGGTTCCTTTGTTTGATGTTGTCCTTCACTAGATTCTTAAGTCTCTTCCCAACATGAGCTTAGGAAAGCAAGAGGAGTGGAAGGTTGGGGTTCAACCATATTTGCAATTTTTGTGGTGGGAAAGGAGGTGGAACTTCTTGTTTGTTTAGAGGGATGACTATTTGGAAGAGAAAAGGACGGAGAAGAAGGCCGAGATGAGGTGGAAGACTAGGGAATGGAGAAATGAAATCAACGCTTGGGGCAGCAAGTGAGGGGCTTGACTCTTGCCTCTGCTTTGAAATGATAAAGATTGAGGGAGAGAAAATGAAAGACAAGGAGCTAGTGATTGACTTACCCATTGACAAGGTTGTCAGCACTTTTCTCATAAGCCCCGATCTCCTTAGCCCATTGTGTAAGTTGGGGCAGCATTTCAACCATGAAGTCCAACTTCTCCTGAGGGCTGTAATGTCTTGGAAAATGGCCTTCCCATGGACAAGGTGCCTTGTAACCAATCTCAAATGCCTTCATTCGTACTATGCCCCTTAATTGAACCATGCTAGCCTCCATTTTTTTAATCTTCTCTAGCAGATCAACATCCTCTGCATAACTATCACCATTATATACGTCCCCTTGTTCTTGATAAGCTCCATGGCTAAACTGATTTTGACTCTATATATGGGTAAGCACGGTGGTCCTGGATCTAATTATAATGTTGATCGGAGGAGTTGGGAAATACATTAGAGGTGGGTTGTATTGTTGTAAGTGTAAGTTCCATGAAGGGAATGAAGTCATGATTGCACAACCTCATGGAATGGGAGAAAATGAAAGAGATGGAAGAAGAAAATGGATGAAATGAGTGGAAATGGATGGAAAATATATGTAACTTAGAGAATGGGTTTTTGACCAGATGGAGTCACTAGATGTGCTTGGAAGTGCCTCCAAAGGCTGAAACCTTCACCAAGAGCACATCGAACCTGATGAAGTGAAGTGGTAAGGTGCTTGAGACCAGATCCCACCGGTGTGCCAAAAATCATGTTAGTGCGAATCACAACACCCCCAAATGGGTTCTAAAAATCTATTTTTCTAAGGCAGACTCATTTGGTGTGATTTGCATAACATGGGACCATCTCTCAAGTTGTGGGACTTGCGGACTTGAGATGGCCCTCCGGAGAAAGCTAGCTTCTTCTTCCTAATCCTAATGCTAAACTACTTCTAAGGAAGGAAATGTGACTATCTACTCCTAATCTAACAATTCTAAGGAACCAAGGAGAAAGAGAGAGCATGAAAAGGGAATTCCTACACTAACAAGGTGATAGCACCAACAAAAGGGAAATGTTGATCATCTACCCAAACTGTCATGAAACGAATAGAGGTGAGCAATGGAGAGGATGGACAAGCATCATAGACCAAAGATCAGATTTCACATAGGAAACATTTCAACCCAATGAACACAGCTCCCAGATCTACAAATGAAACATCCAAAACATGCACAAAATACTCCAGAATGATGAGAGGCAAGAAGATGTAATGAAAACAAGCGAAGGATGGACAAATGCATCACAAAAATGAGTTTTATTGCTTCAGAAATTTGCATAGAGCATCATACACGAGCAAGAGGCAAAACACCATTTACAGAGATTCGGGAGGAGATTCAAACTCCATTTCGACCCTAGGGAAGAAAAGAAGGGGGAGGCAGAGAAGAAGAATGAACAACAACTAATTAACCTTTTGAAATGATGCCTCTGATTACAATATATAGAAGAATGGGAGAGAGAAGAAGGAAAGAATCAAATCCTGCTCCAACCACTCTGAGATACGCATTAAATCCCATTTCGAAAGCTCAACCACTGAAAATCAATGCCTTATGTAGATCCGCCCATAATATGTCGCTTTTGGTTCCCCAGTGGATCAAATCGAATCAGATCTGGTAGTTGAAGAGATTGGATTCTACGTTAATGTCCTGGAAGACTTTTCTTCATTTTTCACCTACCAAGGCCTGCAAAAATGATTTTCTATCCTTCCATGGCATAGAGGACATCGAGATGCTTCCAACGGTATCAGATTCGCTATATTTTGAGCCATGATTGAAACATATGCCTCTTAAAAGTTTGCATCAGGTTTGTACAAATGGGTGGGAAAACCAGTTTGAAAAACGGGCTTTCTCTTTAATATGGGACACGTGGCAGCCAGGTCAGAACAAAAATCAGGTTTGTGGGCCCAGAACTTAACTTTTCCCCTTTTTCACAAGAATCACAAAATCCAAAGAACTCTCACGGCCCATTGCTCCACTTGGACACGTGGCTCTTTTTGTTTGGCTAGGAGATGCACTTCCATTTTTACATTTATGCTTTTTGGACGAAAGGAAAACTTTTACTTTTTTCCCCAACTCTTCGCCTTGGCTTTGACTCGGGTCTAATTGTTGACTTTTCCCTTGAGCGGAGTTACGGGCCATTTTACAACTTTTACACCTTTTAGGGCAAAGGGCAAAAAACTAACTTTTTCCTCGATGACCTACTTTTCTCTGGACACACGTCGATCGGCACTTGTTTGAAACATTTTCTCTATTCGACCTTGAATCGGTGCCATTGAGACACTTGGTAAGCTCCTCCGCCTATTTGTGCATTGACTATTCAACTAACTCTACCCCCTTGATAGAACACGTGGAGGCACCGCGCTTGTTTGCAAACCCAACCCAAAGTTTGCCTTTGGAGGAGCACCGAGTTGACACTTGTCGGCCTCCACTGATTTGTGGACTTTTCAACAATCTTTCTTACTTTTAGACTTTGGGCTATGTGGCAAGCTTGCGCTCATTTGGGTCTTCACCTTGGGACCAACTCTTGGAGATGCGCCATGCTGACACTTGGCACTCTCCGCTTGCACGTTCATACTTAGCCAATTTTGAGGCCCGCCTGTCCGCCTTTGACTCTGTTTGACCATTTGATCCTACCTTCATTCCGTCCCTGGGACACGTGGAGATGCGGTGTTTGTTTGAGCCTCTCTATTTAGATCCATCTTTAGAGAAGCACTGCAAGGACACATGGCTCTCTATTGGATCCTCCATACTTAGTCAATTTTAGACCTTTTCCTGAACTGTTTCGAGCCCGAAAACTTCAAAACTTCACCGTTTCTTCTATTTTTCGCATCTGGCCTCTTTGAAACCATCTCCTCTTTGTCTAACCCTATAATTTCATTGTTGAGTCTGCTTGAAGCTTGCAAAATAGATTTAAGACATGGAAATTCTCAAAAGAACCATTTCTTTTATTTCTTCTTGTGCAGGGTTGAATTTGACTTTCTTGGGCTTTTATTTTCACTTTGCCTGGCTCTGGAACTCGAGTTCGTGGGTCTGAATCATTTCCCTTCATGTTTTCTTCATGTGTAGGGCTCATTCTGACCAAATTTTCTGGGAGGTGAATTTGGGATAACAGTGTTTTTTCTCCAAACAAGGTATGCTAATGCTTTATTCATGTTTTTCTTGACATGTTCGGATGTAGTCGATGTCTTTCCTAGGGGAGCATGGTGATTACATGCTTGCAAAGAAGGAAAAATTAGGTTTGAGTGCAAATTTCAAGGCTCTTGAGCTTGTATGAGACCTTTGGTTGATGTTTCTAACCAAATCATGATGCTATGAAGCTGAGAAATATGAATATTATGCAGGTATAGTATTCCTTTGTCATTAATGTAAAAAGGGGAGAAGTCCAGGTAGTTTTCCATCAATGAAAAAGGGGGAAATTGTTGGCATGTAGTCCTATAGGTGTTTTCATTGCTGAAAAACCACATTAATTAAAAATTGGTTGATGGATTATGGTCATATGATGCTTTGGATGATGTTGTCATGATGGTTCAGAGGTGTTCATGATGATATATGCAGATTCAGTGAGGATTGCTTGCTTTTGCAAGCCCATTCAGGTGCTTAGGTGATATTGCATGATGGTATGAGCTTCTTGGTTACTTGAGAATGATATTGAAATGATGGATGATAGGTTTGGAGAGTGTTTGGGCACTCACATCGATTCTGAGAGTGCATATACATGTAATTGGCTATGTTTCATGTGCTCATTTGGAGCATGTATGGTTATTATGAGGTATGAGGATGAAATTTGGAGCTATATGATCTCATGGGTGGATGTATTCAAGTATATAATGGTGTACCATATATGGTTGGTCCATTTTAAGTGATTTGATGGTGTGTTATAATGTTCTTTATGTTGACCTTAGCCTACATATGTAAAACCTAAGGGGTAGCTGCTATGCAAGTTTTATTTTAGTCGAGAGAGTTTGAGGTATGGTGATGAAATTATAATGATTGGAGATGGTATTCTGATGTGTCATGATTATTTTATAAAAATTTAGGTTGTCATGATGTAAATTTTGCAAGATATGTCAGTTTTGGTGAGACAAGGTTAAGAACTAGTGCATTTCCAGCTCGAATTTGATCTTCTAATGATCACCCTGAATTGTGTGCTTTTCATGGGACCTTGTGGATTTCAGGGATGTTTCTACATTGAGTCTATAAGGTTTCACAAAAATAATGAGGTCATTTCATCATCACATTTTTATGAATGAATGTTAAGAAGGTAAATAACTATTTATGAGTTTGAAACCCTAGCTTGAAAGAAATATAGAAGAATTACTTCCTAAGTGGCCAAAATTTATTCCTAGTGCATGGATGATGATTGTAACATGTATATTACTCCTTCATATTTCTATAAATTTATGGTAGAGGTCATGGTGATGAGTGGGCCCCACTCAAACAAGTCAATTTCTAAATAAGAGTGTTTTGAGACAAGGTTATCCAAAGGAGTTGCGAGAGCTAAATTGGCATTATGGAACTTATGTGAGTTGTTATTGATGTCAAAATATGTTTTAGAACATTTTTATGCAATTTCATGATTAAATGAGCTCCACTTAGGTTGATGGTCAAAGGGCGTGCGAGGCCATAAAAAAGAAGTGTTCATAAATGGACATAATCGGAGCTACAAGTGGAATCATGAGATAGTTAAAGTTGTTTTGGAAATAGTATTCATATATATTTCCAATGATATAATTTTTGTATCATGATGGTGAGATTTTTAAGTTTTCTAAGTCAATTTTTGGACAAGAATATTTTTTCCATTGGAGGATAGAACATGATCTTATGAAATTTTTGAGTTGTTTGAAGCATAAGATGGATTAGGTGATACATTCTATAAAATTTAATTTCAAGAGGGATGAATTTTTCATGTAATTAATATATTTAGAGGTATTTAATATTCCTCTAAAGTTTTTAACCAGCTAATCTTTGAAAACATATTTTTGGGCAATTGGATTTGGTGAAGACAAAAGTGGTTGAGGTTTGAGCGGGTGATTATTTCATGACTTATAACTTTCTTATAAGTGTTATAAAGGTTTTTAATTTCCATTAAGTAGTCACATGACATATTTTTATGTTTTAAGTGATATGGTGGCCTAAATAAGTTTTTAGGGTCCTGAAGGGTGTAGGAAACAATTATTTTGACAAGTACAAAGAACACTTGGGCCCATTAAATGAAATGATTTGATTAGTTGATATAAATTATGACCATGTATGATGTTTAAATGTTAATTTAAACATTTTTGTATTTATAGTTCATGAATGATTATGGTTTTGATGTTAGGGCATTTTTATATTTGTGCCCATATGGATTTGACCATTTTTAGAGCATGAAATGTTGTTTTTGGTTTGTCAGACCTACTTGGGTCACTTTTGTGATTATATTTTGAATTTGGGATGTTTTTTGGCTTGGCAAACCTACTTGGGTCAAGATAAATTGGGGAAAATGTTTGTGTTTGAATTTTAAATTAAGTGGAGCTTATAAAAGCATTATTTTGGGTGCTTTTTGGAGCTAGTTGTGTGTGTGCAAGAAGTGTGACCCAGGTGAGGTTGTTTTGTAGGTTTGTGAGCATGAATTGAGACCAGATCAAGTGTTTGATAGGTTAAGGAAGATCAACAAGTATGTGTGAATATTTTTGAAGGGTGAAGAAGTGAAAGAAGATCTTGTATGTGAAGGATTGAACACCTACGGTTTGCACAAGGGTTTGAAGAAGTGTGAGATGAATCTTTGGTCTCCATCAATTGTGGAAAAAACAAATTGGATATCACATCATCATAAGGTGGTTGACTGGGTGCTTAATCATCTTGGGGGGTTATATCCTCCTTGTGGAGTTGGTGCCTCACAAAATTAGGGGTTGGTGCTCCTTGAAGGGTTGTACCTATACTAAACTAGGGGTTGGTGCTCCTTGTGGGGTTGGTGCTTCACTAAATTTGAAACATGTCAATATAAGGATTTTTTTCAGTGGGGTGTCTTCCCCTTTAGGGTTTACTAATTATATCTTGTGTCTTGTGTTGATATTTTACTTATGGTTTCTTGCACATGTTATAATTAATTGTATGCACACATATATTGATGCTTGAATGTTTCTGATTATTTGAATAAGAAAATATGAAATCTGAATTTAGAGTTTTGTAAGGACCGATTCACCCCCTCGTCTCATTCCATTATGATTCTAACAAGATGAAATGTAGTTTGAATGCAAACTATATCCGGGCCTCTAACTTCAAATCTGACTGCTTTTGAGTTCTTTTCGGGTTTCGAACCTAATGTGATCTCCGATTCCCAAAACTTGATAGTAGGGCAGCATTTATTTCTAATTACCCATGCGTACCAACCCAACATAATAATTGTTTTACTTTTCTATTTAAAGGGAAATTTTCACTTGAAAAATCGGTATGTTGATTAGTTGACGCCACTTTGTGATCTCCGATTGTACTCCTTAGGTGAATTTTTAGGGAATTTTTCATGGTTATTCTCATCATTATTTGGTCAAGTTTGCAAGTTATCCTTTGTAAGTTCTTTTAGTTTTGTTTTTAGGGTTTTCTTATCAATTTTTATCTCTTTCATATGCACCTTTCACATTTTATCGTTTGCATCATGCTTCGTGGTTTTAACTTTGAGTTGTGAATTTACTTGTTCTATGGCTTTGTTTACCTTCATAGGTTCTCTTATTTTTTGAAGCCTACGATTCGAGATCTTCTTTTTTTGGAAAGGCGGGGATAAATTGGCGCGAGGAAGCTATTTTAGAGATACATGACTATAGAAAAGGGCACAACTTCTTTCATTTTAAATCGGAGGTTCTTTAGCACTTTATTGTTCAAACTTCGGGTCGAATTTCATAACCATCTTATAGTCGAATTTTAATGGAAGGAGTGAAATTTGTAACTACAAGACTACATTACAAGTCCTAACCTCTGCTAGAACTCTAAAGGAATTACACATCGGAGTGCGGATCAATTCGCGGGGATGTATTGCAAGGGTAAACCTATGCCCCCAACTTTTGATTCTCATTCTAGAGAAGTTTTATGATAATTCTCCCAAGAAAAATGTATTCATTTTCTTAAAAGGTATATGAGAAGATGAAATACAATTTTCAAGGCGTAGTCAAATATCGACAACATTGGAGATATAGACCTAGGGCATATCAACCTCCTTGAATTTTGGGAGAGGGTTATAGCTCTAAAGACATTCATGGATGCGAGGAATCTTTGATAGTGGGCTTAATTTTGTTGTCGCTTTCCCTTCATCTATGTAATGACCAGATTTTGTGCTCATTTCTCTTTGCACTCTTTGATAAAAACTCCTGAATAGTGAAAAATGAGGAAGGGATGGTCCTCATTATATTGGATAGTGACTATTTTGAAGACTTATTGAAGCTTCTCGATGTTGAGGAATATGCCAAAAATTCCCGAGTCCACTTTGAGTATTGTGATGTGGAAACTAAAACTTGTACTAGGGTTCTCAATAAAAGTTACTTGATAAAATCTAAAGGTTCATTTTCTAGGTTCCCTAAAACTATCCCATGATCAGATTTCATCCAAGAAGTAAATGATATAATCACCTTGCTAAGCAGGGTTATAGGAATTCCTTCTTCCAAGGATTTCCAAGATTGGATGTATTTATACATTTCCATTATCCAAAAGAATGTCTATCTTATCCGATGGGCGAAGTGAACATATCGATAATGCCATTTATTTCCAATTATCGGGCTTCCTAACATCTAGGAATTTCTTCATGACTTCCTATCTCAGGTATATGCGGCTATAGGAATGAGGAATTATTTAGGGTTGTCACCTATGGGATCAATAAATTCCTCTCAAATTTATGATTTCTACCCTCAACTCATGATAAAGGAAGGGGATAAACATTTTTAAAGAGTTAATGATGCTTTCTTCGATGTAATTTTTTAGTTCTTCGATAAATAATTGTACACCAAATAAATTATGATGATTCCTAGAAAGAATTCAGAGAATGGGGAGGCATTTATTTGAAATTCCCAACATTCACATATATCAAGGTACTTGGATTCTCAGGGTGCCCATTACAAGTTACCTAGGTTCACCACAAATAAGTGGGTATTAATAGAGATGGTTTGAAAATTGTTGCATTATCACAAGATCCAACATGATAAACATAAGATGGGAGCTCAGTTCCCCATAAATTTGGGAAGATACACTTGTGCTTCCACATATAAAGCAAAAAAATGTTGAAGGGGAAATGCAACAAATGACTCTAAAGACCTTTCACTTGTGTGTTTGTTTTGATTATTAGGAAAAAAATTGCGACATGGGCCAGCCAACATTCATGTGCTACAATGGAGGATATCTAGTTCAACCGCATGGATGAAATCACAATAAGGGAAATGGAATTTAAAAGGTTAACTCTCTCTGGGAGGTAGCCCAAGATGGAATTACAAACATCCTGAAGGTCTTCAAGATGATGGACAGGTTTTAGACCCATTTTATGAGAATAATAATGTTAAAGATTAATTATTACAATGGATTGACTACTCACTTGAAGAATACAACAACAAAAAAGAGTGGGTCCTATTCTCAATTGGACCTACCAATGGATGATATCATTGGGTATCACACAAAAAGGGTTAGAACATCTCACCGTGGAGATAGTTCAAGTGCAACCACCGGTGGGTCATTCCACCCCTTTAAAAGGAAGAAGATCCACTCCTAGGGGTAATCCCAAACCTTCTCCAAAGCCTCGCAAGATCTCTTTCATCTACAAGGGTTCAAGATCTTCCTCCGAGGTCTCCTCAACAAAATTTTCCCCTTCCAAAGTGTCATCTACAGAGGCCACTAACCTAATTGTTTCTCTTACAACTTTCCAAATGTTGTAGTAACCTCATCCCCCTCTTATTTCACCATTTTTGGCTCCTCCTTCCCCTCCACCTATCATTCTCCCTTTTTCTGCATCTTCCATTTCTCCTACAATTCTCACTTTATCCCCTTTTATGGCTTAGATATTTTCCTCTCTTTTGTTTCTTTCATTTGGAGCTCTAGGATCCCCTCTTAGAACTCCTCTTCAGAGAATACCCTCTCTTTTCAACTTCCACCACTCTTCTTGTTTTCTCGGTGCTAATGGCTATTCTCTCCACTCCACCTTCCATTGTCACTACATTTTTTCTCCTTGTTGTGATCGCAACAAGTCCCTTATTAAAACCAACCTAACCTATTTCCACAAGAACTGCTCCTATGTCATCTATTGAATCTTCTTCTTTTGTTCCCGCATGGTTTAATAGCGGACTCCTAAGTAGAAGAATAAGGTTCCCATTGTTGGTGTTGTTGACCTCAGTGTCCTAGATCCAACTCCTTAGAGACAAGAAAAGAGGCTAAGGGTCATTTCTAACCTATCGATCAATTAAGGTGGGAAAGATTTGTTGAAATAGTAACCCCGACTCACTGGTAAACCCAAAGAAACTATCACCACAACAAATTATCAAATCTCATGGTTTTCCCTTGGAAAGGCTACTCATAAAGGAATCAAATAGAGTAGTTTATTTTAAGCATTCTAGTTTTGCATCTTGATATTCAATTAGATGCATATAGTTTAGTAGAAATTCTTCCTTCTCCGAGAGGTTCATCCCAAGCATCCTAGGTTCCACATCTTGGGGATGTTCCCATGTTGCACTGGATCATCTAATGATTCAGCGGGTGCATGATTCAAATGACAACAATTTTTGGCACACCCAGGTGGGATAAAAGCTAATAGTTGGTACTTCTCTTAGCATTTACATGAATCAAAGGTACTTGGTGACTCTATGTTTTTGGTTTTCAAGATCAAGTACACATACTTATGTGAAGGATTCAGACTAGAGCTTCATCAAGGAGAGAAAATCAATGAAATACTTGAAAAAATCCTTGTCTCCTCCCAAAAGAAGAAGGGGTGGAGCTTCATCATTGTATTTTTTAGTGCATTCAACACCTCCATATGAGAATATTTCCCCCTCCAAGGATAATTCAACCACTTGTTATTATGAAAACGGTAAGAAACCAAGTTTTCCTACTTTTAATGGTGGAAATCCTCTTGCACTTGCTCTACATGATGTTATACATGTGGTTTCCCTCAAAATTCTACCCTTTTACATGTGAGAAATAAGTATCACTCCCATATAACACATTTAGGATGTGGCTAACACCTGTGTAGTTCACAATATCATAAAAGATAATGTTGCGGTTAGACTCCTTGCTACTTCCCTTAAAGGGAAAGCACTTAAATGGTTTTGTGGTTTGGCAGCTAGCACTATATGCACTTGGGATGAGTTAGGAGAGAAGCTTTATAATCAATTTGAGGACAAGAGTGATCACCTGTCACTCATGGAACAATTAACCACTATAAAGAGATCTCCTTAGGATTTCATGGGAGATTTTAACTTCTAATTCTAGAAGACATGGAATAGGATTCCAACATTGTTAATCAAACCTTCCCCAAATAATGCATTTTTGTACTAATTAAGATCCTTGAACAACGATGTTGTGGTCATGATCCAATCAATGGGTGGAACGATGCTTCCATGCCTATGAAATTTTCATACAAGCTAAGAAATGTATTATTCAAGCTGGGAAAATAGCCCCAAGACCACCAATGCCTCTTTATCCTAAATTTTCCACTAATCATCCAACCATTGCCCCTCTCCCTCGGTTTCTAACTAACCAACTCAATCGGTACCTCCTCCTCCAAATGACCTTTATGAGGTTAAATCATTACTTTAGAAGTTTTGGAAATGAATTGGTTTCCCTCAAGAGGAAAAAATCTCAATATAATCCTCCATACCAACCTTTGAATCAACAAAAATTAACTAATAGGCAGCCCTTCCAAAATAACAACCAAGCTCAAAATTAGGTTGCTAATGTCAAGCCTTTGAATACTAAAATCCCCTTACTAGTTCTTATAGATCCCTCATCCTAGTGTAAAATAACTTGGTTTAAGACTATGAATGGTGTTACCCATGCTCTCAGCCACATAATCAAAATTTGTTCCCTAACGGAGTGCTTAGTCAAGCACTTATGGTTCAGAGCATATCCACACCTACTGAACAACTAGAAAAAATCTCCTTCACAAGAAGAATCTAGTCAACCTCAAACATCAGGAGAGACAACCTTGTTGAATTGGAAAGAGGATGATTTTTGTGGATTCAATATAGAACCTACATCACTAATTTCTTCTATACCTAATCAAAAATAGGGGAAATAAAGGGCCAACCACCAAATGTTGATCAGAATCCACTTCTCAACCTTGTTTGTGAGTAATTGCAAGTAAAGACACAAAAAAAAGTCATCAAAACATAGTTAGTCATATTGTGAGGAAAGAAAATCCATCCAACGTTACAGAGGTCCAAATGCACTCATTTTCCAAAATAAGATTCTACCACAAAGGAACACTAGTAAGGTAGGAAGTATTCCCTTCAGTATTGTTAAACAAATGAAGAAGACAAACTTGAATGTCACCATGTGGGAAGAAATTTCATTCCTTTATAGAGGAATTTACTTTAAGAAGAGTTGAAAAGTTTTGGTACATACTACCAAGCAAAGCTGCTTAAGCGTGGATCATCTACCTCTACTAACTTATGTCAACCTAGGGGGAAATGTTGTTAAGTCCAATAAGCCACCACCCTTCTACATCTCCCTAATCATTGGAAAGAATTTGGTACATAATTGTATGATCGACTATGGTGCTAAGCAGTTCTGTAATGCCTAAATAGATTATGAAATGTGTAGGTATTCAATATACGCCAGTAGCAAGGGGGCTTGTTTAGTTGGATGGTATGGAAGTTCAAACTATTGGGATTATAAAGGATCTAAATCTTACTATTCATGCATGCCCAAGCTTGTCAATTACACAGACATATCTATTATTGACCTTCCACCTTTTTTCCCATATCTCTCTAGATATTTCACCACTAAAATGGGTGGGTATTTGTTTGTTGATTGGTCACACATGCTCCTCCAGACTAGTTACGACTAAAAGTAACTATAAGGGCAAATGAATTTTTCAAAACCATGTTGAACCTTATACTCATAACACCATCAATGGAAATTATGCCATACATGATCAAGAAGAAGAGATTGAGGATCATGAGTCTACCACTCATGTCAATGAATTTCCTAATATTTTACTTGATGATTGGGGCATGAAACATTAGTTTGATCTATATGATGAAGCATTGAAATTAGAAAGAGACATGGTTAGGAACTTATTATATCCATGAAGAAGGAACTATGATACCCAATATTTTCAAATCCCAAGATGACCTTGAGGGGTTGTGGTAACTCTTATTCGATGGGTCAAGAAGAAAAATGGGGTTTGTGTTTGTGTGTTTATGTTGATTTCCCCCAAGGTAAGAAATATTTCTCATCCTTTCATCTTTAGTTCAGTTGCACTAATAATGTGGTCGAATATGAAGCTTTGGTACAGGGAATTTAGTTAGCTCAAAAAGGGGATCAAGGCATTAATGGTTTTTGGTGATAGTGATCTTTTGTGCACATCGATCGAGCTCAAAGCACATCAAAGAATGATTTTTAAGGTCATACAAAAATAGGGTATGGGATTTGATAAATATTTTGAATCCTTTGGTATTCATGTAGTTCTTAGGAAGCAAAATCAAGATGCATATAGACTTACAATGGTGGGATCCTAGTACGATGTTCCCATTGATGTCATGAAGGAAGAACGAGAGGTTGTGAAGTTGGTTGTAAGACCGTTGTGCTAGACAATGAAAGTAACTAGCAGGTTTTTGATAGTGACCAACAAATTATCCTCTTTTTATAAGAAGAGAGTTGAATTCTCATCAAAGAACTAGTCCAAACTTCAAGAAGCATACAATGATCAAATCATACAACTAAAAACTAATAAATTACCAAAAGGTCTGGTCACTCTTGAATCAATATCTTCAATTCAAATGACCAAATTAAAAGACAAAATACCAACATGGTCATTAAGGAAGATGATTTCAACAAGTTTAAGGTTGCGAAGATAGATTTTTGAAGATTGGGAAAGTGTGTACACTAGATGAAAGAAAGGATTTATTGGCATTTTCAAGAATATAATGAAATTTTTTTCTTGGAGTATAAAGATCTCCGGGGTTTCGATCTAGGGTTAGCATAACACACTATTGAACTTGACCCAAATGTTAAGCCAGTTAGGTAAAAGCATAGAGACTAGTCAATCCCAAGATCAAACCACTTATGAAGAAAGAGATTTCAAGCTCATTAAGGCTAGTATCATTTTCCCAATCAAGAACTCCTCTTGGGTTACAATTTGGTTCCAATTAGGAAGAAAATGGGAAATCGAGTATGCGTATAGACTTCGAGAGATCTTAATCGAGCTTCCTTGAAAGATCATTACCCTCTTCCATCCATGGAATAAATTCTCTCAAATAGTGGTAGGTGTAGAAATATTCTCATTTCTCAACGGATATTCGGGCTATAATCAGATATTGGTCAAAGAATCGATCAATTCAAATGATTTTACTACCAAATGGGGCACATATGCCTACAATAAGATGTCATTTGGATTTTCCAACGCCAGTGCCACCTTCCAATGAGCCATGGACATGGATTTTAAGGGGCTTATAAATGATATGATCCTCATTTATCTAGATGATATAATAATATATTCCAAACATGCGCAAGATCACATGGACCATTTGAAAAGGGTTTTTGAAAGATGTAGAGAGAATTCAGGTTTCTCTAATCCAAAAATGTATTTTTATTTCATGAAGGAAATTTTTAGGGCATGTTATTTCAAAGTATGGAATTTCAATTGACCTGAAAGGATTCATGTCATTTTGGCTCTTTCCCTTCCAAGCCACAAGAAGGGTCTCTAGAGTTTTTTGGGGACTATTAATTTTGTAAGAAGGTTTATACCTCAATTTTTTCCCTAGCTAAACCACTAATGACCATGTTAAAAAAGAACATACCTTTCAACTAGACTAAGGAAGGTAAGGATAGTTTTGAATCTATCAAGACAACTATTTCCCAGATCCTACATTGGTGAACCCTAATTATGAGAAGGATTTCATCCTCTATGATTTTGTGGGATAGGAAAGTATTTTAGGGATCCTTACTCAACAAAATGATAATCTAATGGAACAACCAATTGCATTTTTCAGCCAGTATCTCAAAGATTATGAACTTAAATATTATTTTTCGAGAAACAAGTTTCTCCATCATTCGGGCATTAAAGAAGTTCAAACATATGTTTTCCAATAACATGATCCAATTGATGGTGTCACATCCAGGGTCAAGATTTCTTATTGAATAAGGACATGAATGAAAAATGAGCTAGTTAGATTACCAAGGTCATGGAATATGATGTCCATATAAAGGTGACCAAATTGGTAAGGGAAAAGGCTATGTCAAACATCTTACTTTTTTTGGAGACAAAGTAAGAGAAGGATGTGACATATGTGTTATATAATCACCATCCAAGAAATTCACGCTCTCTACTAATTGGATGTTCAATATGAAGAATTTTCTGCTATCAAGAGAATATCCTCCGACCTAGATAAACCAGAGAGGTGAATTTTCCACTTCAATCCATTCCCTATGTTCTCATAGATGACACACTTTTTTGAAAATATTTGAATGGGGTTCTTCTCATGTTCATAGGTCCTGAACAAGTTGATAGGATACTAGAGGAATTTCATAATGGATTTTCAGGAGGACATTATTCAACAAGAATGACTACTACAAATATTATGAGGGTTGGTTATTATTGGCTATATTTGTTCAAAGATGCCCATATGTGGGTAAGAAAATGTAAAGAATGTGCCTTTTCACAGGGAAGAAAAGGCTAGCTTTCCCTCCCCTCCATCTAATACAAGTAGATCAACCCTTCATCTAATGGGGTTAGACTTTATCGGGATGATAAATCCACCATCAAGTGATGGTCATAAATGGGTGTTAATTTCAAAATTATTTCACCCGATGGACAGAGGCGGTAGTATTGAAAGAAGGAAATGAGAAATATATCCTAGATTTTCTTGAAGGAATTATGACAAGGTTTGGTGTTTCCTTCATGGTTATCTCAGAATGCCAAGGCATTTGTAGGCATGAAGCTCAGTGAGTGGGATGTCAAGAATGGTGTCTATTTAAAAACTTCATCTAACTATTATCCACAGGGTAATGGTTTGCCAAGTCCAATAATAAGAACTTGATACAAATTATCAAAAGGATGATGGAGAGTAACCAACAAACTTGCATACACAACTAAAGACTTCCTTGTGGGTAGATAGATAACACCAAAAGGGCCATTGGGAATTCCCTTTTATGCTAGTGTATGGTAGAGAGGAAAAGCTCCCTCTGTCTTTGGAATTTCCCTCTTTAGAGATAGCACATAAGTTGGAAGTAATGGAAAGTGATCCTATGACAACGGTTCAATGAGTTGATGGAATTGGAGGAAATGCAAAATAAGGCTATGAAGACTTTGGAGTTGCATCAAGCTCAAACAAAGAAAAAATTTTGACAAGAAATAAACTACAAGTAATTTTTAGGAGGGATTTTTGTCCTCAAATGGGATGCAGACATGGCCAAGCAAGAATGCATGTAAAGTTTGATGCCCTCTGAGTGGGCCATACATAATCACATATTGTAAAGAGGAAAATTCATTTTGCCTATCTAAGCTTGATGGAGAAGCACTTCCATCCCAAAAATGGGATACACATCAAAACTTTCTTTTGAGGAGGTTTCACCATGTACAGTATTAATATAGTTTCCTTCCTCAAGTGCCTCACACATTGTTTTCTTGTTTTGTTTTTCCTTTCCTTGTTTTGTTTTGTTTGTTTTTGTTTTTTTTTTTTTTTTATATTTTTGAGGTTAAGGACTCTTGTGCCCAATGGATTATTAAGGATATCGAATAATGCTTAGAAAAAGCATTCCCAAGATATCACCAAAAATGTTAACTTTACAAGTTTCCCTTGCAAAAGGGACTTTTGAAAAAAATTTTAATTTTTTTCCTTATACCATTTTTATTTTTCAAAAAATTTTTTTGTTAAAAATTTCTAAGTGTTAAATTTTCATGATTTTAGATTTTGGAATCAACATGTAGTTTGCATATGCAAACTACACATTGAGTTCAAACCCAAACCCCCCCTTTTCGTAAAAATTTGGTCGAAAGTCAAAATTTAAACTCTAGATCAAGTTTGCATGCAAATAGCATGCCAAGTTCTGAAGTTCTAATCCTTCACTTCAATTTCAAACTTAGAGTCTAAAATGTAGTTTTCATGCAAACTACACATCCGACTTTAACTTCCACCCAACCATTTTGAGCATATTTTGGAACTTTGAAGTTCACTCGTGATGTAGTTTGCATGCAAAATGCATCTAGATTTCGACTTCTAAACCATACGATGTAGGTCAACATTTAATGCCAACCACCCACACATACCAACCCATAGTAATTAATTTTTACTTTCTATTTAAGGGAAATTTTTACTTGTCATTTTCACCTAAAATTTGTACGCTGACCTGTTGACACTCTCTATCTCCTACCATACTCCTTAGGTGAATTTTTAGGGCATTTTTCATGGTTTTCTCATTTGGTATTTGGTAAGTTTGTAAGTTTATCATCCTTTTAAAGTTCTTTTGGTTTTTTTAGGTTTTTTGTCAATTTTTTATCTCTTTCATGGGTTCCTTTCACATTTTCTCATTTACATGTCATTCTTCATGGTTTTATCTTTGAGTTGTGAACTTACTTGTTTTATGGATTTTCACCTTCATGGGCTTTTGTTTTTTTGAAGCCTAGGATTCATATCTTCATTTTTTTGGTGAAAAGACAAAGGAGAAATTGGCATGAAGAAAGAAATTTTTTAGATTTAGAGGCTACAAAATATCTCAACTTCCGCCATCATAAATTGAGAGCAAATTCTTAAGCACTTTGTTCAAACTTTGGGTCAAGTAAATTCATCATCATCTTGAAGTTGGAACTTTGGATGGTGCGGAGTGCAATTAAGAACAGTTCAATACTTGCATCAGGTCCTAACTTATGCTAGTGGAACTCTAGAGAGGAAATTACATAGACATATCAGATCGGGTTTGTAGGGGCTGCATTTGCAGGGTAAACCTTCCATCCTCCAACCTCCGATTCTCATTTCAGAGGAATTTTCAAAATTTTCACTAAGAAAATGTCTAGATCATTCTTTTGAAGGGAAAGGAAAGATGAAATACAATTTTCAAGGGTAGACTCCCCCTTCGAGCATCACATCAGATATCGACAACATTGGAGATATAGACCTAGGGCATATCGACCTCCCTAAATTCTAGGAGAGAGTTAGAGCTCCAAACAAAAAGCCATGGATGTAAGGAATTTTTATAGTGGGACTTGCTTTGGTTGTCACTTTCCTCCCATCAATGCAATGCCCAGAATTTTTGCTCTTATTACCCACACACTTTGATAAAGACTCTTGAATAGTGAAAAATGATGATGGGATGATGGTGATTAAACTAGATAGTGACTATTTTGAAGACCTATTGAAGCTTCCCGATGTTGAGGAATATGCCAAAATTTCCCTAGAATCTACTCTTGAGCACTGGGATGTGGAAATGAAACTTGTACTAGGGTTTTCAATAAAAGTTACTTGATAAAATCCAAGGTTCATTGTCTAGGTTCCCTAAGACTATCCCATGATCATATTTTATCCAAGAAGTAAATGATATCATCACATTTCTCAAGATTTACAAGACTTCCTTCTTCTAAATTTTTCCAAGAATGGATGTATTTATACATTTCCACTATCCAAAAATGCCAATCTTATCCGATGGGAAGAACATATCAGTAATGTCATTTGTTTCCAATTATCGGATGTCCTAACCTCTGGGAATTTCTTCATGACTTCCTATCTTGTATATGTAGCTGCAAGAATGAGGAATTATCCAGGGTTATCACCTATGGGATCAAGAAGTGCCTCTCAAATTTATGATTTTACCCTCACTCACAATGAAGGAAGGGGCTAAACATTTTTAAGGGTGAATGATGCTTTCTTTGCTGTTATTTTATACTTCTTCGATAAAGACTTGTATAACCAAAGAATTTTTGATGATTCCTGGAAAGAAGTCAGAGAATGGGGAGGTATTTATTTACAATTCCCAACATTCACATATATCAAGGTGCCCAGATTCTCAAGTGCTCCTTACAAGTTACCTAGGTGCCCCATAGATAAGTGGGTATTAATGGAGTTGGTTTGACAATTTTTACATTATCACAAGATCCAACATGATAGACACAAGACAGGAGCTCAATTCCCCATAACTTTGGGAAGATACACATGTGCTTCCACATATAAAGAAAAAATGTCAAAGGGGAAATGCAACAAATGACTCTGAAGACCTTTCACCCACACATTTGTTTTGATTATTGGGATAAATTTGGTGACATATATGGCAAACCATTCATTCACGTGCCACAATTGAGGATATATCTGGTTCAACTACAGGGATGAAATCACAATAAGGGAAAGGGACTTCAAAAGGTTAACTCTCAGGAGGTAGCCCAGTAATACGGAATTGTAAACATCCCTAAAGGTCTCCAAGATGATGGATAGGTTTTTAGATCCCTTTTACAAGAAAAATAATGTTAAAAATCAACCATTTCCATGGATTGATTGGTCACTTGAAGAATGAAAAAAACAAAAAAGAAAGAGTGGGTCCTATTCTCAATCGACCTACCAATGGTTAATATCATTGGGAATCATGCCAAAAGTGTCATAAAAACTCATTGGAGACTGTTCATTAAAGTAAAACATTAGTGGGCCATTCCACCCCTTTAAAAGGAAGAAGATCCACTCCTAGAATACTCCCAAACCTACTCCAAAACCTCACAAGATCTCTTTTATCTACAAGGGTTCAGGATCTTCCTCCGGAGTCTCCACAATAGGAGTTTCATCTTCCAAAGTGTCATCTACAAAGGTCATTGACCTAAGTGTTTCTCCTACAACTTCCCAAGTGTTGTAGTCACCTCTTCTCCACCTCTTCCTACTTCACCATTTTTGGCTCCTCCTTCCCCTCCACCTTTCACTCTTCCTTTGGCCACATCTTCCATTTCTTCCATTCCCATTTCTCCTACTTCCTCCCATTCCTTCCATGGCTCAAATATTTTCCTCTCCCTTCCATCTTTCTTTCTGAGATATCTGGAGCTTTAGGATCCCCTTTTTGGGACTCCTCTTCCTCAACAAGATCCCCTCTTTTTCCACTTCCCCATCTTCATCATTTCCTTATGGCCATTTATCTCTCCACTCCACCTTCCATTTTCACCACATCATTTCCCCTCACAATGACTACAACAAGTGCCTTAGTAACACCAACCCAACCTATTTCCACAATAATAATGTCTATGTCATCTATTGAATCTTCTTCTTCTATTCCCACATGGTTGAATAGGCAAACTCCTAAGAAGAAGAAGAAGGTTCCATTGTTGATGTTGTTGATCTTAATATCCTAGATCCAACTCCCCAGAGACAAGCAAAAGAGGCCAAGGGTCATTTCTAACCTATCGGTCAATCAAACTGGGAGAGATTTGTTGAAATAATAACCCCAACTACTGGTAAAACCAAAGAAAACTATCACCACAATAGATTATTAGATCTCACGGTTTTCCCTTGGAAGGCTACTCATGAAGGATCCAAGTAGGATGTTCAAGTTTTTTGGTAATCTTTTTGGATAAGTTTGAAAAGGACAAGGTGACCAAAGATGAATTCAAAAACAAGGTCAAACAATTGACTATTATTCTAACTAAGATCACACAGCCTTTCATACTACTACCCTTTCATACCTCTAAGCTTTGATGACACCTCCTTCTCCATAGTTGAGAATATTGGACAACAAGGTCGGGTAGTAGTAGGAGCATGGATTGAAAGTTTAATTCAAGAAGAGAGCAGTGATTAAGGATGTTGTTGACCTTTATAATGAATTGTACTCTGAGAAGGATATTGTCTCCAAGATGAATGAATTTCTCACTAAAGAAAGTGACAATTTGGAACTCACTCTCAAGACTAGAAAGAGGTACAAAACATGGAATCAGATCTACTTCTAAAAGAAGGGATCATTGATGATGCCTCAAAATTATTCAAATATAATGAAGCATGGAGTTTTGGAGTCCGGATGTTGTAAGAAATGACATTCTAAGTTATAGATGAGAAGAAAATCGAGGTAGTTGATGGCCTCAAATGATATTATGGATGAATTTGATAAAATCCATTATAGGTTTCTTGATGAGAATGTTGATGCACTTCCAATTGTTGAACAAATTATTACCCAATTCAAGAGCTTGTAAATGAAGACAATGATGTAACCAAATCCTTTGGTCTCAATTCTATTCACAAGTTGGTGTCATACCAAAATTTCTTGAGTCAGCTCAAGAAATTTATAAATCAGACCAAAAGGTACCGATGGAAATTGGTTAAGGCAAATTTGAATCATCAAGAGGTCCTAATCACTACATGTGACCGAGATGATAAGGAAGTTCAAGGAATCATCAAATGATTTCTTGACATGCACAAGGTAGTTGTTGAAGAAAGAGAAGAAGAATCATATCAAGAAAAGGGTGGCACCAACCCTAGCTAAACTTGGTTTCCATTTTTGCACAATCTCTCCAAGTCACAACACTATTTGAGTTACAGTTTGACCAGTCAAACCTGCACAACCACTTTCTATTTTTGTGGGAGATTGTTTCCTTAATGTAATCTGCATTCTATTTTTAGCATGTAATGATTAAGAGGAGTAGCTACAATTTCTCAACCCTCCTAATCTATAAATACAAGAATGCATTTTGTAATCCAGGACTTTTGGATCTTATTATAAGGAGGATCTTTCATTTTTGAGTTTCATGTACAAGCTTTAGCCTCGTAATATATACATAAACAATATTTTTCCTTCAACTACTTTGATGTGTTTTGCATTTCAATAATTCATTTAATACTTGTGAATGCTTTCAATTCCTTGTATGTGATGATTTATCTTGCCTTCATATTAGCTATATTTCTTTAGTTAAATTGTAAGTTGTGGTTATAAACTTATTCATATTTCAGTTGTGGAAGATATAGAATCCCTTCTGTTATTCTTAAGTTTTATATTCATAAAGATTTGACTGGGAAAGAGAATAAGAAGTTGTGCATATTATATATTATTTTGTAGTAATAATTTGTGCATGTGGAGTGGATCTATTTGTTCCTTAAACTTTTGGTGCATCACCTCTTTTTTGTGTATTTCTAGTTATCCTTCTATCCCTTTTCCCAAGAATCAGATAGAGTAGTTTATTTTAAGTATTGTAGTTTTACACCTTGATCTTCAATCAAATGCACATAGTT
The DNA here is from genome assembly GCA_018340775.1 of Taxus wallichiana var. yunnanensis. NCBI lineage: Eukaryota > Viridiplantae > Streptophyta > Pinopsida > Cupressales > Taxaceae > Taxus > Taxus wallichiana. The sequence continues at coordinate 820,503,939 of CM031235.1, forward strand.
TAATAGGAAGTTGGCCTTCTCCGAAGGTTTCTTGATATGCTTGAGTGTTGTAATGAAGTTTGAAAGTAAAATGGTGAGGAATGAAGCATGTAAGGAAGTTATAGGGATAAATGGATGTTATTGTAACATCTTGGTATGATGATAACACCGGTCACATTCTTCATTTTGCTACATGACATGATTCCTACATTGAAGAATAGAAAAAGTATGCATAACCATTACAAGTTAGTGGGTACAAGGGTTAGAAATGAATTTTCGCAAGAGAATTCGAGAAGATCGGGAGTTTGTGAGCTTCCTTTGATCGTCACTTATGTCAAAGCATCTTGACAGACTCAAATGATAGTACAAGTAATCGATATTATGTTAGAAGAAATGATTTCTTGAGGATAGTTTTGAATGATGTCATACCTCTCCTCTTGGTAAAAATTGTAGAATCAAGTAGGTGAAGAGTTATGGAACTTGAAGTGCAAAATTTGTTTGAGGGTGTATCCTTTGTAGTTATAAACACATTTTTGTGCATGAAGTAATGTTGTTGAAGAAAGAGAGAGTTGATGGTGTATGAATTCTAGTGTATGTGCATGAAAAGGTGAGATGAGATTGTATGAGATAATTTAGAGATAACTATCCGTTGTTTAAGAAATAATATATAGTGATTGATCAAAATTGATGTCAAGTTTAAGTAGGTGTTTAAGATACTTGGAGGTGGGTGCTTCGTGTAATTTGTAGCTTGCAACATTGTCAGTAGGTGCTTGATCAGATTTTGAAGTTGGTGCTTCATGTTGAGTGGGTGCTCAACAAGTTTGAGATCTTTGTAATATTTCATTGGAAAAATTTTCCATCTTAGTGCATTGGTTTCAGTGGGTTTTTCTCTCTTCAAGGGTTTCTCACATTAAAAATTGTCTTCCTATGTGTTCTATTGTTGATTGCTCATATATGGTGTTGTTGTTTCTTCATAAAAAAGTAAACCAAATTGAATTATCTTTCAATTTTGAATTTGCACTTATTCGCCCCCCTCTCAGTGCCTAGATTTTCCAACAAGATATTGTAAGGAAAAACAAATGAATTGACAAAAAAATAAGAACAATTTTCTTAAAATATATAGAATGACCAAAAATTAAAAATTCAAATACAGTGCATCAATATAATAAAATAATTAAACACTTACTATGTGGAACTATGCGAGAAAAATAACATGAATTGAATACATCCAATAATAATATTATGCTCTACAAATGCTTGGAACTTTGATTTTCGTGGCACTAACAAAAATGATAATAACTGAATAAAATTTCAGATCAGTTGAGGAACTGGATTTATAGGAGAGATGAAAAGTGTTGTTCTTGATTGATCCTTGTGTTTTTTTTTATTCAAAGTGAAATTGATTGATCGTTATGCTTGTTTTTTATTGAGTGAAATTGATTGGGGTGGATCAATATCTAGGATATTTTAATTGAATGCTCAAATTTGAATTTGAATTTTAATCTGATTTGATTTCTTCTTTCAATTTAATTTGTGTTTCTTAAGCCTTACATTTGTTGAAATTATGCGAGATACATATTTTATGGGAGTAATTGATAAAAAATGGTGACAAAGTGTTGGTGAGGAAATTTGTTGGGTGACAAAACTTGTGGATTCCTTGCCAACACTTTGAGAATCTAAGTCCCTCTACTTAACCGGTGCAGCTGCCGTGTATACAAGTGCGAGAAAGCATGGATTTCTGTGGTGTCCTTTCGGATGGGATCCAATAGGGGCACTCCACCGACCGTGTGGTAAATGCTTGCAGCTTATCTCGCAAGAGGGGAATTTGCTATGAAGGTGGGAAAGGAAGTGAGAAAAGAGGTAGGAGAACTAATGTTGCAAGTAGAAAATCGATTCATGCACGCACTAGTTAGAACTTCATCACATACACTAAATTTATAGAAACAACCCTACAAATGGCAACAAGACCAAATAGAATTTGATGAACACAAAGTATCATGAAATCCCTCAGTCAAAGAAAGATAGAAACTCCTTCTTGTATTGATGCTTAAACATAAGTTGTACATAGTGGAGAAATGGAGGAAATTGAGAAAAGGGGGAAATGGAAGAAAAATGGCTATCTCCTTTGTTCTCTCAAAGTACAATATACTCTTGAGTTTACAAGATCAATCACCAACCCCGTATAATGGCATGAAGAATCCATTAAATCTCCTCTAAGAAATGGTTACAACTTATTCTTTGTTAGCAAGAAATGGTTTATAATTTCTTTTCAATCATTCACATCTGTTCAGATTCTTGATTCATGAAGAAACGCCAATGGCGAGAAAAACCAGACTTTTCATAATGCATCTATTACACTCATTTTGCAACTTTGAATTTGAACCATTCATCTTGCCTTTGAAACTTTAAACCAGAGTAGTCCACGCGGAGAAATTTACTGGAGTAGGCGTGGAGGATTCCTTTTGCATTTTGTGACTTTATAGAGATTTGGCATTTTGGAACATTTTGGCCCGCTCACCTACTTTTGATATGGTCTTGACACATGGCCTCACTTGAGTGGAGACAGAGTCGCAGCCACTTTTATAATTTTACCTTTTTTATTACGGTCTCAAAAACACAAATTGCTCTACAGGCCCACCTCCCTGCTTTGACCTTCAATGCGGGCTTAATATTTGACTTTCTCCCTTTAAGCCTGATCGGGGCTGCAGGTCACTTTATGAATTTTAGCCCTTTTAGAAACAAGGCTCAAATTCTCAAATATCCCTGACGATCCACCTCCTCGCTTTGACTCTTTTGATGTGGGCTCAACATTTGAATTTTTCCCTCTTAGCATGATCGGGGTTGTGGGTCACTTTATGACTTTTCACCTTTTTTACAAAGAGGATCAAAAACACAACCGCTCTGCTGACTCGCTTCCCGCTTTGAATTTCCAACAGCGGGCTCAAGATTTGAATTTTTCCTTTGTGCTTAGCGAGGCTGCGGTCACTTTTTAACTTTAAGCCCCTTTAATGAAAAAGGCTCAAATTCTCAAATCTCCCCGACGATCCGCCTCCTGCTTTGACTCTTTTGATGCGGGCTCAACATTTTACTTTTTCCCTCTTAGCATGATCGAGGTTGCGGGTCACTTTATGAATTTACACCTTTTTACAAAGAGGCTCAAAAACACAAATTGCTCACGTCCCCGCCTCCAATTAGATATGTCCACATACCCATGGATAATGGAGCCAAAATTTGACAGGGAAGAAAATGTCCATCATTCACGACTATGGAAAAATGTAGACAAGAAGAAAACTCCACCATCTTGCGCCCGATTTTCAAATTTATTTCGTGTGAACCAAGGAATTGAAAACAATACAAGGTTCGACGATCCATGGCCATAGAAAGATTGAAAATTTCATTTAAATGAGGACAACAAAAAAAAATTCATGCATCCAGACAAGAAAATAGAAAATTTATCAAAACGTGTAGACTGGAGAGTTTAAACAACTTCAAAGCATGAATTTCTATATCTTTTCAGACTTCCAACTTTACTTGAACACTCCTGGAGGGTGTGAGCTCAAAATTTTGAATTTTACTTAAAAATGAGGGGGGGATTTTGAGGGCGACAACGTGAGCTTGGCTCTAACTTGGAGACATGACATGGACTCGAGTGTAGTAAAGAAATGACATGGGAATCCGTAATCTCAATCTCTATACCCTATAATTCATTGACCAATGCCTTATCCATTGGGCCTTTTAGAGTCATATACAACTTTGAGAAAGAAAGATCAGAAGAAGGAAACACACAATCACACAACGGGAAGGAAATACATGACATGTAACAAAATGGGAAACAAAACCACACAACAGAAAGGGAAACACACTTATGGTACAAGGTGGGGGAACGACCCGCTTTCATTGATGATACATTTCAAGTATCGCCCACTTTGAGGAAATTCCAGCAGCGTTCCATCCAAATATGAGAGAAGAAAAGTGTTCTCACCGCAAGCTTCATGAATCTGGAATGGGTCGAGCCATAATGAATCAAAATTTCCATGGTTGCCTTTTGGTTCTATTCTCTTTTCCATTGCAGGATGAAGTCTCCAACTTTGAATTCTCTTTCCTTGGCCTTCTTATCAAAAATCTTCTTCACTTTTAATTGGTGATCCTTAATGCGATCCATCACTTAGAGTTTATTTTCTTCCACTTCTCAAGAAAGAGGATCCTCTTGTCAATGGAATCCTTGTACTGACCATCTTCTATTGCTTGTAGCATCTTGAGAGCTAACATCTCGATCGTGAGAGGAATTTATCTTTGACTCCATACAGCAGTTGGAATGGTGACATACCTATTGCCTTCTTGGGAGTGATGTTATCCTCCCACAATGCATCATACAAACTTTTGTGCCAATTCCTTTGATTCTCGTCTACAAGCTTGAGGACAATGCTCACAATGTTTGTGTTGCTTGATTCGGCCTGTCCGTTTCCTTGTGGATAGTAGTAAGAAGAATGAGCTAGGGAGATTCCGTAGCTATAGCAAAACTCGGTCAGATCTCTTGAAGAGAAATAGGTAGCATTATCTGCTACAATATTCTATGGCACTCCAAAACGGACTATGATATTCTCTTTGATGAAGTTGCATATTGTTTCAGTGTTGGCTTGTTTGGCTAGAATGGCAAATGAAGTCCAACCCCACTGTTGAAATGGTTCTTCAATAACCATAGGCCTGAGTGGTAATGCAGTGAGTTGTGGTCTTCCAACAAACTGTTGGCATGCTTTGCATTTAGAAACCTAATCTTGAGTGTCTACAAAGATGGTGGGCCAATAATACCTTCCTCAGAGGATCTTTTGTGTAGTGACCATTGCTGAAAAATGTCCACCACATGTTTGGTCATGGTATTCTTTAAGTAACTTTTCTTTTTGCTCTTTATCTACGCACCTGAGGAAACAACCATCCAGGCCTCTTTTGTAAAGCACATGATTCTAGATTACAAATTTAGCTGCCTTCAACTTGAGTGTTCTCCTTTGCTTGTAATCAAGATGGGGAGGGCATTCTCCATAAGTCAGGTAATAGGCAATATCAGCATACCACTCATCAATAGTGGTGACAAAGAGAACATGTGGGTTGTCTTCTGAACAAGTTGAGCAAGCACAATTTTCTTCGCCATGTTGAACTTTGAGTGTTTCATCTTCAACAATCAACTTACACAAGCCATTTCCCCTTACCAGATTGGAGGGTCGAATCTCCAAGTCATATTCTTGAGTCTTTGCAATCCAATTTCCTCTTTTAGCTCGGAATCATGTTGTGTCAAGATGGACTTGATTGCATTGTCGGGGACCATCACCACCGTATGGGAATTAAGGATGTAAAACCTGAAGTTTTTTATAGCCTTGACCATTACATATGCATGCTTCTCCAATTGGCTATATTTTAGCTCATGATTTTTCAAAGGACAACTCATGAAATCAATAGGTGCTTCCATGCCTTCATCATTTTTCTGAACAAGAATGATAGAGAGTGTATGTTATGATGCATAATAGTACATGATGAATTACTTAGTAAAATCTGAGATACAAGAGTCGAGCCTTGGCCATGGATTTCTTGATTTCTTCGAATGTTTCTTTCCATTCATTATTCCAATTGAAGTTTGCTTGTGGTTTCATGATGGAAGTGATGTGCTTCACAACTCAACAAACTCGTGCATCAAAAGACAAAGAAAGTTCACCTTTCCAAAGAATGAATGAACTCCTTTCTTGATTATGGATAGGGCTAATGCTTGAATGGATCTAATCCTCTCAGATCAATGTGTGCTCCATGTTTGTTCACAATTTTCCCCAATAAATTTCCTTCTCGTGACTCCAAAAAGCATTTTTTTGGATTTAGTGATATGCCATGTTTCCTACACCTTGCAAGTACATGTTCCAAGTGATAGATATGATATCCCCTCTTCTTTGCAAATCTTGAGATCATCAAGATATATGACAATGCATTGCTTCAGATCTTTGAAGGCCAAATCCATTACCCTTTAGAATGTAGCTCCCGCATTGATTAGGCCAAAAGGCATTCTATTGTAGGCAAAAGTGCTCCAAGGTGTTGTAAAGGTTGTCTTGGTGCGATCCTCCTCTGTCACTTTGATTTGATTATATCCTCGAGAATCATCAAGTAATGAAATAATTTCAGATCCAAGACTGCTTGCGAGATATGGTCCATGATAGGAAGAGGATAATTGTCCTTTAGTGATGCCTGTTTTAGGTTGTGAAAATCTACACATATCCTTATTTCACCATTCTTCTTCTGCAATGGCACAATATTAGCCACCCAAGTTGAATGGTGGATGGGAAAGATGATCTTTGCATTAAGCATCATCATTACCTCCTCCTTGATGGTATCAACAATCTTTGGGTTGCACGACATTTTTTTCCTGAAGGGCTTACCACCCTACTTCAAAGGAATTGAGTGATGCATTTCCTTTGGCTGGAAGGATTTGAGTTCATCATAAGAATAAGCCAAGACATTTGATTATTTCTTGAGTAATGCAACAAACCTTCTTTTTTCTTCAAGCGAGAAACATTTTCCAATATTGACCATCCTTGGCTCCTCCGAGGTACTAATGTTTTCTTTATCAAAATCAGCTAGGCATTGAGAAGATTGCTTTTATTTCTCTTGAATGAATCTTTCATGTTTGTCAAAGAGGTCTTCTAAAGAGACTAGGCCTTTGGGAATTTTGTTCCCTTTCAATTTGATTACTCCCTCATCATCAATCCCTTTAATTCCTTCTTTCTCTTCTTCGGGGACTGCTCCTCGGTGTGGATTTTCACCTCCTTCAAAGAAGAGATTATTGAAAATATCCCTTTGCTCTAAAAAGGCTAGAATTTTGTTATCACCATTGAAGACTTGCCAATGATTTGCATTGTCTGTAAACTAGGCCCGAATACCATTTTAATGGTCACTTTGTCTTTACCAAAGGAAGGACGAGGTGTCACTAGGGAAGCCGACACTACAAGAGAATCAACCTTTTCATTTTTCTCCCTGAATAGCTTCAATGGAAAATGCATCAAAAGATTCAATGCAGTCCCACACTTTGAATCTGTAATGCCGAGTCTTGCATTCTTCACCCGATATTGTTGGTGAACCTCGCTTTACTACAACCTCTGCATCACCTCGGAATCTTAGTTTCTTGATTTTCATGTCCTCTGTTGCACTCATGCCTAAGAGTAGTGCTTCATACTCTACAGTGTTATTTGTATTATCAAATTGCAGCTTGTAGACAAATGGGTACAACTCATTGGAAGGAGAGTAAAATACTACACCAACTCCCGATCCCACTGGAATGACTACCATAAAATTCCATTGTCCAAATTTTATCTTCCTCTTCCTCCATGAGAAGTAGCAAGTTCTCCTCTTTCTTTGATGTGAGGAAGTAATTTCCCAGCCCACAATCTTGAAAGAGAATGTTTACTTTCGGATCATCGACCCTTCGTCTTGAACTTCATCTTTCTTGCTAGTAGAAACTTCTTCATCTCACCTCTTACTGGGATAGTTGTAGATGACCAATCCATTTTTATCTCTCCACCTGTGTCTCTTGAAACTCCTAATTAATAGCATATTAAAGGATGTTGGGATGTCTCATTACCGTATGGTTAGAAAAATCTTCTTGTCTAGAAAATCAACTAGTGCTACTGTGCATCTTTGATTCTTCCTACCAATTGCACTTGTTTGGATTCCATTGAGTAGCAGTGTGCCATTTACAGGTCAAGGTGATGCCTAGAGCATTTACAACTTTGGCCGGCATCACATTTTTTTGAGGCTATGGAATCTATGATACAATTATTTAGTGGAAGCCTTTAATGAGGAATGACAGTAAAGGTTCAACCCTCGTTGGTTTTAGAGGCACCGAGGGCTAGCATGTTTTGGGAAGGTGGTGTGGATGGTGTGGGCGGTAAGCCTTTAGAATTAAGACTCGAGGATACAGGGTTACCACCACAAACCGTATTAAAGAATTGGTCAAATTGGGCGGGTGTGTTTGTACGTATTCTATTTTCGAGAGCTGGAATTTGGTCTTGCTTGCATGTTCCACAAAGTCAAATGGGGTTATGGTGAGTGAGGAAGAGGCTCTAGAAATGGAGGAAGATTTACATGGTAGAGGCTTTTCTACTTTGGGTGTTGAATTCTCCTTTTCAGGTGAAGCAGTTGGCTTGGAAGGGGGTGAGGGTGTAGCTTTTGATTGAACCTTAGATGTTGTTGTAGGAACAACATTTAAAGGAGAATTGTTCTTAGCAACTTTTGAGCTGGGAGAAGAATTAGATGACTTACTTGGCATAGTAGCATGATCCCTGACAACCAGTGAGTCTGGTTTTTCTTTGGCCGACTCCATAGAAGGTGGTAATGGTGATCCTCTGCTAATGATTTTATTTTGTGCGACCTCTGGAGGGGAATCTTCTTTATTCTTCTTATCCTTTATCAGTAACCCGTTGAGGATGAAGCACCTTTCCTAGATTGTGCACGAGTGAAAACAACACATGAGAAACTTGGAGCTTCTTCATCATCCTCATCTTCATCATCAACGTACTTAATTAGGCCATTGTGCATATCAACTTCCTCGACCTCAAGATATTTTTCATAGTCTTCCATATTTTATTCTTCAGTTTCATCAATTTATGCTTCCTCCTCTAGCTCTTTGGTGTCACAGATGGCATTGACTGGTGGTGCTTCAAGAGTAAGCCGACAAGGAGGTGGAGCAATCCTTGGCCTATCTAGAGGGTTTGGTTTCCTTGAAGCATTCTCGCATTGTGATCTGAGATAGCTTCTTCTTCAAGGTAACCAAGTCATTTGCCATTTTTTGGAACATCGGATCTGTGGTGATAGAGTTTGAATTCTGACCCTTTTTTCCATTGGGGCCTTTCACCTTTTTGGAAAGGATTAGATCATCATCGGTTTCTATTGCAAAGTCCTGGGCTTGCCTCAATGTTCTTGGTTGGGCTCTTCTGAGGAAGAAACCTACTTCTGATGGCAGAGCACTAATGAAAAACCTCTTCAAATTATTTTTAGGAGGCACCACATCTTTAGGGATCCTTCTTATCACTCTATCATATCTTCTATGAAGTCCCTCATTGACTAAGAGGTTTCTTTCTTCATTTGTACCAATTGGACCAAAAGATCCTAAAAATCTTCTGTGCTCTTGAACTTGTGTTCGAATGCACTTCTTATATCTTCCCAACAGGTGACAGACCTCGGGGGTAGCATGTAGAACCATTCAAAAGCCTTTTCTTGAAGTGACTCCACAAAGAGTCGGATTGACACATCTTCATCCTCAACACCCAACACACTGCGCAAGTAGTGATAAATGCTACTACATGCTCTTCATGGAGTTGAGAACCATCCCCTCTAAATTTTGGGAAGTTTTTCTCGAGCCTCTCGGTAGCTCATGGAGTGGTTGAGCAAGAGCCAATGGAACGGTGTTTCCTCCCCATGGTACATTAGGCCTACGGGCCTCACGATCATGTTCAAATTCACGATCCCCCATTCTACAATTTGTTTCTAGCTTCCTACCTTGTTAAGGCTACGGCTTTTGTTGTTTCTCTTTTGTTTGCCTTGGGTTGAAGTCTCTTGATTTCTTCGAGTTGAGATCTTATTTCCTCTTATGCTCTCACCTCTCTTTCTCTAGCTTCTTCTTCGATATCTACGTCAGTGAAATCTTCAAGGCTCTCGTTGATGAATGGAAATTCACCGTCCAAAGGATTGGCAACACTCAAGTTCCCAACGTGGTATCGGGTTGCTTGAGAAGGAGGCCTCTGGATTATGAGTAGCTCTTGTCCCTTTTGAAGTTCCTAAAAATGGGATCGGTTTGTCCTCCTTGTCTGTCTGTTGTCGTGTACCTTCTATCCACCACTTGAAACTCTATGCTCTTCTTTACTTCTGAATTTGTCTTTGCCTCTCGATTCAAAGCAGTGCATTCTTCTTTAAGGTCTAGAATTCTTGTGGCAATGAAGTAGTGATTGGCACTTTGTCTATTATGCCAGATAGCTTCCCTCAAATCTGAAGCAATGTCTTCTTGGATGTGGAAGAGAAATTTGGGTATTTCAACAGGAGGGTTTCCTGAAATAGCCATGATTTGAATCCATGTGGCTCATATAGCCATTCAAATTCTAGAAATTTTTCTCTTTTTGAATTTTGAATTTTTGACCTTGCGGTCACATTCAAGTGCAGATGTTGCTAAATTTGCCCCATGGTGGGCACCAAAAACTGTTGGCGAGGAAATTTTTTGGGTGGACAAACTTGTGGATTCCTTGCCAATGCTATGGGAATCTAAGTCCCTCTACTTAACCAAAGTCTGGTGTCATGTATGCATGCGTAAGAAAACATGGATTTACTGGTGGCCTTTTGGTGAGGATCCAATAGGGGCACTCCACCGACCTGTGGAAAATGCTTGCAGCTTATCTCAAGGGGGAATTTTCTATGAAGGTGGGAAAGGGAGTGAGAAAATAGGTAGGAGAAATAATGTTGTAGGTAGAAAATCATATTCCTGCACGCACTAGTTAGAAACTTCATCACATGCACTAAATTTAGAGGAAACAACCTTGCAAATGGCAACAAGACCAAATAGAATTTGATGAACACAAAGTATCATGAAATCCCTCAGTCAAAGAAAGCTAGAAACTCCTTCTTGTATTGATGCTTAAACAGAAGTTGTACATAGTGGAGAAATGGAGGAAATTGAGAAAAGGGGGGAAATGGAAGAAAAATGGTTATCTCCTTTGTTCTCTCAAAGTACAATATACTCTTGAGTTTACAAGATCAATCACCAACCCCGTACAATGGCGTGAAGAAGCCATTAAATCTCCTCCAAGAAATGGTTACAACTTCTTCTTTATTAGTAAGAAACAATTTACAATTTCTTTTCAATCATTCGCATTCATTCAAATTCTTGATTCACAAAGAAATGCCAATGGCGAGAAAAACCAAACTTTTCATAATGCAGCCATTATACTCATTTTGCAACTTTGAATTTAAACCGTTCATCTTGCCTTTGAAATTTTAAACCCAGTCGTCCACGCAGGAGAAATTTATTGGAGTAGGCGTGGAGGATTCCTTTTGCATTTTGTGACTTTATAGAGATTTGGCATTTTGGAACATTTTGGCCCGCTCACCCACTTTTGATATGGTCTTGACACGTGGCCTCACTTGAGTGGAGACAGAGTCGTGGGCCACTTTTATAATTTTACCTTTTTTTTTATCAGTGGGCTCAAAAACACAAATTACTCCGTAGGCCCACCTCCCTGTTTTGACCTTCGATGCGGGCTTAATATTTGACTTTCTCCCTTTAAGCCTGATTAGGGTTACGGGTCACTTTATGACTTTTAGCCCTTTTGGAAACAAGGCTCAAATTCTCAAATCTCCTCGACGATCCGCCTCCCCGCTTTGACTCTTTTGATGTGGGATCAACATTTGAATTTTTCCCTCTTAGCATGATTGGGGTTGCGAATCACTTTATGACTTTTCACCTTTTTTACAAAGAGGCTCAAAAACACAACCGCTCCGCTTAACCCACTTCCCCGCTTTGACTTTCCAATGCGGGCTCAAGATTTGACTTTTTCCTTTGTGCTTGGTGGGGTTGGGGGTCACTTTTAAACTTTAAGCCCCTTTAATGAAAAAGGCTCAAATTCTCACATCTCCCCGACAATTTGCCTCCTTGCTTTGACTCTTTTGATGTGGGCTCAACATTTGACTTTTTCCCTCTTAGCATGATCGGGCCAAGTGAGTCACTTTATGACCTTATGCCTTTTTTACAAAGAGACTCAAAAACACAAATTTCTCTTCTGGCCCACCTCCAATTAGATATGTCCACGTACCCATGGATAATGGAGCCAAAATTCGATAGGGAAGAAAATGCCGTCATTCACAACTATGGAAAAATGCAAAGAAGAAGAAAACTCCACCATCTTGCGCCCGATTTTCAAATTTCTTTCGCGAACCAAGGAATTGAAAACAATACAAGGTTCAACGATCCATGGCCATAGAAATATTAACAATTTCATTCGATGAGGACAACAATAAAATTTTCATGCGTCTAGACAGGAAAATAGAAAATTTATCAAAACATGCATACTAGAGAGTTTAAACAACTTCAAAGCATGAATTTCTCTATCTTTTCGGACTTCCAACTTTACTTGAACACTTTTAGAGGGCGTGAGCTCAAAATTTTCAAATTTGACTTAAAAAATGAGGGGGGGATTTTGAGGGCGACAACAACTAGCTCTAGCTTGGGGACATGACATGGAATGAGCATAGTGAAGACATGACATGGGAATCTAGAATCTCAATCTCTAGACCCTGTAATTCGTTGACCAATGCCTTATCCTTTTGGAGATTAGAAGACAAGTACCAACTTTTGAGTAAGAAAGGACTCTTGAGGGGTTCAAATTTCTTTTTAGATGATGATTTAACTTCAATACAATTGGAGGATAAAAGGAAATAATTAACTAAAGTAAGAGTAGCAAGAGATGAAGGTAAAAGAGCATGGTTGTACAATGGAAAACTTATTATTAGAAAGATAATGTCACAATATTCTTCTGCAACATGATGACAACAGGAGAACAACGAAATTCATGTCAATGAGGAATGAGTTAGGCCAATCGTGGATGTAAAGTTGTGAGGACCATGCTTTGAGTTCTCAACACCAAAATAAATAAGAATCATGGCCCTCCTAGGTATTGTTAAAACTTGCATGTTGGAATTGTAGAGGTTATCCTTGGAGAAGGGGACATGGATTTGGGCCTCATGTAAAAGAGAGAGACATAATTTTCCTCATGGAAACTCATGAACATAATGGTGCAAGACTCCTTTTGAAGGTTATAGGAGTTTGTAGTTTGGAATGAGGTACTAGAAATAGGAAAGGTTTTAGATGTATAATGGCTTTAGTTAGAGAAGTGGAGGGTAGAAAGATTCAACCGTTAAGAGAAGACACAAACAAGCAACTCATTTGGCTAAGAATATCGAAAACGAGAGTAACATTAGAATAATATCCTGTTACTTTACACCTCATGTCTCAAAAACATACAAAAAGGTGGGCTAGACGACAAAGATCCTTATGCAACCCTAAAGAAAGATATTTCAAAGTTTTCCCAAAGAGAGGAAGTTCTTCTTTTAGGTGATTTCAATGTGAAGATCAGTAAATGAGCAAGCTAACACTTGGAGTAAAGCAAGGAGAACCATAATCTACTATGGCTTATGTAAGAAGATAATAAGTAGTGGGCAAGATGGTCGTAAGACAACATGGACATTAATCATTTTGGTGAAGAATTATTAACTCTTTGTGGCATGTTTGATTTAATTATTTGCAATGAGAATGAAAAGATGGCATAAATCTGGAAATTTTACTTGTAAAACTTACAATGGGGCAAGTGTTGTTGATTATGCAATTTGCTTACAAAGTTTAATCGACATGATAAGAGAAGTGGAGATTGATGATTCTATCAAGGACCTAAAGTTGGATCATAATCTAATTTCCATAGTGGTAGCTTGGATGAGCAAGAATCAACTCACAAGGAAAGAACAATCTCAACAACATCTTCCGGAAAAGGAAGGATTCTTGTAACACAAGAAAATTGTGATATCTTCAAAGTGGCATTGAGCCACTTAATGCAAGAGGGGAAAGCAAGATCACAAGGCCTTAAAAGTTATGAGTTAACAAACATAATTAAGAGGGCCCTTACAAGTTGCAAAAGAAAAAAAAAAAGTACAAAAATTGTTTTCCAGAAATAGATGGTTTGATGAGGATGGTAAAGAAGCAAGGAGAGCTATTAAAGAAACAAGTAGAGAGAATTTTAACAAAAAGTTGTAAAATAGATCATAAAGAAAAAAAAAAAAGTGAGTTTATGATCATAAGGAGGAAGAACTTATATACTTAGGGAAACATAACCCAAAAGTATTTTGGAAGGAACTTCAATCAAATAAAAAAAATATACAAAAAACAAAAATATCATAGTCAATAAGTGGTTTGAGTTTGTAAAACAACTTTATGAGCGAATTGAAGTTGAAGGCCCCCCTTTGGTCAACACAACAACAAAGCTTTTTAATGTGAAAGAAGATGACGAGGGTATTATGAAATTGGGGATTGGAAAATCCAAAGACTTGGATGAGTTTCAAGCAGAATATTTAAAATGAGGGAAATAATTTCTTGCTCCTCACATTGTCGACATATCCAACACCATTATTCAACAAGGTTTTCTTGGAGATTGGACTACTAGTCTTGCGATACCTCTTTATAAGAGTGAAGATGTTAACACTACTTCTAATTATAGAACCATCATGATCAACCCTTTATTTGCAAATCTGTTTGGTATCATGGTGGAATACATAATCAACAAGTGGGGAGAAGAAAAAGGTAAAAGAGAAAAAGGGCAAGCAGGGTTCATGCCTAAGTATTCAACAATAAATCATGGGATCACTTTGAGGCACATTATTGAAAAGGTTTGGAATGATAAAGAGGAAGCTTACGGTTGTTTTATTGACTTTAAGAAGGCTTTGATATAGTTCTTAGAACAAGTTATGTGATAGAATGAAGGAGCTTGGTATCCCAGTGCATCACAGAGCGACTGTTCATAGGCTTTACGAAAAGGTGCAAGTCAAAATTATAACTCAAATTGGTATCTGAGAAAGTTTCAGGTGTGATATTGGGGTTAAATAAGCATGCCCATTATCACCTACTTTTTTGGGCCTATATATCGACAAACTTGAGGAATGAATAAATTTGTAGAATGAAGATGGTGTTCACATATGAGAGTATTTTGTAAGACTTATCCTTTATGCTAATGACCTTATCTTGATTGTTAGGTCCACTCAAGGACTACAAAATCATTTATATGCACTTGGGCACTTTTACAAAGAAGTGGGGACGCAAGTTAACACCATTAAGAATAAGATCATGATCTTCTCCAATAGAAAGAAAAGAACTCAATATGATTTCTATTTCGAGTAAAGCATTTTAGAGGAAGTAATAAAGTATAAATATCTTGGGTTTGAATTTAATAACAAGGCCGAGTTGGGAGATTTGTAGCAAAAAGAGAACTTTAGGGGGTGAAGAGATTTTTATGCTTTCCAAAACAAATGCAGAGAGGCGGAATTATGGGATTGGAAAACTATGCAAACTTTGTTTGGGCTTTTAGTAACTCCAGTGGTGATTTACGGATGTGAGGTTTGGGCTAGTAACATTTCTAACTCAAGGTGGAAACAATTTGAGAGGATTCAAAAAAACATGATTACTAGCAAGTTCAAATTAAAGATCTTGGTCCCATATGAGATTCTTCTAGTTGAAACGAATGTTGTACCTCTAAAAACTATTGTTATGGTTCGTCTCATAACATATTTAAAAATGTTCGAGCAAATGGATGGTAGGAGATGGCCTAAGGTAGTCCTTAATGAGTTTTTGGAGAAAAGAAAGAAGTCATGGATAAATCAAAACCACAAATGGCTTAAAAATGGAACATTTACTTGAATACATGTCCTAATTATATCTAAGAGATAAAGAATTTTTATAAATAAATTCCGCCAAGTTATGTGGGGAAAGTCATTAGGGAGAAAGAAGAGCACTATTTAGAGGAATTTCACTCTACGTGTGATCATCAACAAAAGACTATTATAGCGGATAATATCCCGTGGAAAGCAAAGATCTTCGTAGCTCGATTAAGACTAATTCACATCATTTTTGGTGTGAAATATGCAGATGGAAAAGACCTAAAGAGGTATGGGAAGAGAGAATATACGTCTTCTGCACGTGTGGTGCAGTGGAGTCAGAGAAACATTTCATGTTGGAGTGTAATGCTTACAATGACATTAGGGCCCAATTTGTTAGTACGGTGGCTACTACATCCTTACAAGATATTTTCAACGAGAGTATGACTTAAAAACCTGGGGAGTTGATTATCAAACTCACCAACATGAGATTTGAATGCTAGAAAGATCTTTAATAAGATCTGCTCTCCCATACGTTGTCTTTGATAGCCTCGTGTGAAGTTAAATGTTATTCTTCTATATTATTTTATGTTTAAAAATGATATCAAGTACCCTATTGTTGATAGATTCATGGCTCTACATAAAAATGATAATTACACAATTTTGAAGATTTTATGTACATTTATAAGATAATTTTCATTCAAATATTAATATTTTAATGTATAAAAAGTGGAGCCTAGAACCATTACCTACCCTCATAATATTTGTGCTCACAAAAGAAAATTCGCTAACGAAGAGTTAGCTCTTTGCGGCAGGAATTTTTATAGATATTTCTACAATTTGTTAATATATATAAGTAGGTATTATATTTTATATAAACCATTTAAAAAGGTACGGTTTTAAAATTTCCAAGGTAACGGACATTCTATATTTTGTTTCTAATTTTTACTAGTAGGGAGAGGACCCCATAATTGTGCAGGGACCAATAATTGTACATTGATTTTCACTATTGGTTGTTGAAAAAATGACTAATAGTTGTTCACTATTTGACTAATGACACTTTTTAAGAGCCAATGACAATGTGACACATAAGGCGCTCAGTCATTGGTACCTCTTTCAAATGCTTTATATTATTTTTTTTCATTTTAAATCAATTCAAAAACTACTTTTCCCTCCAAATAAACACGCGAAACGAAAATGCTGATGTGGCATGATGATACGCTATACAATGATATAATTTTTTTAGTTGACGAGATCCCTACATATATTTGCGTGCCCCTAAAGTTAGGGTGCACGGTTATAATCCTCTCCCCTAATAGGTATACCGTTAAAATCCCCCAAAAAAACGGCTTACATCTTGTCAATTTCCAAGCCTGCTCACAACTACTTACGAACTCGTGGAATTTAGGCCACTCTCCGCTAGCATAGGTTTAAAGCCCTAGAAAAAGCAGACAGGTTTCGAACCATTTGCACGACAGTACGAAAGAAGAAAAACCATATCCACATAAATGATCCAAGTGGATAAGGAAATGACGGCATTAAAAATTTTAATTGTTTGGCCATCCGAAAATGGCACTTACATTTGCTTCTCCATTGCAGACAACGTACCAGCTCCCCATATGTTCTTCTAGGCCCTGCAATTCAATCAAAACAACCCTGTTGGGTGTCTCTCTGAACGTGACAGCAAAGCCTACAAAACCCCTTACCCTCTTCAAATGCAATCGAATTGCCGGAGAATTAAGCATGTCAGGAGCTGCTGATAAATGGGTGGAATTTCCACATCTGTGCGAGGGTGGACGAGGGCTGATGGAAGAAGTAGCCTTTATGGTGGAAACCCAATTGGCCTCCCAGCTGAATCCATGCTGTACCTCTCCAGATGTCAGGTCCTTCAAAAATGCTGATGCCAACTGTGAAGGCTCTGTCAATATCAAATCCGGCAAACAAGGCTCCAAGGTGCAAAACTTGAACCCGATTTCCTAAACTTATCTAAGCTTCCGTGATAAAATTGATGGGCTTTTTTCAGATTATGTAAACCCCAAATGTGCACCAGACAGAAGAAGTATAGACATTAATTTTTAAAATAGCTTAAGGGTTTTGACTCTTCTGCTTTAGCACCCCAAATCTGGAATTATATGAGATAAAAAATTGTATTACCTAATGTACATGGCTTGGTAATTGTATTAGATGGGCATTGTCCAGCGGTAATAGCAAGGGGAGAAAACAATGAAGCTCATAACTTTGCACTTGTAGATGTTTGCCCTTATTCTCCCATCAAACCGTTGGGATACTAATGAACAAGACACGGTATGTAGCATACTGTGCATTATATCCCGCATGGAATTCAAAAATTGCCAAATGATCATCCTCTATTTGCCTTAATATCCTTATGGGGGCTACCTTTGATAATGTTTATACACTTAATCCATATCATTATACTTTCGGCACATGTCAGGAACACTAAGTGTGCTTTCATCTGAGCTCTGACAATGCTGAAATCCATAAGGACACAATTGTATTTGCTATAGACTTTTAGGGGCATAAACTTGCCTTGAATACATGAAAATATAGAGCAATTCAGAAACAAAGATGCATAGGAGATATCTAATGTCATTGATAATAGACTAATAAGCCTACTGGAAAAATTACATAGAGTGCAGTGAGGTACATTCTGATGCTGAAAGGCATGAAGCAAGTCTTCTTCCATATCTGTGCATGTATGCTTGATTGAGGAATCATCTATGGAATATTTGAGACAGTCACAAAAGCTCCATGAGAATAAAACACATACAAGCATACAAGGAATCTTGAAACCTTAAGTATTTATAGGATGGATTGCAAGGCTAGACTCGTGTATTTGTTTGCATATGAGGTTGTAGTGCGGTCATGGTTTGGATATGAGAGAAACAGAAACAGCCTCAACAAGGATGCCTGGTTGCACAAATTTTATGTGAATGATATATTAGAGTTAGGTACTATATACTCAGCACTGATATTATGTTTCTGCGTGTGTTTAGGAGATGATACTTGGCATTCTAAAACAATGTTTTTACTCTTTACTTGTTTTGTCAAAGAGAACCTGATTCAAACATTTTATCTTCTTAAACCTTGTCGTCTAAAGAGTCATGCAATTTGAAGCAATAGAAGAACTATTTTTGTTAATTTTTTTCAGAATTCTTATTTTCATTTGGAAGTTAAGGAAGGGTACATATATGTCACAATGATGTTTAAATAGTCTGAAAGTAGAGTGCGTAGAACTTTCTCTTCCCATCCAACCTAGAAAGACAAAATCTTCTAAGGGGGTGCAGTTGAATTAGATGCATCACAACTAGGGTTTAACATCGAGTCTTTTACTTTGCTTTTTTAATTGCTTTAATATGCATGAAAAATGCTCAAAACAATTACTTGTTAAAGGACATCTATTACCTGGCCTCTAAGAACACCTCAACATCTTACCTAGGAGGGATCCCCAATTATCTGCTTTTAACATTGATTCTCTACTTGGATACTAGTGAATCCTAATTCTAGTAGCGTTGCAACCATAGTGTTTTTGTAGGACTTTTTAATCTACTCAAAAATCATTCTTCCTCAGACTTCAAGTTGAAATTTCGCTAATGGGATGTAGCAGCTTGGTGCTGGAGTTATCTCATTCTGCAGATAGGAAAATGTGCCAGGAGTCATCTCTCTAATATCCTAGTGCAGTTATTATCTCTAGCTGATCTTGCTGCATAATTGGGGTGCCATGCAACTTAGGTAGTGGCATATAATGTCAGAAGAGCTTGATATATCATGATTATGATCAAAGTAGATTATAAATTTTGGTGTATTTATCAAGGTGAGAGGCTATTATGATTGAAATGAGTGACTTAACATGAAATATATAGAAAATGAAGCATTTTCCATATCAAGACCTCGTAATTTTCATATAAATATGGAGAACATTTGCTAGCTGGTGTATTGTTATGGCATTACATGCGAGTAGCTGTCCTGTTTGGGGTTTTGGATCTAGTTTAAATGTTGCTTCAATGCATTCTAATGGGGATTTGGATCTCATGGTGATTGTTAGGATGAACCCACTATTTTTAGCTAGATTATTTCGGTGCGGGTACGGATACGGATATGGGTACGGTACGCTGAAACAGAATTTAAAAAAACCTCGGGTATGGGACAGGTATGGTATGCCATGGACGCTGTGGGTACATTCGTACAATATATTTTTAAAAAGTAAAAATTATAAATATATAAAAATTTAAAGAAAGTAAGAAGCTTATAGTCTCAGCAACCTATAAAATATTAGAAGCCAACAAGAAGCTTATTATGAATTAGAAGCCATCTAAAGCAAGATTTCTTTGACTGAATACAAGAAGACCACAAAACATTAAATCTATGAGTCCATCTACTAATGGGCTCACAAACATTCTACTTATTGTTAAGGCCCAGGGAAAGTTTTGGGGAGAAGGCAATCTTTTCATAGTGTTGTTTGGAGGTAGCCTCTTGGAGAAGGGGCCCTTTGAGCCACCTCATCCCAAAAGTCATTCTTATCCTCCATAATTAGTCCAATAGAGGGAGCTGTGAAAGCATTTCTGAGCATTGTATACATTCTGAACTGAGATTGAGGAAGCTTATAGAAAGTTTTAAGGTCTGTCCATTCCATCCACTTCCCAAATCTGTACAAGTCACGAAATATTTTAATTCCTTTCTCAAACCAAAGGAGGGCAGAGCAGCCTCTTGTCAAGGCAAGGATCTTGTTATTATAATTCAGATTCGACAAAATTGATTTGTAGGCTTGGCACCTAATGTCAAAGGAAGAGAAGATAGGCTGCCCAATCATCAAGTGCTTCACTTGTTCCCATGCCTTCCAAATTGATGAATAATAAAGAACCCATGAGGAGTCAGTAGATCAAGGATTTCGCGCTTGTTACCTGTCCAAGTTAATGCACCAAACTAAACACAAAAACCCTGAAAAACTCCAATGAAATCGATACCTGATGGACAAGATCCGAAGATGTAGACGGATAAGGAGGTTGATGTAGATAAGACGGGCGCACACGAGCAATTCGCACAATAGATCCGAGTAACCTGCAAGACACCAATGCTTGACAGAAAAAGATGGCGTTAAAAGATATTTAGGTGGACTGCCCGAGAAGCGGGTCCGGGAAGCGATAAGCTTCCTCGGCGGATGTCAGTCCACGTTTTCAATTAAGTAGAGAAGCATACATGATAAAAGATGTGCATATAAGACTAGATTTTCTGATTATAGTAATGAAACCGAATTTAAACAACGAGATGAGCTACTACGAAAAAGAGAAACGTAAAATAAAGCCGGATTTGTGTTACCTGTGTCCTTTTACCTATCTGCAGGATGATCGGCGTCGATTATGTATAATCGGCGTCGATGTGATCGGCGTCGACTGATGTGATCGGCGTCGACTAAAACAGATCGGCGTCGATTGAAAGCAGATCAGTTGATCAGGGACAGTGCAAGAAGATTCGGAAATTGGAAAGTGATGGACAGATAGTCGACGTCTGTTGGATGTGCGAAAGTCGGTAAGATACTGGAACAGAGTCACCAGAAGATCGATGGATGCGTGTGATGTAATAGAGCAGAGTAACGGTGCTCCTCTCAGGGATTGATTCAGACAGGATCTGCCCTCATTCGATACACTTGATGCTAAAAGATTTCTCTTTCTTACAACCTGTGTCTCTTTCGCGATCTGTCCCTTTGTCTCTCTCTGTTCGTGCGCGTCCTTTTTCGTCGTGTGTGTTTTTCGGTCCCTAAACGAGTTACGACTTGTATTTATAATCGGCGCCGACCGTATAGGTCGGCGCCGATCGCGGGACAGACTCCCGAGATGGCAAAAATGATTGATTTCTAGAAAGATGAGAATTACCCCAAATACGGAAATATCCCGCTTGGGGAAAAGGAAAAAAAGGGGTGATACATAGATAGAATAAATTTGGGGTAGATAAGTGATTAGGATACATGGGAAGAGGTGTAATTAAATATTTAATATTTAATTACTCACTGGTAAGATACAATGGGGTGAATTAAACTTAGGATAGATGTTTAAATCACAAATCGGATAATATCCCAAGGGGATAGTGGTGACATAAACGTGCCCCAGGTTACCCAAGCAGGTAAGCGAATGTGAGGGACACTAAATTGAGTAACCAATTTTAAGTGTCTACAGGGCAGCAACAAGAAAGCACCCAAATAGTAAGTCAACCAAATGAAGTCCTTTTCATCTCTCTTGACCCTTGAGCCTATTGGCAATATTGAATCTCACATGAATTTTCCAAGGTTCAATTCCAATCAAAGCCCTCAAGTTTTATTTATTTTTTTGCACTTAATAAAAAAACCCATGTGGCTACGTACCCACAAGGCTCAAATTTAGAGTGCGTCCCGGTCGGATTTCCGTGCCAATGGATGTAGCATGTGGCATGTGGGTACATACCCACAACATACTCGAACCGTACCCATACCCATACCTGTACTTGGTACGTATCAGGCCTGGTACGGCAGGGTACTTGGTGTTTACAGGCGATCTATATTTTTAGTAATTATTTTCTCATTTTGTCACAAGAATACCATAATCCTAGGGTCATGCCAACCATTGGACGACTTCAATTGTAAGGCATTGCTTTGGAAGTATTTAAATTATAAATTCCTCTATGTAGAGCAGGTTTTATGATATTATAGGCAGCATTGAAAAATAAATTGGGACAGGTTGATAATTGTTCTAAAAAAGTTGGGTGAGGAAATTCGAGTCTAACATGTGCTTTTTGGTGAGTTTTTCGTAGATTTTAGCATTTGATGCTTTCCCTCATTGCTCGTGGGTTTCTTTCTTAGTTGTTTTAATTCGAGGATGGTTCTTTTGCTAGCCATCTTGGTTTTCACTTTTGAGTTATTTAATTGAGGTGGAACCTATGAACTAGGGAAGGCATGAAAAATTATACTTCTATGTCGTGGGTTTCCTTGAGGGTAGAGGTGTGGTGATAGTAATTGAAACACCTTATAATTTCCTATTGAAACATGTGACAATCTAAACCTACAATTTGTGAGCTTATAATAAGACTTTGCATTGATGATTTTGTTATGATTCCGGTGAAAAATGTGCAATACTACATGATAAACATAAAACTCCTCTGTGGTAACACCACAAACCTTGTTGAAACATGTTACATTACAATTTTACTTGTAATGTCCCCTTTCCCTCGCCCATGGCCTAAGGGCCAATGCGTGTCCTAACCCTAGTCATGCCCAAGGGGTTACGGACACTATGAGCTATTGGGTATGGGTATCTAGTCCAGTTGTTATTATTATTTCCATCGACAGGGTTATAAAGTGCTTTTAAAAGGACTAGATGTTATATTTCTTCATTGGGGCCACTTAAAGACCCTTTTTGGCGACTTGAGGGGATGTGTATTGCATTAAATGTTATATTTCTTTGTTGGGGGCGCCTTTTTGGGCCAAGGCGCCTAGGGGGAAAAAGTAACTTTAAAATATTTATTAATTGGGCCCTCTCTAAGGGAAAGTGCGACTTGGGGGTTTTAGGGTTCCTTGACATGAAAAAGGTTATAAAAGGAGAAGAGGAGTGAAGGGATAGTCATTCATGCATACACTTATTTTCTTTTCATGTGCAACTGCTGTTTGCAACTATTTAGCTTGTGGAGTAAGATCCCACGGGAACCCTAGCTTCGGTGGTGAAAGATCCATCCCTAGCTAGCAGGGCATTCTTCGGTAGTGAAAGATCTACCCTAGCTTGTCATTTGGAGTGGATTTCAGGGCTGTTTTACAGAGGTATTTTCAGGATTTTCAGAATTAGGGTTTGAGGGTTTTTGAGAGTTTTTGTGGAGATTTTCAGCTGGTTTTCGGATCAGACCTACGGCAGCCATAGAGGAAGGGTTCGGCATCATCTACAGAGGGTTTCACAAGGGTTTTGGCCATTTACCAAAGGGGGCGACTTGTTTGGGAAATTGCAGCCCTAATTTCTAGGGTTTCCAGTTGGCCGTTTTCAGATCTGAAGGTTGGAAAGTCATCTTCTATATTTATATATGTTATTTCCCAAGTTTCATCATTTTTGCACTTGTATTCGGAAAGATATTAATTTTCGAAGTTTCCCAGCTATTTTAGGCACGCTGTAAATTTCTGGCAGCGTTATATTGACTGAAAAATTCCAAAAATATTTCCCTTGTGTTCTTTATATTATTATCTAGTTCCATTTAAAATTTCAAGTGTTTTGAACGGATATTGTGAGAGTTATTCATATTTTACTGTTCGCTGCCCTAGCTGTAATTTTCTGCATAAAAATCAGATTTAGCATTTGCTGCAAATTTCTGTATTTTGTCCATTTTGTTGTAAGATCCCAGCAAGGGATATTTCATTTACATCCAGGGCTGGGCTGTATAACAGCAATAGTTTTGGGCAAGAAATTATATACTACATCAATTGAGAAGCAGAAGGCACGGAAAAATAGCATAACTGAAATCAAAATCAAGCAAGCACTTATATTTATAAATGGAGTCCACACACCTTTCATGTTTGATATGATCCACTCACCATTGTGACTGAAACTGGGTCTCCTTTTAAATTTGTCCTTTTGATATGATTTTTAAGCTTTCAAGTCGGAGAAGTGGGTTGTGGAAGCAAGAACAGTTTTGATCGAATTTTAAAAATTTGTTAGGCAATCAAGTTGTTGCTACCCTTGTGTTTCTAGAAGAAGAAAATATGTCAAGAGAAGAAATCTAAAACTCCACTAATTTCCATAATTAAATTATTAAATGAAGTATTTGAAAGGCTATCGGAGCAATGTTAGTGTCTAACACTTCTAGGTCATCCTTTGTGATGAATTCTTCTTGATTGTTAAATGGATCCTTTCTTTGGCATGCTTTTGATCCTTTTTAGTTAACTAGGTATATCTTTGGTGGTATGGTGTACATTGTTGAGGCTTTTCTCAAACCATTGTTGGAGTTGTTTTTGGTGGGTTATTAAGTGGTTTAGAAAAGTAGGGCAAGGAAAACAAAGCTTAAGGTATCACTTGGATCTACTTTTCACGGAAATTTGTGCCTTGGCCATAATTTCAAGCAACTATTACTTGAGACATTGCTTGCCTAAGTGATTTAGGAAACTACTTAAATTTTGAATTAATTGAGTTTGTAAAAATTGTTCTTTCCTAAAGGATGCAATTGTGGACTTAGTTTAAATATTATTTCCACTTGTCGTGCCTCTATATCGAGGGTCCAATAACACCACACAATTCCCCTCTCTTGTGGAAACAAGTGCTCATGAGAGAATCAAAGTTTTAAATTAAAATAAATTAGTGAGTATGGTTTACTAAAGAAAGAAACATTTACACACATGCAAAAAGCTTCACAACTACTCGAGCACAAGGGGGATGATCATAGGATCTTGTTGTAATATCGAAATCTAGGGTTTATTCTATCTTAGATATTACCATGTAAAAGAACAATTCAAAATAAAAATTGCATAAATCACAATCCCTAATTATACAAGGATAATATATTTCTTAAGACACTTCTAGAAAGGAAAATAAAGCGTGAGTAGGGTTATAGGGTTATGAAAGTATTTACCCCACTGGACTCGTGTGATAGTGGACTAAAATTGGCTGGAAATGTCAGCAAAGTGTCATAAGGGTATTTGGTAAATTTGGTGACCTGGAATTGAGCATGAGATAGGTTTGTCAAGTAGGTGACAAGTTTGTTGGATGAATTTGTTTGGGTATCAATGAATGTGTCCTTTGGGGTATGAATTCGCAATCAAACTCTAACACTTGCCTTCCCTGTCTTTGAAATTGTTTTTTGTAGCTGGATGTCTACAATGATGCTTATGTACTCGTGTATGTCTTCGCTTTATCTTGAAGCCCCTAGCTCTCCTCCGTTGACTTAAACAGGGGTTAGTACAATTTGAGTTAGATTGTAGAAAGCATGAGTAGGGTTAGGGTTATAGAAAGTATTCACCCCACTTTGGACTCGATACTATGATAGTGAACTAAAACCGTTTGGAAATGTTTGTGTAGAGTGTCATAAAGGTATTTCGTAAATTTGGTGACTTGGAATTGAGCATGAGATAGGTTTGTTAGGCAGGGGACATGTTTGTTGGGTGAATCTCTCTGGATATTGACGAATGTGTCCTCTGCGTTCTGAATTCGCAATTAAACTCTAGCATTTACTTTTCTTATGTCTTTGAATCTATTTTATGTATTTGGATCTCTAAGATGACACTTATGTACTTGTGTATGTCTTCTCTTTATCTTGCAGCCCTAACTCTCCTCCTTGGACCTAAAAAGGGGTTAGTACGATTTGAGCTGGATTGACCCCTCTTGCACCCCCTACTAGTGTCATGAGCACGGCACTTTGTGACAAAGATCAAGAGTGATCAAGCACACGTAGCTTTCCAAATCCTATGATGATGTGGAGGTTAGAAAAAGTAAATAAGACAGACCCTTGATTTGGCCCTCAACAGTTGGCAATTGTCGCTTGGTTTGATTGTAGTGCATAGATGTGTGATCTAGGTAAGCAATATAGATGTATTCATATTTGAGTAGTTTTGCTATAATGTGCTTTAGAGAGAGATGCCTCAATACTTGCTCAATGTCTTCCTTAGAGTATGCTTTGAAATGGGATCCCTTAATGCGCGTAATGAGTAAGGGTGCATATGTTAATATATGTTTCGATTTGAATGATTTCTCACTCAATCAACCCTAGGTTGACTAAGGTAACTTGTGCATTTAAAAAGATGACATTTGCAAGTAGAAGTGACAGGTTCATTGGCCATGGAATAAATTTGTAAGCCGAATCTGTTTGGGTCCTTTGAGCCAGCCTAGGCTTAAGGTGGAACCAGATCTAAGACAAGAGAAGGTTTGTAGAGAGTTTGAAGATGTGTTTTGTAGAAGGTGCATTAATTCCTAAAGTGCTAAGATGAAGAACAAGTCATGACCTAGTGGAATCAGATTATAGGATAGAGCAGGAAGCTTTAAGTTTAGTCCAGGATACTAATATGACAGGCCCCTTGGGTGTGACACGGATACGGTACATTTACAGGGCATATCCATATCAGAAACATCTGTGGAAAACGACTAGGATATGGGAGTTATAGTTTGGGTATGTCTTCACCCGTATTCGGGCATTCTTGGTTTGTCACTCTCCTACCCTAGAGCCATATCCACGACAAAAAACAATTTTAATTTTTTTCAGCATTTAACACAAAGTGCAAAACAATATACAAACACAAAAACCCTAAAAAGTCAAAAGGATGTTATAAAACAAAAACAAAACACAAAATCAAAACCGCTTCTCATTTTCTTATTGCATACTTACCCTCTAAGCTCTCTTTGCTCATTTAGGTTTGATACTTAATCAACAATCACTGTTATCATTTTTCTATGCTAAAACGAGCACCTATTCCTTGCCAAGGTGATTGGGGAGTTTGAAAGGAGGAGGATTTTTAGATTATTCATTGAAAGTAAAGGTTTAAACTTTCAAGTTTTTAATTTTTAATCTTCACACACTTTCTTCATTCTTGTTTTGATGTTTATTGTTTTCATTTTAAAACGTGGAAGTGGCCTATGCCATGAAAGCGAGTCATCTATTGTCACACAAAGGATATTCATCTCGATCAATGAGGCCACCGATGGGGCCCGATACATTGGTTTGTGGCGAAACCCTCCACCCAAGATGAGGATTCATCTCTTCCACGAAAGAGGGCAAAAGGATCATTGGAAAGGTCTTTTCAAAGTAAGAGCAGGATATCGCGTATGAGCACATCGCGTGATGTGTGTATGCAAATGCCCTGTCATTCAATGTTTCCAACTCACCATAATGGCAAGATATGGGGAGAACAATCAGCGAGGCCCCAAAAGGATACAAAGGGCCAAGTTATGAGAAGTTGCATGCTGCCTTTTTGACAAAGCTAAAAAAACATGTAGAATCCTCATTGTAGCTAATTAGAGATTTGTGGAGTGAAATGAGAGTGTCAATCATTTCTTATGGATGGAAAGATGCAAGAAACAAGCCTTTGATCTTTGTGGTTACAATATGCTCTAAAGGGGCAATGTTTCAAAGCGATTGATTGTGAGGGACAAGTGAAAGATGCTCAAATTAGTTCCAACTTCCTTATCGAAGCCATTGAGGTGACGAGCCTTAAAATTTGTCCAAGTTATAACAGACAACACCAAAAATTGCAAAGCCGTTGGGATGTTAGTGGAGGCAAGCTATGAGCACATTTTTTTGACACCTTGTGTTGGCCACTAACTCAACTTAAACCTAAAAATGTTGGGCAATAAAATTGAGTGGTTTAAACAAATGTATGTCGAAGCGAAGAGATCTAGATGTTTATGACTAACCATCACCAATCGCAAGGCATCTTCAGATCCTATTCACATATGGAGCTGCTGAAATAAGATAAACTTTCTTTTATTTATGTTGTAAGTTTTTAAAAATATAGTACTTGCAATTTTGAAGTTTTCAAAAGTTTTTAAATTTTTGTTTTTTCATTTCTTACTAGGTTGTTGAAACTTGATTCATATTACACATGATTGTCATGAGAGGACTTGTGAAGGTGCAAGAGGTACTTAGTAGGATGGTCACTTCTAACCTATGAGTTGTATGGAGGTAGTCAAACATTGAACGAGCCCAAAAAGTGAAGGTGTTGATCTTAGATGATGATAGGTGGCATCGTGTAGAATACTTGTTGAGTTTCATCGAGCCCATTATGAGTATGATCCACTTTATGACATGGATCAACCATGTCTGGGAGAGATGTATGATTGCATCGACTCAATGATTGAGAAGATGAAGACCATCATAAATGCAAAAGAGCAAGATCCCAAGGAAACATTTTTCAAAGAAGTAAAATCGTACCTCATTGAGTAGTGGAACAAAATGAACATCTCGTTGCATCTCCTTGCCTTTGCATTGACTTCTTGATTCTATAACACGAGAATTCTTTCTTTGCCAAGGAGGGTGCTACCATATAGGTATGCTTAAGTCAGTGAAGGGTATATGTTGGCATTCTCGGGCTCTTCCCCGATCCTAAGGTCGAAGACATGGTTATAACCGAGTTTGGAAATTTTATAGCCTCCACAAGTCATAGCCTTCGTGCTCTTCGGGACAAATACAAGAAGGATTCTCATACGTGGTGGTACCTCTATGGTCAAGGATCCATGTACCTGCAACCTCTTGCAATCAAGGTCTTGTCACGGTAAGATTTTTATTTTTTAATTCTTTCTTTTTTGTTTTAACTTTTTAAAATTTAAGTTTGAGTTTTTACTTTTATAAATTTTAATTTTGCATTGAATTTTCCTCAATAGGTTGCAAGTTCATCTTCCTTTGAGTGCAACTAGAGTACATACAACTTAATTCATTCACAAAAGCGTAACAAGTTGGGGACAAAAATGCCAAGGAGTTGGTGCATAGACATTCCAATTTGCGCCTTCTAACCCACAAGCAATCAAAGTACAAGGGCCAAAAAATCATTGAGATGTTGACTCAAAGAATGTTGACTTGGATGCTTCCATTTTCCATTTGTCATTACATGACATGGAGACTTCTTTGGCCCCTCAAGACCTACTTGCACGTGGGGTGCTAGTGGTAGCGGGAATGCTTTGAGTCCATGTGGTTCTATTGAACCACATCATGATGTTGATGCTCGCGATGAAGAGTAATATGATGGATATTGAATACTAGTTTGATGTAATAATTAAATTGTATGTATATCATGAAATTTGTGACTTGTCATTTGGCATTTAGTTGGCTTAATACAAATGAGTCATGTTTTATGGTTATTTAACGTATTTTGTTTTTTTATATGCATGTGGTTAAATCCTATTTATTAGGCTAGAATTTTGTATATTTTAAAATTTTTATATATTTTTGTATGGCCATATCCAGAACCAAAAAATTGCCGTATCCATGTATTAGATACTTTATACCCGTATCCGTATCCGAAGTGTCTTGGCAACTTAGAGGTTAGTCAATAAATAGATAAATGGAATAATGTCGAATAAATGCCGGTTATATTGCTAAGTGCGACATAACCAAATTTCAGGTACTACAATTGCCCCTTTTTTGATCTATTAGTGAAAGCACTGGATTAAAAGCAAAATGAACAAATGAATGCAAACCTCACATCCCAATCACATGAAGATGATGTTTGAAATTGAAGAGTGTGCCCCATGCCAATCCAATGTGAAGTCTACAATTTAATGCAAAGACATATATTAATGCTCAATAGAGATATAAAATTAGTAATATGTATAAATTTATAAAATGGTGTATAAAAAGGCGTAAATCATAGAACTACAACTGATTGCCCTTGGTGTGTTGCATAGCGAATGTGTGAATATCTTGTGTGAGAACTAGCATTAGGATGCTTGCATCATTAGAACTAGTGTTAGGCTGCTATCACCATCTAGCATTAGGCTGCTTGCACCATCTAGCATGTGGCTACTAATCACCATTAGAACTAGCATTAGGCTGCTTGCACCATTGTATTGGTCATGGATTTGTGTGTAATCCATGCCAATATAAACTGAATAAATTTCAGAGGCGTGATTGAATTTGTAAGATGAACTATCAAGTCTATGCAAATTTGATATAAACTTGTATTTGTAATGAGGAACCATCCCAATTCCGTGCAAATCTGATATAAAACCGATACTTGTAATGATGAACCATCTCAGGTCCATGTAAATTTGATAAATGTCATAAGTGAACTTGTAATCCAGTCGGAATATCTGTATTTGACTAGTATGAAATAGTATCACCCTACTTACCTTGTGGTACTTTGGCCATGATTTGTGTGAACTTCTGAAAGAGACGATAGTATGCCCCCTTTTGAGGTGAGGATTGCCTATATCACTTAGCTCAAAAGAGAAAGTGGTTACCTATAAAAATCATATAATAAAAACATCTATGATGTGAACCATATAAAGCATATGAACTAAACATGGTGATATAAGCAATGTGTATCGGATATGATCATTAGAGAACAAGTAATAGATGTCATCCCATCGGCAAGCAAAATACTAAGCATGCCCAGTAATCCATAGAGATCCATAGCCGAGAGTAATGATGAACGGTAGAGCAGTATGTTAATAGACACACGACCCAACACCATGGACCCATTGGGACTCACGACATGACATGACAGCAGATGACATAGCATACCTGCCATAAGAAATCGGAACGACAACTCAAATAGTGTTTGTAGTAGTCAGTTTTGTGTGGTAAGCAAATATGTGTCAAACAATAGATGCCAATAATAGTAAAAATATGTATCTTACAATGTGTCATAAACAAGGTATCCTAAATAGTACGTATATCGAGCAATGTGCTATGACTCATACAATGTGCATAAAGCAAACAAGGCATAGAGCAAGCAAGGCATGAAGCAAACAGATAGAGAAAACAATGTGAATAGAGCAAGTAATAGATTATACAATGTGCATAGAGCAAGCAATGTGTGTAGAGCAAGCAATGAGTCAAACACCGTGTAATAATAAAACAAGAGTCCAATGCCGGTTGTAGTCAAACACACATGTAGGTATGCAATGAGCAAGTAATAAAACAATGTCTAAATGACTGAATATCAACAATAACTGGGCATGAAACATGCCAAATCAGTACATAGAAGTAAATAGTGCATGTCTTAAGATAGCATCCAATGAAGTGCAATATAACACATTTTATAAGATATAAGGCGACACAAGATAAACAATAGAGTATCACCAATGGACTAGTGTGTAAGATATGATCTAGATAAGCTCAATATGTGAGATGCCCTTGGTGTAGGCATGTCCCCAATGTGGTGGGTTGCCCTAGGGTATAAGGCTTTGAAAAGTCGTTAAGTATGTGTATAAATGTCTGGATTATGGGTATCTCCAACCATTCTACATGTATTACAAGGTGCAAGTGCATAAGGATGTAGTGTGTGTAAAGTGCTAAATCCGAATAAAGACAATGTCTAAGTCTACGCAATGAATAAGCCAGTCACACACAGGTCATGGTTTTGTATTTTTGCCATATTGTATTGTTTTTTATTTTTGTCTTAAGCTAAAACTTGAAAATAAATTGTTAACTTGTAGTGTACTAAGGGCCTTGGGCCCTAGGTTGTAACTAACGCAAGAAGGGGATGGGGGTCTTGAGTAATGATTACTCCGACAATCATATCAAACCCTTGACATGTGTTGCATTGTTGGGTATATTCCCTAGTCATGGACTATGGAGGTGTTAGAAGAATTTGTATTCTGTGATAATCATATTGCAAACACAAGCTTCATGTAAAGAAATGTCATAGGTGCATGATATTCATGGGATTCTTCAAAGGTTTTCCCTCGGGTGTCGATAGGTGGTATACCCCAACACTAAACTTGTCTATGATTACAAATGGCCCTAGCCAATTAGGCTTGAAATTCCCTTTTGTTTCTTTAATCTGCGTTGGTATTCCTCTGGTTTTCTTTTAGGACCAAGTCATTGATCTCAAATTCGTGGTTGTGTATTTTTTTGTTATAAGCATTCTTTAATCAATTTTAATAAATGTGTAAATGTATGATAACATTGATTCCTTTTCATCTAGCATTTCCAAATGATGTGTAATGCCCACAATTTTACCACTCAAAATATAACCGAAAAATTGGTAAT
This sequence comes from Taxus wallichiana var. yunnanensis, assembly GCA_018340775.1. NCBI lineage: Eukaryota > Viridiplantae > Streptophyta > Pinopsida > Cupressales > Taxaceae > Taxus > Taxus wallichiana. Next base: position 820,536,003 of record CM031235.1, read on the forward strand.
TTTTCTTTGTTGCTATTAAATGATGCGACATTTAAAATAGTTGACCTACTCACTCCAGACACATAAACACTAACACTTATCTACATTAAACCAATGTACCCAAGGTTTACGACTGTCACTTTTGTAAGCATTGCATTTTATTACTTTAGAAGTGTTAACTTTGTGGAAGCACGGTTAAAGCCATCATGTCTTTCAATTCCACATTGCAGACGAGGTTCCTTTCATTCTAGGGTTTGATCGTGCATTAGATTCCATAGTTTGTTCCCATTACGTCTTTCGATCAGAACGTCAATTTAGGTTCATAACTCAAATGTTTAGTTCAAGTGTGTGTGCCATTCCAACGTGCCCCGATATGCACACTATGCCTATGCTAAGGAGGCAAAATGTTTGTAAAGGCCACGAAGAAACCAAAACAGTCCATGGTAAGAGGTCCTTCACACAAGCCCAACACACGTGAAAAGGTTGAAGAGAAGATCACTTATTATACCACTAGGAGCCATTAAGGAAGCCCTCTCGTGGTAAGACAAAGCTTGGTTCATGTTACCTTTCTCACTTTAATTCTAGGTCATTCCACAACACAATAAAGGAAGTAAATCTCATGTAATAACATATGAACATGGTTTCACTTTTTTCGAGCTGCACAACACGGTTAGCAAAATGGTTAAAGGGAAGTTATTCCACAAGCTATTGACAAGGAAGCTTAACTCCCTACTTAGGATTATGAAAGTACTCTCCTTTATTTCTTGAGGTGTCATCATCTCACAAAATAGTTGTAACCTTATAAACTAACCTTGTTTGATCCCTTCCTAAGTGTGGTATAATGACTCCCTTAGGATGGTACACATCTCAGGTACCTACGACCATTTGGTACTACAATCACAATTAGACCCTTAAGTTGGCTTCCTTAATTGAGAAAAGTTCCACTACACACTACGTAATACATACCTTTGTTGAACCAAAGTGAAGGCAATAACCATAACCACAAGGAAGAGGAAGAGTAATGTTTTTAACCATGACTATACACATATTTTACGATTTGTATTTTATTCAATTAATCCTTTGGTATTAAGCGGGGTTAATAGTAACAAAAAGCATTAGCACATACGCTCTCACAAAGAAACGACAATGTCAACCCACATTTGCTCAAACGAGCATAGTATAATACAAATAAAAAGGACTATAAGAAAGGAAAGATTGAGTTCTCAATGACCATATACATAGGTCCCAAGATTTAAATTGTCATCCTTACTAAATTTCCTTGTGTTAAACATTGTATTGTCCCTCTTAAAACATTCATCAAAACTATACATTATCAATGATAAATTACGAGTTTTTCTCATTCTTGTGTTAACTCATCAAGAGTAATCTCTTTTACTTTCATTCATATTACAATCATGTTATGCATTTTATTCACTTGATATCATTCAGGGTGTAAACGATCTATGTGACAATCGTTCTCGAGATTCATCTCATTTACTTTTATTCTTCCTACATTTATATTGTGTAATAAAGTTTCTTGTTGGAATTGTCTTAGAATGAATATGATGTTATAAAGCACTTATTTTCCGCCTAGGGATTTAGGATTCTAAGGAGCATAGTCACACATAAAACATTTCATTTTATTGTTAATAGGTGACCCAAGTATTAACGACATATTACAAGCGAGAAATCAAACCCAAATTATGTTTTCTAAAGGTCTTCTGAGGCACTATTCCAAGCGTTAGTAAATATACATCAAGGTTTCGTCCACTGAAATCCAATTAGGAGATCTTAAGACTAGCTTGTTTTGATCCAAAAGGGTCATGACCCACCATGGGGTTAACACTAGGAAACAAATGATATTCTTTCCTCACACAGGTTTTGCACCTCATGGTTGTCTTTTATTCGTTATTTGATGGGACGAAAAAAGCATCTAGGATTAACTCTCCACCTATCAATTTTGGTGGTGTAATTTAAACAATCATTCACTTCTTGTTCACAACACCTACAACCCGCCATGGGGTCAAAGCTAGGCACAAATACATACCCACCCAACAAGGTCTATAATTACGATGGGTCCACACTAGAATAGCTAGGATGTTCTCATCTCACAAACCTTTTTATAGTAAAAGAAACTTTCCAGTAGTTGTTTGGAGGAGAGAGTGTCAAAGTTGCCCCAACATTTTAATTTGACTAGTTACTGGAATTAATTTTCCCCTTAGGTTAAATAGTCTAGTTGGTTTGAAGGAACTACCCGAGTGTTCAAAGCGATGGTGCACAAGAGGAATTTTGAAAGATTAGTTCCACTAAGTTTCACTTGTATGGGGGAATACCACATGCCATTGTCCTACACAAGAGTCAAAGGTAGCTTATCTCATGAGGTTAAGATTTGCTCATAGCCATGATATAATGGAAATGTGTTTAAGTGGAAATTAAGATAACCATACTCATTTACATTTCGTATATTATTTATAACACCTACCAAAGGAATAAACACCTTCCTAATTGCAAAAATTACCCTTACGTGTGCTAATCAATACACCAAAATAACCTAGATGCAACACACTAGGAATCACATGGTTCGAATAACCCTACAGCTAAAGGGAAGGGATTCAAGGGTTTGACACTAGTTGTACTATCAATGTCAACACCATTGGTTTTTCATATCAACGTCAACACCATTGGTTTTTCAAGCTTACAACACAAATGGGGTTCAAACTAATATCATTACCATACCATTACACAATTTACAAGAATTTATCATGATGATCAAATACACAACTTTCAATGAAATATAAACTAGAAGTACAATATAGTATTTCTTCATCCCGTAAAATTACACACATACATGCTAATATTGACTTTTCTTCCTTCATTGATACAAGTACATTTGTTACAATAACAACTAAATTTCATATTCCAGCACGAATAAATCTTTCTTTTATTTCAAGTTACTAGCAACTTTGAATTTAGATTTTATCATTCATCACTATTTTGTCATGCCACCTACAACCTGTCAAATTAGTGTAAACATGGTTAGCGATAAATGTTGGCATGACATTCTCCTACAACTAACATTATTCGCAGATACATAATTTTTGCATTTACAATGAACTTAAACACTTGTACGCAACAATAGAGGGTAAGAAACGCAAATGTAGTTTTCATTTCATTTTAAGTTAGAGAGATGGAGAGAGAGAGAGAGAGAAAAAACACCATATTTCCCACAAGCAATTTTCATAAAACAAGTGACATAAAAGAGTCCAATGTAGTCATGCGATAGTGTCTATAGGTTTTCCAATAGTTATTCAACTAGGAGAAGGTCCCACAACAATTTTCTTGTTATTGCTTTGCAAGTTTATAAAAATGTTCAATTTAGCCAAAGTGGCCTAGAAACTGAGTTCGAAAACCATTTTCCGAAACTCAAACACACCATGTGTAAATTTCCATCTACTCTCCTATCTACAAAGAAGCCCTAGAAGTTGACATAACTCAAATCTGGCGACCATGGTTCAAATGGCAGCCATGTTTAACTTTGTTGCCAAATGACCGAAGGCCTACAAAACCCCCTCGCAAAACGAGCTTCTAAGGTGATTTTCTCGTAACTAATGATTGATTTTGGTTGTTCAGAAGAAATACTAGAGGTATGTGTCGACAAAATTTTGTTTCTCGATGCGGGGGCCTAAACCGTGAGCCAAAACCAAACTAAATTTTTAACTTTCAAAATGTCCAACGTTGCAAAACGGAAAATTAGCTTCTAGGCGTGTGTGTCGAGAATTGGTCAAACAATTATCTACATTCGTTCTAGCGAGCTAATGTGTGGCATCCCACATCACTAGGAACATGATCAAATCATAATTTTCCTGCTACGAGGTTTGGAGGGGTGTTTTTCGCGTCTATGAAAATTGTGTTTTATTAACTTTTGCAAGTGCACAAGTGGCAAGTTATCACGAAATCTCAAGACCAAACTTGTCGTTATGGAGGTCTCCGTTATCCTAACTCATCATTTAAGTTTTCTATTACTACGTGAAGTGATTCCGGGAAAGATTAACACTAAAAATAATTCTTTCAAATGTGCAACAAATAAGGTAAATTTTAACATTTTCGAGCTACCAAACATATCAAAATTTATCCGAAAGCTATACTTTTTCTTTGTTTTAATTTTCAAACAGCAGAGAATAAAAAACTACAATTGCAAAAACATGTTAGAAATAGTGAGAAAATCATGCCTGAAATTGATTGGTGAGCAAGAGTTGAGGGGTTTGACATTTCACAAACTAGCTGCATTTGCTTGAGGGGTTCCAAGGTGTAATATCCTGAAAAGAAACTTCTAGCAAATCTGGATATTTTTCGTTAAATCCTAGGAGCAACAGTATTGCAAAAATGAACTTTTACAACAGCAGTAATAATCTGAATAAAAACAGCGAACCAATATGGAAAAAACAGTCTTTTATTTATTTATTTCCAACCAGATACAATAAAACAATACCAGTGTCTGAATACAATAGCCTGGAGCTGAACTGGCGGAACAATTGCACCCTGAAATGTCACTGCAACCCCTGAATGGAATTGCCAAGCTCAGATGTGAGGGTTTCGTCCTCAGATCTGTGTGTAAATGAGGGTTTTCGTCCTCAATTACTGATGCAGAAGCAAAAGCCACTTGCAAACAAAGAAAATAATTGATGAATTTCCAAGATGTGTTACAATGAACCCCCAAGTTTGCTTTTATAACTCCCAAACACTCCAAAGTGGGCGCCCCATCCTAAAAATAGGATTAAACACTTTAAATAATACTTTTTCCACCCCTTATCCTAAAATTAGGATTTACAAAAGCATGCAGCTTTATTTATTTATAAAATCTAACTAAGAACCTAATAATAGAAGTCAACCTTTTATTATTATTTTATTCGATTAGTGCTTTTTGGATTAAAAAATAATTTAAATGTCCTTTTCCAATTAAAATATTCTTGGACCACTTAAATTAATTTATTTTCCTCTTTTATTTTCCCCTTAGCCTACGGAAAATTATAAAAATAGACTTCACATATCCGAGAATTAATTAAAAGGAGGTATCTAGGGTGACTAAGTTTTTATTATTTTATTATATTGTGCAAATATTTTTAAAATAACATTATAAGTTGCACATATAATAAATAATAAAGCTTATTAATAAAATAAAAATGTCAATGTCAAAATACAATTAAATTTAATTGTATTATGGGGAAAATGCGACTTGCTCTTGGGAGTCATAAATAGGGAAATGTGCCATATGGCCCATAGGGAAAAATGCGACCAGCCTAGGGGAAAGAAAGAATATTATTGGCTGAGTTTAGAGGTGCTTTTTGGGCTGTTTTCCTTTATATGAGCAAGTCGACTTGCTTAGGCATCATCCAGAATTTTATTATCAGATTTTGCATTGTTAAGAGCTCTTAGCTTTTATCAGAAATTCCAAGGACGAAAACCCTTGTGGATTTCATCTCTTGACGAAAACCCCAAGGGATTGAGAGGGGATTTCATTCAGAAATTTCCAGCGTTCTTAATCAGATTTCCAGGTTAATTTCAGCAGTGTTTGTGAAGGTGTTTTCAATGGTTTATGACAGCAGTTGGGTCGACTTATTGTGGATGGTTTTGGCAACATTTCAAGAGGTATTTCCTTCAAAAATAATTGTCAAATATTCTCCATATTATTAGTAAACCAAATCGCTGTAATTTTATATTTTTCTGAAGTGATATTTTGAGGGTTTCAGGCAGATTAATAATCAGATTTCAGATCTGATTTCTGGGTTGTTTTGGCTGCAATAAATTCTGATTTTTGCATGATTTGACTTCTAAAAATACTAGTAATCATTTGGGATTGACAATATAATGTTTGAGTGATATTTGCATTGAGATCCATCTCAAACCCTAGTCGCATTTCTTCAAATAAATTCAGATCTGCATTAGTGTGATTGCCATAACATTCATAAATCAACATTTGGTGTTTTTAATTGATTTAAAATTCATTGGAAAGTAAGAGAGACCCATTGGGGATCTTTCAGTGGTATCAGAGCAACGATCCTCCCACCTGGAGGGTTTGTTTGATGCAGCCTAGAGAAGTTGGGCCACACAAGTATCATACAAGGAGGCAGTGCACATATTCTAGCAGATTTGGATACAATGAGTAGTGCTGAGACCATGGCCAGAGAGAAGGATCACATAGCCCTCCATGGAGAGAACCAACTGACCTAGATCGTGAACTTTTCAGAGGAATGATCGATTCCCAACAAGAGATGATACAGACCATGAGACAGATGATGGAGAGTATGACTATGGATAGACCAAGAGATAGGCATGACAGAAGGGAAAGATCTGCATCAGTGGCCAACAAACCAGAAGGCATAACAGGGCACCTACAGAGGTGGGTAGCGTGAGAGGTTCCCCTCCACGTGATAGGAGACATACAGAGGAGAGGAGATCCACGAGGACTGCGGATAGACCTATGCAGCCTAGTTTCCTACCGAGGAGGAGCCACCATTAGTTGAGGACCCACTTGAGGGCACAGTCTTTCAAGATAATGTGATGGCAGCTCATGATGAGTGGAGAGCATTACCGGAGGAGGTACGGAATGCCTTTCCCCTTCACCAATATTGTATTCAAAGGAGAGAGAGCTTGAGAGCTAGACAAGTGCAGAGGCCTAGGGCCCAAAGAAATTGAAAGAATCAAGCAAAGTTACCAAAGAAGGTGACCCTTTCCACTTTTGATGGCAGTGGAAAGATTAGTGCCAGGGCATGGATTCACAAGCTTGATACATACCTCACTCTCAAACCTATGCAGAACAAGAGGCTATTCAGTTTGCTACTCTACACCTTGAGGGAGTGGCATACGATTGGTGGCACCATGGGCTTATCACACAGAGGCATGACCTACTACGATCATATAGGGAGTTTAGTGAGAGGTTGATTGCCAGATTTGATCGCAAAGATGTGGAGCTTTATTACAGGGATTTGGCACAACTTCGACAGAGTGGGCACGTTGATTCTTACATCAACGAATTTCAACGGATTGCAGTGATGGTGCCAGAGATGCCCGAGAGACGTGTGGTGATGCTTTTCATTGAGGGTCTACATGACAGGTTAAGAGGATTGGTCAAGGCCCTTAGGCCTAGGACATTACACGATGCTATTCAGACAACATTAGATTTGGAGACATCTCCCACTTCTTACCAACCTAGTAAGAAGCCTTTCACGAGCTCCAAACCATTTCAACGTTCCACTAATCAGCAGAAGAGTGTTCCCCCTCCTAGGATGGATCAGGAGACTCGAAAATGAGTTGAGGAGGAAGAAACTTTGTTTTCATTGCAAGGACCACTGGGAGCCTGGACACAACTGCCTTGAAAAGGCAAGGTGCATCTTATTGAGGTTATTTCAGATGTAGAGGCAGAGTCTCCACCAGATACAGATACAGAGGACAACGATGATGATCACGGTGCACATGAGGAGCAGCCCCGGTAGAGCTTGGAGAGGGAGAGACATCAGGCTCAGGTACTATTGCTTCACTTTCTGGAGTCCCTAGGTACCACCCCTTTCGTTTGAAAGGAGTACTTAAGGGCCAGCGAGTTGTCTGCTTGATTGATAGTGGCGCTACACACAATTTCCTTGATGAAGGATTTGTGATGAAGCGGGGTTTACAGGTTGAGGAGTTTGAAGGGTTCAGTGTACGAGTGGCAGATGGCTTTGCTCTGAGCTGCACTAGATGGATTTCACAACTTAGTATCCAGCTAGGGGACTACACATTGACAAATGACTTCTACATAGTTGGACTTGGAGAGATAGATGCAGTTTTGGGTATTCAGTGGCTTCAGTCTCTTGGGAGATATGTGCAGGATTTCAGACGGATGGAGTTGGAGTTTATGACAGATGGGAAGAAGATTGTGCTACGAGCTCTTTCAGATGGTGGGCCTAGAGTTGTTTCAGCACATCGGATGGAGTCTATCATCAGTCATGGAGAGGTTGCATGGGCAGCCCAATGTTTCATTTCATCCAAATCTTCTTCAGATGGTGGACAACAGTTGCATACAGATATTCAGACCATAGTGGATAGGCATGGGCAGGTTTTTGGTGACATTCCTCCAGGTAGACCGCCAGATAGGGGGTTTGAGCATGTTATAGAGTTGGAGGAGGGTGCCAAGCCCGTGATCACTACACCCTATCGTCATCCTAAGAAATTTAAGGATGAGATAGAGAGGACCATCAGGAGCTTCTTGATATGGGGCATATCCGTCCTAGTTCTAGCCCATTTGCTTCTTCAGTGGTGTTGGTGAAGAAGGACGGACGATGAGGATGTGTATTGACTACCGTGCTCTCAACAAGAAAACAATCAAGAATAGGTATCCCATCCCTCGTATTGATGAGCTTTTGGATGAGTTACATGGGGCCATTTACTTTTCGAAGATTGATCTTCGATCAGGGTACCACCAGATTCGTGTTCGAGAGGAGGACATCCTCAAGACAACATTCAGATGTCACTACGGGCACTATGAGTTCTTGGTGATGCCATTTGGTCTCACTAATGCACCTACCACTTTCCAGTCATGCATGAACCATCTCTTCAACAGGCAGTTGAGGAAATTTGTGCTAGTTTTCTTTGATGATATCTTGATCTATAGCAGGACATGGGAGGATCACTTGAGGCATTTAGATGAGGTACTTGGTATTATGGAGACTCGGTCTCTATTTGCTAAGATGTCCAAATGTGAGTTTGGACTTACTGAGATATCTGTATCTTGGGCATGTCATTGGGGCCAATGGGGTCAAGGTCCACCAGGAGAAGATACAAGCTATGCAGATTGGCCTTCACCTAGGAACATATCAGAGTTGCGGGGATTCCTTGGGCTATGTGGATATTATAGGAGATTTGTGAGAGGCTATTCAGATATTGCAGCACCATTGACAGATCTCACACGGAAGGGAGCATTCAGATGGACAGATGAGGCACAGGTGATATTTGAGAAGCTCAAGGTGGTGATGAGCACATGTCCAGTCCTAGCCCTTCCAAATTTCTCTAGGCCATTCATTTTGGAGTGTGATGCTTCGGGCTCAGGTATTGGTGCAGTTTTGATGCAGGATCGTCATCCCATTGCCTACGAGAGTAGGAAGTTGAGGGAGAACGAGAGGTTGTATTCCACCTATGACAAGGAGATGCTCGCCATCATGCATGCATTGGCGAAATTCAGACAATATTTGGTGGGTGGGAAGTTCGTAGTAAGAACCGACCACAACAACTTGAGGTACTTCTTGGAGCAGAAGGAACTCAATGAGAGGCAGCAGAAGTGGGTCAGCAGGATCCAAGCCTATGATTTTGACATCGAGTATGTCAAAGGGAAGAAGAATGTAGTGGTTGATGCACTTTCGAGGAGGCCCCATATTGCTTGTCCTATATTCCGTGAGTGAGATTTCTGCAGATTGGAAGTCTCAATTGTTGGTCGAGTATTCAAAGAACACCTTGGCATGTGAGATCATGGATGGCAAAATTCAGGATGAGCGTTACCAGGTAATTTCTGATTTGATTTATTATAAGGGTAGAATTTATTTGGTACCTGAATCTAAGCTTAAGGGCAAGGTTCTACATGCACTCCATGATGCACCATTAGCAGGACATCCAGGTTATTTCAAGACATACAGGCAGGTTAGAGAGAGATTCTCTTGGAAGGGTCTCAAGGAGGATGTTCTACAGTATATTCGAGAGTGTGTGACTTGTCAGCAGAACAAGTCCGAGCATACTTTTCCTGCAGGTTTATTGCAGCCCTTACCTATTCCAGAGCAGAGGTGGGAGAGTATATCGATGGATTTCATTACAGGACTACCAGTTGTGCAGGGATATGATCGCATTTATGTAGTAGTTGACAGGTTGACTAAGTACGGGCATTTCTTTGCTATTCCCACGAGTTTTAAGGCACCACAGGTGGCTGATTTGTTTTTTAGGGAGATATTCAGGTTGCATGGGCTTCCGAAGAATATTGTCAGTGATCGGGATAGCAGGTTTATGAGCACATTTTGGCAGAACTCTTTAGATTGGCAGGCACTGAGTTGACTCCGAGCACTAGCTATCATCCGTAGACAGATGGGTAGACGAGATTGTGAATAAGTGGATTGAGGGGTACCTACGCAACTATGTTTCAGGACAGCAGAGGGCATGGGTTAAGCAACTTTATTTGTGCGAGTATTGTTACAATACTACGTACCATATGTCCATCGGTATGACCCCTTTTCGAGCTTTGTATGGATATGACGTGAGATCCTTTGTGGATATGGCGTTTGGAGATAGTAGAGCTCCTAAGGCTCGAGAGTGCTTACAGACAGCCAGGATATCCTTAAGACCCTTAAGGATAATATGCAACATGCCCAAAATCAGCAGAAGGTGTATGCAGACAGACACAAGATTGAGCGATCATTTGAGGTAGGAGATATGGTCTTTTTACGACTTCAGCCTTACAGACAGAGTACTCTTAAGAAGAGTGGAGCAGAGAAGCTTAAGCCTCATTTTTATGGTCCATACAGGGTGGTGAGGAGAGTTGGACAGTAGCCTATGAGTTGGAGTTACCTTCTGAAAGTAAGATACACAATGTTTTTCATGTGTCTTGCTTAAAGAAGGCATTAGGGCAGCATGTGACTTCTTCAATAGAGTTACCACCATTGGATGATGAGGGGAGATTGGATTTGGTTCCTGAGGAGCTTCTGGATTGGAGAGAGAGGAGGTCATGAACAAGGTGATTCGAGAGTACCTGGTTCGTTGGAAAGACTTACCTTTGGAGGATGCCACTTGGGAGGGTGAGTCTATTCTTCAGCACCCAACTTTCAGAGTTTTGGTGGGCAAGCAACTCCGGGAGGGAGGACTGTAATGTCCCCTCTTTCCAAATGAGCTAGGACGAAGACCTTTGGCCCTTTTTGTCTACCCGACGGCCAAAGGAGGTATCTAGGGTGACTAAGTTTTTATTATTTTATTATATTGTGCAAATATTTTTAAAATAACATTATAAGTTGCACATATAATAAATAATAAAGCTTATTAATAAAATAAAATGTCAATGTCAAAATACAATTAAATTTAATTGTATTATGGGGGAAAATGCGACTTGCTCTTGGGAGTCATAAATAGGGAAATGTGTCATATGGCCCATAGGGAAAAATGCGACCAGCCTAGGGAAAGAAAGAATATTATTGGCTGAGTTAGAGGTGCTTTTTGGGCTGTTTTCCCTTTATATGAGCAAGTCGACTTGCTTAGGATCATCCAGATTTTATTATCAGATTTTGCATTGTTAAGAGCTCTTAACTTTTATCAAAAATTCCAAGGACGAAAACCCTTGTGGATTTCATCTCTTGTGGACGAAAACCCCAAGGGATTGAGAGGGATTTCATTCAGAAATTTCCAGCGTTCTTAATCAGATTTCCAGGTTAATTTCAGCAGTGTTTGTGAAGGTGTTTTCAGTGGTTTATGACAGCAGTTGGGTCGACTTATTGTGGATGGTTTTGGCAACATTTCAAGAGGTATTTCCTTCAAAAATATTTGTCAAATATTCTCCATATTATTGTAAACCAGATCGCTGTAATTTTACATTTTTCTGAAGTGATATTTTGAGGGTTTCAAGCAGATTAATAATCAGATTTCAGATCTGATTTCTGGGTTGTTTTGGCTGCAATAAATTCTGATTTTTGCATGATTTGACTTCTAAAAATACTAGTAATCATTTGGGATTGACAATATAGTGTTGGAGTGATATTTGCATTGAGATCCATCCCAAACCCTAGTCGCATTTCTTTAAATAAATTCAGATCTGCATTAGTGTGATTGCCATAACATTCATAAATCAGCATTTGGTGTTTTTAATTGATTTAAAATTCATTGGAAAGTAAGAGAGACCCATTGGGGATCTTTCACATGAAGATGATTAAGTTTAGAGTTTCCTCGGGAAAGATGCGAGACCAAGGCGCCATCCCAACAAGCGAGTCCCCACAACCAGTATGCGCCTAGAAGAACTTGTGGTTACAACATCGACAAAATCTCCTTCCAACGTGTTGGATAAAAGCATAGTTACGAGACGGGGGACGGGGTTTTGGGACAGCAAAAAATTTCTAAATTTTGGGGACGGCTAATTAAAAAATATATAAATATTTAAAATATGAAGATATAGTGACTAAATTATATGAATAAGCTGAAATAAAACCATTTGAGATTTAAATAAGGTGAAACTTGAACTCATAAACATCAAATACATTCCTTAATACTATAATATCAATATGTTAATGTCATAAATTGAAAATTCATAATACATATTTGAATTTTGAATTTGAGACAAGCTGAAATTTCAAATATATTATAAAATATAAAAGTAAAACCATTCTAAATTACGATTGATCAAGTGACAATAGTTGATATTCATATCATTAATCTCATAGCTCTTGCTCTTTTTCTTGCTCTTGTTCTTGCTCTTGCTCTTGCTCTTGCTCTTGCTCTTGCTCTTGCTCTTGCTCTTGCTCTTGCTTGGTGTGAATATGAAATGAGCCCATAATGTAAATTTATAACATAAAATTGCACTTTTAGGGTTAGGGTTAGGGTTAGGTTAGTAATGTTGTTTTTATATTATAAGTGATTTACAATTAAAAATAATAGTTTAGAGTGTTGTTTTTATGTTTTTTATTGAAAAATGTGGCAGACCACGTGGGGGACGTCTGGACGTCCCCCCACGCTTCCCGTCCCGTGATGTTTCCTAGCCTCTTTAGACGTCCCCAGGACATTTCCCATCAAGCATGCATTGTGGGAAACGTGGGGAAACGCGTTTCCCCCGTCCCCACGTCCACAAGACGTTCGACGCGTCGGGCGTATCAAAAATGGGGGCGCGTCCTGCGTAACCATGGATAAAAGTGCATTACCGGTTTCAAAGCTCCAATTTTGGCACCGCAGCACAGAGGATGCTAAGAATGGTTGTTGAATTTATTATGCTCCTGTTGTAAACTCTCACATTTTGCCGGCATATCTCCCTTAACCACGTAACTACAACATTAGACAAAGATCCTCTCTGTTGCTTTGTAGGAAGTCCATTCCCGATCTAAAGCTTCTAGGGTGGTTGCTCTCACAAGTTGATAAATCTGGTAACAAATCTGCCAAATGCGTTTGCAAAATAGTCTCTAAGGCTGTCCAGAAAGAGAAGAAACCCTAAAAGCAACCTTTTCCCCAAATTCTCCCTTTTGAGCATTTATTTTTAAATTTTTATTACTATTTAACATACAAATGTGTGTATATATGAAAACACGGCTTTCTCCATTTATAAATTTATTACCCCCTTTTTGAATTATTATTATCCTTTAGAACATATAAGTGAATAAATAACCATATGTATATTTGTTTTATTTTATTCTAATGAAGTCATGTTTCATTTATCCTTATTTCAAATCGTCGGATAACAATATTATTTTAATTTCAGATAGCTATTAATATTATTAACACCATTATGTTCGCTTGACATAGGCAAACACTTGGGTCCTACAACTCGGAGCTTACACTTGTGCCAATGCGACAAGCTTGTATGCTCAACAAGGTACGTACTAAATGATCTACAATACACAATCGCCTCGAAGTTCTTACATTTCATAAACTCGCCACTATAATATGTTCTCCACAAGCTATTGCTCACCGAGGGTTGATAAATTGTGTTAATTGACAAGTTAAGTTTGACCCATTCTCTAGGTATTATGATTTGTCGTTTGACTTATGAATAGAGAGATGGCTTGTTAGTTGTCCTAGGACAACATTCAACTAGAACACGCACATCTCTGCCACCCCCATTGTCAATACTTGACCATTGACCAAGGCGACAATTTGACATAACACACCAATGTAGGCTTGCAACAATCCTTTTAGCGCGGAGAGAAATATGTTGAGCATCGAAGTAGCTCATTACTAGGAGGGCACTACATGATGTAAATGTTTTTCATGATATCGGCTATCTTTAATCATGTGATGAAGGGAGACATGTAATGATGGTATCTCGGCTTCTAATCGTAACACCGCCTCTACACCATAAACAAGAGAGTATGATGTTGTCCCCAGTGGGTGTGCGAGACACTCGTGGAGTATTCCCATAATGCATATATGATTTGATTATACAAATATTTATCGTGCTTTTCCATTGTTTTGCTTAGTATGATCACGATGGTCTTACTTGTAGCCTCCGCTTGTCCATTTCCTTGTGGATAATACAAAGTACGAATGGTATGCCAAATTTTGTACTTAGTGCAAAATTTCTTGACCATTTTATTTTTGAATGATGACCCGTTATCAATTATAATAGCAAAAGGAATTCCAAACAGAGAGATGATGTGCATAATGAGAAAATGATAGATATTGTCACTTGTATGCTTGAGACTCCATAGGTATCGCTTGAACCCATTTCATAAAATATTTGGTAGCATAAAAATGAATTTATGCCCATACGCTCATTCTAGGCCATGGGAGAGAATACGTTGCAACTCTTGGGATGTTGCATGCATCGAATTGTTGCACACAAAGTTTCGCGTAGTCAAACAATTCTTGATCCATTGTAGGCCAATAATACCCTAATCGAGTAACTTGTCGACATGGATTTCCCACTAAAGTGTCTCCACATTCATTATCATGGACTTGCTCCAATGCTATGTTTAGCTTCTTTCTAGTAAAGGCATCTTCGTAAGTTCCCATCAAATGATCTTTTGAACAATGTATCCCCAATAATAACATATCATATTGCTTACCTCGTAGTCTTCATTTTTCATTTCTACGCGAGTCAACTGGGGTTGTCCCATTAAATAATAATCGAAGAATGTCATCATACCACTTGGACATTCCTACTTGTTTCCATAGTACATACCTCCAAATTACCTAGGTTAAGGAAGGTTCTGACCATTTGTTGCAAGAGGTTTAATTGTAAAAATAATATGGCCATTGGAGATATCAATAGGAGCGACAAAAGTGGCACTAGCCATAGCGTCTACATGACAATAATCCTTCACGGGATGTTATCAATGTCAAAATGCTCGAAATGAGATATTAATTGTTAGACTAGATCCCTACATGGAATGAGCTTATCTGCCTTGGTTTGATAAATGTCTTTCATTTGATTAATGACCAATTGTGAATCACCTTATACTTGAATAAATTAGACACATAATGTGAGAACAACATGCAGGTCTAAAATTAGAGCCTCATATTTAGCAATATTATTAGTGCACGAGAAGTTGAGCCTATAAGCTAATAGTGTAGGATGGTCTTGAGGGTTTACCAAGATGATCCTTGCCCCGAGCATTTTGATCCATTGAAATATATAGTCCAAAGGTTGGGGATGTAGTGTATGTAATGAATTCATCACAAAATACGTCACCGAGTGGCTCGTGATCCTGCAAAGGAGCCTTTGCTGATTGGTCAACAACTACTTGCCCTTTAATTGATTTTTGTGTGGAAAATTTAAGGTCAAACTCCATGAGTAACAAGACCCATTTGATAATGTGACTAGAAAGATAAGTTTTGACAATTGGAACTTCATGGGATTTATTCTTGTTATGACATGAGTTTACGTGGTCAACATATAATGTCAAAACTTTTGAGTGGGAAATACGATGGCCAAACATAGTTTTTCCATGGGAGTATAATTCTGTTTGTAGTCTTTAAGAGTGCGGACGATGTAATAAATAGCTCTCTCCTTATGGTCATTGTCAACCGTGCCAACAAATCTCCAAGTTTGTGCTCGGTTGTGAAGATGTATAGTACTAATGGTCTATCGGGGATAAGAGGCATAACGACTAGTGGGTTGAGCAAATATGCTTTGAAATAGTCAAATGCTTTCTAGCAATTAGTGTCTCGATTGAATTGTACACCCTTGATAAATTGTATCTTATTGGCGAGCTGAACAATGAACCACCGAATGGCCCAAATTTTCCTTACTGACTTGTGAAGTTGTTTTAGTCCTTTTGGTGTGGTATTTCCATTTTGATTTGTAACTTTTTGGGACCAACCTTGATGCCTTGCTTTGAAATGATGAATCCTAATAACTTTCTCGAAGTGAAGTTAATGACATTGTTTTTGGATTGATAGGTACATTTAATTGTCTTGATTGCTCAATTTTTTTGCATATCTTGATGGCATGTTCTGCCGCTTTTTGATTTTGCTAATAGGTTGTCAACATAGTCTGAATGATCTTATGAATGTAATCGTCAAATATGCGTGTCATTACATGTTGATAAGTGGTCCATGTGTTTTTCAATCCGAAGTGCATAACCACATAGCATAAAGTTCCCCATGGAATTCTTGGAATGTCTCATACTTTCCATGCACTAACCTATTTATTACAGGTAGTGGAATTGATCCTTGTTGGTTGGTTAATGGTGAGTATTGTGGTAA
This sequence comes from Taxus wallichiana var. yunnanensis, assembly GCA_018340775.1. NCBI lineage: Eukaryota > Viridiplantae > Streptophyta > Pinopsida > Cupressales > Taxaceae > Taxus > Taxus wallichiana. The sequence continues at coordinate 820,552,386 of CM031235.1, forward strand.
AAGTAATGACTCATATTTAAGCGTTTCATTTAGGCTTTATCCTTGGATCAAATTGCGGCCCAAGAAATCATTTTTGAGGTGCGCGGCTATATAAGTGCATGTTCTCTATGGGAGATGCTAGTTGAAAGAGTCTAAGTTCAATTAAGAACAAGAAGTTCCTAGTATCAGTCTAGATTTGGAAAAGAGAAGTTGGTGTGGGTTAATGTTGGAACACATTTGAGTGCGTATGAAAGTCTTGTATTATAGTGCTTTGAAGGCTTTGTATTGTATTTGTAAGCGGTTTAAGTTAATACTGATAAGCAAGGTTATGGATGGGTTTTTACCTAATTTTTTCCCGGATAAATATCGTCTCTTTTCTTTGTGCATAGTTTAGTTAATTTGATCTCTACTTGTTTCCCTTTCTCTATTTATTTTATTGAATATTGGTTTCCTAAATCCCCACCATCGGTATCGTGAGCAAGGTTGCACTCGGTTAGGGTTTTGGTTTGCTTTAAATGGTTTTGAGATTCGAGACTTGTGTTGTAGAATCTTGAATATAAGAAACACCATCATTGAGATTGACAGATTGATGGCCAACACTTTGAGTTATGGAAACTCAAGATGGAGGATCTCTTAACGAGGAGATCAATGGATCTATTGACACAAATGACATTTGTAGGGTTGACCTTGTATCTTGTAGCTTTAAGTGCACATGCATGTAATGATGCATGGTTGATTAATTCGAGGATTGTCATTTCATATGACTTCTCAAAGGTAGTGGTTTGGTGAGTATGAAACTCATGATGGCGGGAAGTGTTCTTGGGGGACAACTCAACCTACGAGGATTGTGGGAAGGGGAAAAGTGAAGCTAAAATTCAGAGATGGGAGGGTCAAGACTCTCCCAAGGGTTTCGCACATTCTTGGCCTTGCAAGAAATTTGGTTTTGGTAAGAAAGATGAATGATGCTGGTGTACAGGTCACATTCAATAAGGATGGGTGCAAGATGGTGCATGGAGCCATGGTTTTGGAAAGAGGTGTGCGCATGAGAACTTTGTTTAAGCTTGATATAAGCACGATGCCCAGTGTATCCAATAGTTCGGTTGTCTCAAAGACTGAATCGGGAAGATAGAATTGCTTTCGGAAGAGAAAACAATGCCTTGACATCAAAGGATGGACCATATTAGTGAAAAAGGGCTGCATGCCTTGCAGTCAAAAGGCATGGTGCAAGGGATTTTAGATTGTCCCTTGGAATTTGACTTTTGTGAACATTGTGTGTATGGAAAATAGAGTAGAGTTTCCCACTATTGTTCCTTGAGCAAATGGGATTTTGTAAGTTATACACAACAATGTGTTTAGACCAGGTAAAGGTACCCCACTTGGAAACTTAATTTTCTACTTGTCTTTCATAGATGATTACTTTGGGAAGACTTGGATAAAGGTTGTGCGCATGGACATTGGAGGTGAATATTGCTAAAAGGAATTTGATGAATTCTACGAAAACTATTAGATCTGGAATGGTAGAGGAATCGGAGGATGATACGACAATGATTGTGGGCTCTACTCACGATCCATAGATCTGAGCGAAAGAGGTACATCTAGTTCATTAAATTCAAGCAAAAGGATACATAGTTGTTTTGTATCTATAAACATACTTGGGCACAACCTTTGTTACAAGGTGCAGTGGAACAAGGATGCACACGAGGAAACTAATAAGGCATGTGTGAATTTCTGGTATTGCAACAACCTTCCCTTGATGTGGCAAAGGGCACATACTGAGGAGTATTTGGTGACAACATTGTGATTGTAGGGAAAGGGTACAAGACACCATCTCCAAGAGACTATAGTGGAAAATTGCTCTAGGGTGCGGTTGAAGATGCAACGTCTATCATAGAAGACAAAAAAAGAAGTGGCAAAAATATGGATGTACCATTCTTTCGGATGGGTGGATAGATGGAAGGAATTGCACCCTTATCATTTTTAGCGTCTGCAAATAGTGAGATGATTTTTGAAGTCAATGATGCCTCTAACATATTAAAAAATGCGGAAATCGAGCTTATGTTGGAGGAGGTTGTTTTAGAGGTGGATATCTAGAATGTTATGCAAGTGTCATTGACAATGCAACAACATATGTGTCGGCAATGAGACTTGCAAAGAGATTCATCCATCACTCTTTTGGACCCCTTGTGTGGCCGATTGGCTTGACCTTCTTTTGGAGGACATAGGCAAAATTGATTGAGTGAGACCAGTCATAAAAGATGCAAAAATATAACCAAGTACATATATAATCACCTTTTGGTTCTCAGCTTGATGAGAGAGAACACAAGGGGAAAGAGCTTGCGCGAGTGGGTGTCACGAGGTTTGCAACTAAATTCCTAACGTTGCAAAATATTTCTAGTTTTTGACATCATAAAAGCAAATGTTTGTGAGTCCAAGCACGACTAGACTCACAATATTCAAAGAAAGTCGATGGAGAGAGGACTAAAAGATAATTTTTGATGATGTCTTTACAAAAAGAGCTACGCAGAGATCATCGGGGTAACTTCAAACTTGAATTTAAATTTCAAGTCGATTCCTTTATGTTTATTTTTAGATGTATTGTTATTTACTTTATTTGTAAGTTTTTAAATTTAAAGTTCAATTTGTGTGTAGGTGTCAAATCCATTCTTTGAAGGTTTTGTGCTTGGTTGATGGGGAGTAAAACCCAATGGGATTCATCTATGATGCCATGGAATCCAAAACTATTTTAGGAAGGATATAACCAAATTTGGTCCCTTTTGGGAGATAATTGATCGGAGGTGGAACAATCAACTCCACCAACCTATTCATGCAACGGGTACTACCTCAACCCCAAGTTTTTCTTCTCCGATGGCTTCATAGATGTTAATAAGGAGGTTATGGAGGGCCTCTCAACATGCATTGAGAGGATGATACTAGATGTTGAGGTGAGGGACCTCATTATTTTAGAGTTGCATAATTGCAAGCATGCTATGGGAGACTCTTTTCTTCGATGTTAGCTGTTCGAGGGAGAACCACCTAGCCACCAAGTAACAAAAATTAGAATGTTTACTTATATGTTACAAGTTATAAATTTAAAATTATTAATTACTTATAAACTTTTGATTATCTTGTTTGTAGCTTCTTGGCGGGAGGATTGGGGAGGAATCACCCCGCATCTTCAAAAGCTAGCCCTCATAATTTTATCTCAACCTTGTAGCACTTCTAGATGCGAGCGCAACTAAAGTTTGTTTGAGGCCATTCACATGAAGAAGCACATCGTTGACTCAAAAACACCTCAATGACTTAGTTTTTGTGCAATACAATCTTTGGCTTCACACAAGAAAAGTGGAGGCCACATTGTAGGAGCCTATTAATTTGGATGAGATTGATCCATACAACGACTGGACTGCGCAAGAAGAGGAAATCCCCATGTTCACAAAGGACGAGATTGTTGCTTTCGAGAGGGAAGCTATGGAGGGAGAAGCACAAGTAGGAGATATTGGATTGGATGACATCTTTGGAGATGATGTCAAACATGCAGCATAGGAGCCACCGCCATCTACTACTAAGGTGGAGCCGCAGTTGCAGCCTTCTAGGAGGAGCGAACAACCTCAACCATGTCTGGGGACTAGTAGAGGCACTAAACCTTCTCCCCAATATTTCTCTAGAACAGGGAAAGGGAAAATGTAAATTATTGTAATTTGTAACTGGGATGGATATGCAATTTATGCTAATAATTTTCAATGAATATATGTGTTTTAAGATAAATTTGCATGTTTTTTAAGTTTCCGAATACTGCCGAATATTTGCTGAGTCAATTTTTTTGGTTTCTGCAGTATTTGCCGAATATGAGTATGCGAACTATGATTGAAACAACAAACAATCTAAATATCAGTGGCAAAGAATTGTCCCAGCCCCAGGTTAAGCAATTATGGGTCATACATTTTTCTTTACATTCATAATTTTTCTTTACTAATGTCTTCTCTTTAAGTCCAAATCTGCACATTATTTGGGAAATATTTTAACAAGAACTCTTTTTCTCAATCGAAACACCTCTTGTAATTTATAATTGTGGTCTTCCTAATTTGAAATGATAGTTTCCCTGAACAACAAAATCCTTGCTGGTTTTTATTGTGTAATGTTGTAGCTTTCTAATCCTCAATGGTTCGGATTGCCATGTTCTGTTAGTTTGCTGTATATTGTGAGTGCACATATAGGTGCTATCTTGATTTCATATGCCGTCCAAGATTGCCTAATGATTAGGACTTCATCAATATACTAGGATTACCTAATGGGTTTGGTAAGTTTGGTAACTGTATATAGGTTGAGATCATGTATTACCATACAGAGGTTGCAGTTGGTATGCACGACTCATATTAGAAGTGCCTTTAAATTTTTATATGCCTGTCTTTTGTATATCTATAGAACTCTTTTTAATGTTTAACTGTGCACTCGTATCCTCTTGCCTGCCCCCATTTTGCCCCCCACAATCCCCGCTCACCCTCTGCCCACTCTCATATTTGCAGTGTTCATTTAGGTCCTTGAATTGGAAATCTGAACACAAAAGCCACTACATGTTCAACTATTGTGTACAAGAAAATGCCCTTTCCGAATCCATTATTGAATTTGAAGTATAATGTTAATGATTTTTATTAGGGGTGTTAGAAGGAGATGGATTTCACGTGTAATTGATTATAATATGTCAAACAAACTGCTGTGTACTGGCTGGCAACCATAGACCTGGTTGTCAAAGCATGATGAAAGGACAGGCTGGTCTTACTGTCCTAAATTTGTATTTTCAGATTGTTTTTACTACAAATAGCTACTTGCTACATTAGGAGTTGCCACAGTTTAAACTTGACTGGTCTTTGCTTCCTAGTAAAATTAGCAGTAAGTATATTCCATTAAGTTTGTTCTACTTTGGATTCATTACATTGGTAAAATCTATCGATTGAATACAAGTCGGTATTGAAAAGTTGAGCAAGTGTAGAGTGTTTGAAATCTATATTTGATTTGAAATTTTCAGATTGACTTTATACTGGGGTCATGGATCCACTGTAAACTTCCATTTGGAGTTTTAAACATAGCTACAATTGTTGGCATGGCCAGCACTCAAACAGATGCACCACACCTCCTTTTTGAGTTCATTCAGAATGGTCAAAACTCGCTGGTTCTTGTTCTTGATTTGCTCCCAAGAAAGGATCTAGTTCTTGAGCCTGACTACTTGAAATGGTTTTATGGAGACACCAAGCTGGATGCCCCAAGGAAACCTTGGATAAAGTCCAACAGGCACAACCTTATGTTTCATCCTCTCTTTATGTCCGAAGCATTGTTTCACCAACTGCTATACTATTTAAGATCAATAGTGAGTTACAATCAACTGATGGCACAGTGGATAGCATGGAAAAACTTGTCAAGGACATAGTTAGACCAGCAGCAAAGGAAGTAGTTAGAATTTGGTTGGAAGCAATTCTGACCAGAGGGAGGGCAGTGGATGATGCTGAAAAGGACCTACTCCTGAAAAGGGATAACATGATTAAAACAACAGGCATAGAAGTTGATCTGAGTTCCAACATTCCCAGACTCTTTGGACAGGATATTGCTGATCGTATTGTAGCTGCTTTCCAGAAAGGAATCTGAAATCATTTCCACAATCGATGGCTGATGTGCCTTTGTTTATTTTTATTCGTATAAGAAATATTTGGTTCTCTTACAGAAATTATAATTAGTGGTCTTATATTCAAGATCAGAATTAACTGCAGTTGAATACTCTTACTCATTCTATAGAAGGTTCCAAGTCAATATATGTATAATTATTGCATTGATTTAGGGGCACAATAGATCTAGCATAGATGTCAAAGCAGGCAGTTCAACTGGCTGCAGTATCTCCATTAGTGAAAAGAAGATGGAGAAACTTTTATATGTATTTGAGAAGGTGATGGATATATTGAGAATAGTAAGTTCACAATCAAGTCAGAATACATAGAATATTAGTGTATTTTCTTCTAAAATAAAGAATACTAGTGTATTTTCTTGTAAATTATGACGTGTTTTCCTAATACTATTCATCATTAAAAGATTTTTGGTTATATCATATATGTCAGTCAGTGAATCTTAGCATGATTATTATTGTTTCTGTTTTGTTTGGTAAATGAATAGTTGTGGCCACCTCCTGGGTGCCAGATTTATTGTGCAACCACAATGTGATTCGAACATGTGACCCAGCTTAGACTAAGCAAATTGCTTACCACTGAGCCACAGCCCTGAGGAAAGATTATAATTGTTAACTGTTTATTGTTATTAATATTATTGTTTGAGAATTTTTATTAAAACATGCACTGCATAGTGGAATACCATTCATTCTCATTTGCTAGGCTGCTAGGCCCGCAGGGTTTTTATTCTACCAAAATCTACTTAGGAATTGCACTGTGTGTTATCCCTTTTTTATTTGTCAAGACTGCAGGAACAAGAATGGAACTCTTATGGGCAGCTTGAAACTTGCAGACTGTGCTAGTATACCGCATCTTTTGACCATTGTTGTTGTTATCATAGTGGACATTATAGAGTTTTTGATGAAGAAATCAACATAACATGCTAGAGATTGTGCACTCGCTGATAGAGGACTAAGAGAACTCTTCATCAACGTGATCAAGAGTTTTGACGCAATTGAAGATCGAAGTGATGACTATGTTCCAATGGATTATACGACTAAAGCAAGCCTTCCTGCAGCCATCCTCAAATAACAACCGTCTTTTTAGCAAGTTGGGCATCAAATCGTCCTATATTCTGATGGTAATCTCTTTTTTAAATAAAGGGTATAATATGTTATATCTAAAAGAAGTGATACAATGAAAGGAGCTCCCAAAATCAGAGTTCAAGCTGTAAACAATGAGGGACTGAACAGAAAAAGCCATGTATGAATTTTACAAGGACAAAACACTATGAACAACAAGAGTGCCATCCAAAATTCCAAATAGAATAACTTGTCGCTAGGCAAAGTAAAAGGAAAGCTGTCCTCTTGGATAGCTGCAGTCATTGGTGACACACACTTTGTAGGGACCCGGATGAGTGTCCTATCTTTTCAAGGGAGGGTTGGAAAGATCAGTTCCTGAATGCTGGTCTCCAATCTTTGTTTGGCATTCTCTGACAGCATGATAAAATTTACGACATCCATCATTTAATCCTGTTTGTGACTATGTGGGTGAGATTTTCCACAGAGTCTTTGAGGGGCCACAGTCTAGCTTACTGATGGAGCCGAATCTGATCAATTGTGGAAAGGATTTCCTTCAGTCCCGGATTATGGATGCAGCTTTTCAATGGATTCCCCAAGTTATTGGATATTTTCTGAAATTTTCAACATGGCAGCAAGGATGCGGTCATTGTGGGATGTAGGGGAAATGGTTTGGTTGGAGGAACAGGGGAATGAAGAAACTGATGGATTTTGAGGTGAGGATCGGGAACATGCTTCAAACTAGAGTCACCATGGATGAGGTGGGGCAGGTCATTGTCATGAAGAGAAGACAAATGTGGGGCCAACTTCAGAGCTGAATTTTCAACATAATTTTGTGAATCGAACATACCAGATTGATATTTGAGACCTGATGAAGTTGCAGTGGTAGGCAACAATTTAATGACCTTGGTAAGGTCCTTTTCCACCATTCTGGGCCAATGAGAAGTTGTAGATGACTGTGGGCTCCCATGCTGGTTAATGCCTTCAATCATGCTATAGTGGCTTCATCATCACATGAATCGGGTGATGATGAGTACTTTTCATGTTGGCGGGTGGTGTTGAGACTACTGCTGCTGAGGAGCAATTTGTTTGGGCATTTGATGGCTGGAATGTTGTGGAGGAAAGTGACTCTTAACCTTGCTTTTGCTTATAAAGATAGGGGTTGCTTAGATTTAGTCCCCTTCTCTGAACAACAAATAAATTGATCGTGTTTGGTGGATGTCGAGAGGAAATCAAATTATAGAGATTGAGGTAGATTTCACACACTTTTTAATTTGAATTTTGATCAGCTTGGAGAACTGCTTTATCTAGAGGTTAGTGGGTGATAGAAGAGTGAATAATAGGAGGATAAATTGACATAGAGGAGATGTCCGTGGCTGCTCTTGACACCGAGCAGGAGAAGATTTAATAAACGACCCTTCACTATTGACCTCGTAAGGTTCCAAATCCTCCATTCTTTGAATTGTGTATACCCTCTTGTGAGCCGAGAAGGGAAAGATATGTCAATGGAAATAAAATCAGCAGGGGATCAGAGATATTCTGTTTGTAAGGAAAATGAAATATAATATGAATTTAGACTGGTCAATATGGAGACTCGGTGAGATGACCATGCAAAGTTGATCACGTGAAATTTGATAGATGTAAGACTGCATGGAAATCCATGCAATGGTCGAACAATGGAAAGGTGGTATCTTGGAGGTCAAAGGCATTGTAATTGTTGAAGGGCGGTATTGGGGCCAGCCATGGTTGACTGCTACAGGGGTAGATAAGGATAAATCATCATTGTTTCTTTTGAGCAGGGATGTAAAACACAATAAGACAAAGGTTGCTAGTAGTGAGGGTGACTTGGATGAGCATGAAAAGTACATTCCGCAACTGATTGGAGTGAGGATGGACATTTGACACTATAGAAGAACATAATGGTAGTAGCTAATAGTGAGAAATCCCAAAATAGAGCAACAATTATGAGATAGTGACAGAGAATGAGGGCACGATTGGGCTTTGTTGCTAGAACATGAATGGTGTGAAGCTTCATGAAGGGGGTGAATGGAAGGTAGGACATTCCAAGACAACCAAGTGATGGAGATGGGGTAGCAGTGGCTTGGGGAAATAAAAAACATGTGGAACAAATCTGACTGTGGACCAAAAGGGGAAATTTGTTAATGCATTGGCGGTGGTATTATAATCACGCGGTTTATGTTGGAGAGAATTTGAGTGTAGGTTTGGAAGTGTAAAACTAATTGGTGAAGTACTTTTTCCATTTCCCGCTTAGGATGAGATTGGGGAGAGAGGATTGTAGTTTCTAAAATTGAATTGTGTGGTTGATCATATTGATGATGAATTGGAAGTCTCCTTGCATAATGAGATGGGAAATGTGAGGTGTATGCCCATCTACCATGCCATGTCAAAAACAATTAATTCTACAAAATTGTTGGTTTGGAAGTCAATACAAAGGGCATAGGCATTTTCATGTTCCTAATCCAATACAAAGGAGAGGAAGAATTGGGCTTAACTTCCCTATGCCCCTATGTAAATATGGTCAACCTTCGAAATGGGCATCACATTAAAACTAGACCCCCTATCCAAACGGAAGGGCGAGGTCCCCTATCTTGGATTCAAACATCACGTTCATAATCCAATACACGAAATGGGCTTCCCTATGCCCCTATGTAAATATGGATGGACAAACGAATTTAGGTTGGGTTTGGGGAGAGGGGACTATAGTTTATGAAGTCGAACAATTTGGTTTTTCATAGAAATGATGAATTGGGAGTCTCCTTCCATAATGAGATGGGACATGAGCAGTGTACAACCCTGTGCTATTCCAATTGGCAAGCAATTATGAAATATCCCTTTCAAGGGCTGAAACTGAAAATTAGGAAATTAGCACAAACCCTCTATATAATCAAATTTGATTTTAGGACTAGCAAATTGAAAATAAACCCAGATTTGGACAGCGATTGGATTTTGGAACAACATTATGAAAAACTCACAATTTCACCAAAATATCATCCAACAATGCATCCACAATTTTTATAAACCTTTTAGAGATATTTTAGAACTATTTTCAACCCAAAAACATGCTAATGCTCAACTGAAAAATTAATTAAAACCAGCAGAAGTACAACTCCAAAATAAATATTGAAGAAGAATTTAGAAACCCCAAACTTCAACAAATAGTAGATTCCGGCTTTATAAATAGAGGCAAATTTGAATATGAAATGAAATATCAAATTCATGCCCTTGAAGACACCAAACTTCACCCTAGGGTAAGTTGCTCCACCTAGGAGAGACCAATCAATGCATATAAAAATATGGTTATGACTTCTCAAATCTGCAATAATCCTTCAAGCCTACACAAGGAAGGAGGGTTTTTGTCCCCCTACCAACCACAAAAAGGGTTTTCATCCTTCTTGAATGCCACACACTTGGATTTTCGCCCAAGAGTGGAAGAACAATGAGCAATCAACCCACAAGTCCAAGTAGAGTAAATGCGCCAAAGATGTATGAGTGCAAATGAAGTCCATGATCTCCTTTTATAACCTCACCTTGGCGCCAAAGGCCAAAAAGGCAAGGCTGACCCCTATAAGTCATTATAATATTTTATTATGCCTCTTTAAAAGCACTAAACCCAACCGACCCCTTATAATGGGAATTTACAAAGATAAAACATAAATATAAATGAAGAAAACTGAAATATGATCCACGATCTTCCCTTGTTCATCCATTGCTTGCCTTCGGAAAGAGGAAAGGCAAGGAATTCTTTATTTTGGATTAATTCGGAAAAAGGGGACATTACAAATTACTTTTGTAAAAATGTTGGTTTGGAAGCCAACATGGTGGGGATAGGCATGTCAAGATTGTCCTTGAGCATTCCAAATGACTCCCTCGATACTTGCTTTTCCCGGGTTACATTTTGGCAAAGACCATCAAAATTTAATTTATACTAGGTTGTGGCTTGCAGGGCCCAAAGGGTGTGGGGCCATAGTAAATCAACCCATTTTTAAGTGAAAGGAGATGTTCCATTGTTAGGCATTCCATAGATCATACATGTTGGATAAATGCAAACTTCCTAATTTTGTGTGGAAATGGCATAAAGAATTACTTCCAATATTTGCTTTCGACATGTGTAAAATAGTTGGAAGAGTGAGATTCATTGTTAAAAACTCTTGAATTGCCTTCATTCCACAAATGCCAAAGAATGTGTCCTAGTGTAATATGGGTCAAATGGCGTATCATGGGCATGCCATTATTAAGTTTGGCTATCTGTGCAAGGCTTGATTCAACGATTACCGTCGCCATGTTGTTGAATGAAACCATAAGTTGACATTGTCCCATAAGGTTGTGACCTATGGGCATTGAAGGAAAGGGCTCGGATGGATTCCTCTACTTGATTGTAGTTTGGGCATACAGAGGGTCCTAGAAAACCTCTATGTTGTAGATTGTTTGTTGTAAGGATTTTCCTATGATTGATCAAGCAAATAAAACCTTGGATTTTAAGTCAATCCTTGCCGGTGTTTAGATGATTCCATGACAATCCCCTAGAGAATTAGCTTAATTCAAGACAACATATACAAATGCTAGTGTGACTTCCCTTGAGGTGTTAAAAGGCTAGATTAGAGAATATGAATTCCCAAATCTTGGGTCAAAGGCCTTTGAAACATGGTTGCTTGGAGTTGATTTGACTAGGCTAAGCTATGACTACCAAGATTTAGTAAGAGTGGAATGGTCCATTGATTATTGCTATGTTGATCTAGAGTGTAATAGTCATCAAGTTGAGTGAACCCACTATCTTTAAGGATCGAGTGGAGTGAAGGGTCGAATTGTGTGGACAAAGGAGGGTAATAATCCCAATTGAGAGTCCAAAATGGAGTTGTTTTCCATCCTCTATATGCCAACTCAAATTTGATTGAATATTGTGCAAAGCTACTAGTAGATGCTTGTAAGTGGTTGACATGTGTGTCAAAGATGGGAGACGAACAAATTGCAAATGCAAATAGAATTGGTATTTTTGAGCTAGAATTAAATGTCGTGGCATACCCAGATTTTGGACGGAGCCTCTAGGCTTCTTTCATGGCTAAGCCCTTATTGAACATTTGTGGATTTATGATATTCAAACCACCATTTTTCTCGCTTGGCGACCTTACTCCAAGCAACTATACGGTACTTGAATTTATCATGTTGTCCTTGCAAGAGAAAATTCCAAATAATGATGACGATTTGATGTTCCATTGATGAAGGAAGAGGGAGGAGGGACAACATATAAATCAAGACTACTTGAAATATTGTGTTGATCATCCGAATTCACCTTGCAAAACTAAGTCACATATTGGCCCACTATAGAGATTTTGAACCTGATTTTTATGGAGTCCCATAAACTAATTATTATTTTTGAGGTAGAGGGAAAGCCCAAATATTTGGTGGGAAAATGGCTTTTTGTGAAAAGGGGTAATCCGAATAATTTCCCATTCTTTAACAATTGAAATGTTGATGGAAAAGATGTTGGATTTAAAGGTTGATTAGTTGTCTCGAGGTTGTTTGGAAGGTGTGGAGAATACGATTAAGATGTTCTTTCTCTCGAAAACCAAGGTAGAAAACAATCGAGTATCATCAATAAAGTGGAAAGTGGAGTATTGTGATCCCCCTTTTGTGGCAGCAAGACCATATATTTCTTGACATCTTTGGCATGTTAGAGAGAATGGATGCGTGTTTCACTCATAATGATTAAAAGACTTAGAATCAACAAGTTTCCTTCAGAACCCTCTTGAAGAGGGAAATGGCTTCCTTGTTTCTTCATTTAGAGCCATAGTTAGTGTTAGATTGCAAATGCATCTACTAATCCATTGTATAAAATTGTCATGTAATCCAAATATTGAGAGTTTGTTGGATGTGATGCCAATTACATTTGTCAAAGACTTTGAAAATATCTAGCTTGATCGTTATTCCCAACCATTTTTGAGTGTGCAAGCAAAGTGGACCATCTCTTCATCTACAATGATAATATCCATAGTTTGACAATATTGAACAAAGGATAATTGCTAAGGAGAGATCAATCAAGGAAGGAGTGCCCGATTCAATTAGCGATCAATTTGGAGAGGATTTAATAAACCATATTAGAAAAGGTATTTGACCGGTATTGGTCAATCGAGTGTGCTTTACTAACTTTTGGAATGAGGATGTGTCATGTGCAATTTAGTTGTTTGAGCATTTTCTTAATTGGGCGTGGTTCCTCCACCACAACTAATAATTTTGATTTAAGGAGATGCCAAAAACTTTAATAGAAAAGCCCTGGAAAACCATCGAGTCTAGGAGCTTTACCTATGAAAAAGAAGAGAACGATTGCGTGAAGTTCATGTTTTGTAATCGGTTGTAGGAGGGAGTCAATATAAAGCTACCGAAGTGAATTTGGAGTGTTGTAGGACATGAGTATGGACTGCAATAGTCTCTCAGTGTGATGAGGGTGTGCATTGAGAAAACCCTAATAGTGGGAAATGGCACAAGACATCATATTAGAGTGTGTAATAAGGTATTGTCCATTGGTTTGTTCCAACCTTTGAATTGTGTTTTGTTATTTGTGATTTTGAGATGTTGCATGGACGAATTTGGTATTGGAGTTCCTTGACTTTATCCATTTTATATCTAGAACGCTAAAGCTAATGGAGTTCTTCTTGCTTATGTACTTGTGATATAACACAAATGCTATGTTTTTTGTCTAGATCACTTGTAGGGTTATCACCATGTACCTATACTCGAATTTGAATGGTAGCCAACATTTTTGGATGAATTATTATAGGGCTTAGAGAGATCCAAGTTTAGTAATGTGCCATTTCTTATGTTGATACTTGAGATATTGTAGCTTGTTCAAAAAATTATACAAGTGAAAGAAATTGCATGGTAGGGTTGTATTCCTTAATTAATTGTTTGTGAGAAGGAAGGTAATAGAAGCCATCTACCTTTGAATCTAAACCGAGGTTGTATGTGAGGTAAGACATGGTAAGAAAAAATTGTTTGAATTTTCTAATGATCTCGACAGTTTATTTCCCCATTTTGGGCATCGATACTCTATGTGGGCACATTCTAGTTGGTAGAGAGATTATACATAATCTTGTTTTTCAACAAGTAGACTATACCGTTCTTTTTGTTGGTCCATGCAAATGAGCCTTGTGAGTATTGTTGTTCTTGAAGATTGGTGTCACTTTCAAGTTTGTCCAAGGCTATAGCTGTTTGGATATGTAATTTTGTTTCATGTGTTTCCTCATGGGGTGAGTGGATGTTGTTCCAATCTCCCATCAATGTTAAGTGGGAAACATTGAGGTTGAAAACCTAAGAGGTCAACATTTCTAGCATGGGGATGTGATGTTACCACTTGGTGGGATATATGCATTTAGAATATGAACCCGCATGTTCAACTTATGAGAACAAACAATGGAAAACTACACAAGGAATATGCGTTGCAATGTATACAAAGGATGCTTCGTGGTCTTGTACAAGGTTCTAATAGTCTCGCACAATGTTCGGACTTTACAAAGCATACAAATGTTGCGCTAGTGTGCACAGTGTTGTTTCGGCACTTTAGGCCTTCTTAAAGGTGTCCACACAATGTGAAGGTGCGAGAATGCATCATAAATGCCCTCCCACCACACATGGCCTTATAAGCTCGCTAAAATATGTTTCTGTATTGCACCATGAAGTACATCCTTACCTAACTTTTGAAAGATGTTTTGTAATCAAGAAACTACTACAAACCTTTTGAATCATTCTTCCAATGCCACAAAACAAAACAAGTGAAAAGTACATAAACCTACTTATGCCTATAATTGTTTTTGCTTGATGCATGGTTGCTTGTGAACTTGGATGCTCTTGCACCACTATCTTTGCTAGTAAATTTTGAAGCGATTTTGATCCGGAGGATCCTTACCGAGAAAACATCAGGTTTACAATCTTCCTTGAATATGTTATAATCGACCTGCATTGCATAGAGCAAGTTGAGAGCTTTTCGGTAGTATCTTGAATCTTTGAAAAACATAAATTTGTATGCAAAAGTTATCAGCGCTGAATTTTTGACAAACTAGCAAAAATATGAGATTGCACGCAGTTCGAGATGACTTAGACGCATGCAAACTCCCCATGTGGACCAATTAAACGATGACAAACGACAATGTGGTATGGAAGAAAAATTTGTTTTGCGCCTCCAGATTTTAGACACTCGTTATTGGACGATTAGGCCTTGCTATTTGGTGGCTAGGGGCACTCACCCGGGGTCGACACACTCTTTTTTTTTTTAGGGTGTCTTTACCTCCGTTTCTTCATACCACTATATTCAATCTTGTGTATAAAGTGCTTATGTCAAACACAACATTGTGCATGTGGGAACATGTTCAAATATTGTAATAATGCTATGTATGTTGTAGTGACCGAGTTACCATGCAATGCAACTCAACGAGCTCTTATTGGCTTGGCCGACTGTCTACTCAACCACCACTCGACCATTTACTTGACTCGCCAACTCCTCACCGCACCGTGAGACCCATCTACCAAGTCTTTAACTCCCACCGACTCCACCTTACCGACCGTCGAGCTATACTTTGCTCCCACCGAGTCTAACATAGCCTCCTTGCCAAACCTTAATGTGAAACATAACCAATATCCACAACGAACACTACATGGCAAAAACAACCAAGCCACCTTGGACTACTGTTTCATAATTTTTAAGCACACCGACCGCCGACCCCCTAGTAATGTGGGATTTAATCCCTACATAGCAAAATCAAACGATGATGGAGGTTGGGGGATCTACCCCCAACCACTTGACTATTAAAATTATATGCGAACATTGGGGTATAGGTGGTGAATGAGTTATAAAAGGAGTGAGTTGCTATACGAAGAGTGAATTCTACAGTGTCGTGTAAGCCCCATGGGCATTTTAGAGAGTTGGAAACATTTGTGGAGAAAATTTCCAAAGGAGACCAGGGTTTCTTTTGCAGGAGGAATATTGTGGCGAGGTTGAGGAAGATCCAATTGCCTTGTACACCAATTTGTAAGTGTTTTAAAGGTGATTTTAATAGATCGGTCCCATTATTATGGACCCGAAGATGTAGGCTTCATGCCGAACTCCGTTATCAATGGATTGTGTCATTATTCTCTATTTTTCTTCTGGTTAGTTTGATTTGCACATTCTACTTGCAGATTTTAATTAATTATTAAATTTGTGGGAAAGTCGTAATGTTTAAATTCAATCCAAAAATCATATTTAAAACAATTTTTGGTGTGTGTTTACAATTGCTTTTGATTATGGATAAATTTGGTATCAGAGTTAGTCTATGATCAGTTAAACAATTGCTTTGGATTGCAAATTTGTGGTGTATGTTGACAAGGTCTGCTCCAAAAAAGGTGAAAGAGAATAAGTTTTTATTTGGGAATTGGATTGAGACGGTCATGAAGTGCGATATGGTCGAGGATAAAGAAGAATTTTGAAAATCAAGGAAGAAGAAAGATGGAAAGAGAAGCCAATAAAAGTTTATAGAAAAGAGTCTTCTTTTTATCTAAATATGATTCTCCGTCTTCAAAAAGTGGTAAACAAAATTATGATTTTCTTCCTTCATTAAAATTGGATATTAAGTTTGAATTGCCAATGTATAATGGAGAGCTTAATGCAGAAAAATTGGATAACTAGATCAAGCAGATTGAAGTATATCGCAGTGTGTTTAAAAATTATTGATGATGAAACAAAAATTCATCTGACAACTCTTCGAATGGGTGACACAACACTCATCCGGTGGCAAAATCTCTTCTTGGAATGAATTTGTTTCGATTTTTATTGATCTGGATTCGATTTATTATACATGATGATTACTAGAGACATTTTCTATATGTGGTTGATGATATATTGTTTGATAGGGACATATTATGGATATTGATTTGGACTTGTGACACTTGATATTTGGAGTAGACCTAGTATGGTAGATTCTTGATGATGATATAGTTGATTTATGAATTAAAAATGATAATGTTGAATTCTTGATATTGTTGTGATTCATGTGTTTAGATGATCTTGAAATGTTGTTTATATCATTTTGGATGTTCTGATATGGCCACGAGGCCGAAGGAGGTATTTGCATTTTGCAGGTTAAAAATCACAACAATGTCGGGGACTGGAGACTAACCATATTAAAATTTCAGGTGAATTCAACAAGGTCACCATGACAACTGTGTTATGAGTTTGTGTGTTGTGTTATGTTAGGATTTCCCATGGGGGAATTTCCATTATTGTGACCATGGGATAAGTGTTTTATTTATGTGTTCTTTTTGAATTATTGTTGTATGTATTTTATTTGTAATGTGTTCCTTCTTTTAATTAATTTAAATGTGGTAGATTAATGTGTGAAATCCTATAGTTAAACTTTTATTAAATTTAATTGGGACATGGGATGTAATTAATAAAGTTGTTGAGTTTAAATAATAATGTTGGAAGAGTGTGTAAGTTAACATGTAAGAATGTGTAAGAAATATGTAAGAGTCTTGTAAGGCAGATTTTGGAAGGTCAAGCACTCCATCTTTTATGAAATTTGAATTTGACCTTGGAGGCCAAATTTGGAGGCTTGTGGGACAAGTTAAATTTGTTCCACACCTCTTAAAATGATCCACCAACTATGCCTATGGTTTGGAGGTTAAATATAGGCATTTTATAATGCATTTTGAAGTGACAATATGTAAGTTTTAATTGCACTTCCCTTATATGTTTTAAATTTGGTCTTTTTAGAGTATAAACATTTTTGGAGTGTGTAAGTCATTTTTGTCTTTTTATTTATTGTGATTTGGTGAAGAATGTTGACTTTACTCTTGGGGTTGAGGAAGAATGATGTAGGATCCCACATGGATCCACATCATCTTCTTCTCTTCCCTCTCCTATAAAAGTGAAACTCCTTGCTTGTTTATGGTTGTTGGAACTTTGTCCATTTCCTCTTGGGGGCGCATTTTTGGTGTTGTTTCTTTTGGAGCTTGTTTGAAGAAGAGCTTGGAGTCTTTTGGCTTGCTTGAACTCGCTGATTTTAGACTCATGTCGACATCTTGGAAAACTTGTGAGCTCGGAACAAACTCTAGTATGGAGAGGTAGGATCTTGAACTGTGTTTTAATTATTTTTCCTTCTCTTGCATGCACGTTTGAAGGGTGTTTGTGCTTGCATTCTTGGTTGGTTGGGTAGAATGCTTAGGGCATGGTGTAGGAGAAGGCTATGGGGATTTCATATGGGGGGCATAAGGGATTGCCAATGGCACTGTTTTGAGGAGGGAGTTTTGGTTTGGGATTCACCTTGGAAAAAGAACTGTTTGCATTTCTTCTTGTTGGGGGGCATAAGGAGGGGTTGGGAGATATAAGGTTTATGGGGTTGATATGTTTATTGGCAGTATGCATTTTGGTGGATGCCCAATTCCAAATTGGGAGGCATAAGAAGTTCCCCATAGTTTTTGATCTTGTTGACTTGCTTGATCGACCCTATGTGTTGTGTGTATAATTTCAAATGCAGTTGGGAACTGCTGTCTTATTGACTTTGTGTATTTTATTGTTTGTATGTAATGTGAAGAATGTTTGTTTGTTGTGGAAGAAGCCTTGTTGCCATGTGTTGATGTTCATACTTTATTTCAATATGGTTGGGGCTCGGGGGTCAATGAGGAAAAGATGGTTTCTCATTTCTCATTGGATGTCTTAGTTAGGTGGAGAGCGTTGCCTCTCCCCCTTCCTTGTTGTGATCAAAGTTGCATAGAAGAAGAAACAAACATGTTGTTTGTTTGAAGAAGGAATTTCACGGTTTGTGATCATTTCTTTTTGAGTAGTTCAATGTAACTTCTCCCACTTCGAGTGGATGAATGTATAAATGTTGTAATGTGAAGCGTTGCATTGTTAATGGAAATTGTAGTTGCATTGAAGAATGTTAAAAGAATTACACTTGTTTTATGTTCTTGGAAATATATGTAAATGATATTATAAGAATTGTAATTTGTATTTTGTAATCAAATTGGAAGAGTGTTAAGTTGTAAAAGTGTCATTGAATTATGAATAAAAGATTGAAGTAGTTTCAAAATTGGATTGTATACTGGAATTGTTTTGTTGTCCAAGAATGATATCTCTGTTTTGAAAAGGAATAAGAAACAATGTTGTTATTGTATGTATTGTATTTGAAAACAAATGAAAAAGGAAAGTTGTAATGTTGTATTTGATGAAAAATGAAAGAATGCATTTCTTTCTCAAAGTGTATTGCACATTTGATTTGAATTATTGTTGAAATTTAATTGTTGTTTGAAGAAGAAAAGAAAGAAAGAATGCGTGGGAAGGAAAGACAGTATTGTTCTCTTTTGAAAAATGCATATTTGAATTGAATTCTGAACTACATTTAATGTAGAAATGAATGGTTGTTTGATAAGCAATTGTATTTGACTAAATTAGGAATCATATGCACATCCAAAACACAAAGAAATGATAAACAAATTTCAAAGAAACAATCCACTGTATTAAACTCATTACGGCAATTTATGTTTTATTAAAAATGAGCAGTTCGATCTTACACTCAACAATAAGTTATGAAACTTTGAAATTCACATTTAGGAAGACTTAAGAAACTCAAATTCACTAAAACAGTTAAGAATGAATCTCTAAAACTCAATGAATTTCAAATTGGAGCTTGCACAGTCGTTTTCCCATCCATTGCCGGAAAAAAGGTAAACTTGAATAATTGGACAAATTGACTTCACTAAAACACTCTAAACCCTCCCTAGACTGATCTTCCATGTCTGTTTGACATGTGGAGTGAAAGAGAAGTTCAAATTTAATCAAATTGAGAAGTTGGAAAACCGTCGGTTTACAAATTTAAGCTCAGTAGATCATTTTTATAAAATTGACCTTAAATCTTCATCAAAAAGTAAATTTTATGCTCCTCTGTGCAAAGAGGGCTTCGAGAGCTTTCCGAAAAGTCCTCGTTTGCCCAAAACCGAGCTTTCTAGCTCAAGTTATGACACTTTAAAGTTTTTGTGCCTTGGCGGGAAAATGTGGGAAAATTTGGGAAAATTTTCCCTAGCGGGCCCGCAACCCAAAAATTTCCCATCAAAATTGCCCTTAGAAAATTTTCAAAATTTTGGGCTCGGGAAAATTTTCACTTTTCCCTTCACTGCCTGGCAGCCCACTTAGAGGCGCCACGTGTCCCCTTGTGGCTACGGCGGAGGTGTGGGTTCTTTTAAAACCCTTAGCTTTTATAAATTTTTTTGGGAAAAATTTATGTTTTGACCCCGCTCGGCTGCGGCAATGAAAGCGTGCCACGTGGCACTCTAGGGTGTGATGGGTAGGGCGGAACCCCTTGAGTTTGGCATGCATTGGGAAAAATTCCCAACTTCTCCCCGCGGTCCAAAACCCCGTCATCCCTTCGAATTACTCCCCTTTGCGGGTGTACGGACCTGCACACTTCCTTCTCCCTTTTTTCCCTTCGTTGGCGCAAAGCGCCAAATCGGTCTGCCACCCCGCCATTTCCTTTTCCCTTTTTCGCCTTGCTTTGGACTCCGACACATGTCCCTAAAGACTTGCGGGGGCATGGAGTGTTTTTTAACTTTGAGCCATGCGTTGGGAAAATTTCCCAATGCCGCCCCGCGACCCACCAACCCGCCCAAGGTGCACTCCTCTTGCCACGTGTCCTCCTTGGGGAAAATTTAATCCCCAAACTCCGCCCACTCATAACTTGAGTTCTGTAAGGAGTTAGGAGGATTTCCTTATATCACCGGAAATGTGAGAAAATTTCCTATCAATTGGGAATGGTTTAGGGAAATTTTGAAAGCGTTGAATATGAGAAAAATCCAGGTTGAAGTTCGAGCTTGTTAGAGATTAAGTATGGGGTAAGATTCTCCCTAAATCTAACTTCAACATCTAACCCTAAAATTTGAACCTTGTAAACTTGTGTATTAGTAAACAGGTTTGTTCCTGAACCTATTAGTGAAAACTAATGTCTTGCAATTTAGTTGTAGACACTTCAAATAAAAAAAATTATCCCATAATTTTCTAGCTAACCCTAGGTTGTTTCTTTGGTCTCAAGTGGTTGTTGAAACGCACACTACAATTTGGTATCAGAGCAGTGGTTCAAAAGCTTGGACCATTGGGCACACTAGAAAACTTGAGACATGAAAACTTAAACCTAGCACACTGAAACTTAGAAAACAACTTAGCAAGAATTTGTATGTTTTTAGTAAACATGGAAGTTGTATAACTTAGCAAAATGAACTAACTCTCGCTTTGGTCTGCAGGAGGCTCGAGACGAGCAGGCGAGAGGAACCTTCTGAGACTCGAGATCCACCACCACCACCACCACCACCGGATCGGGATGTAGCAGTCATTCTATCTCGATTCTCTACACAGACCCTTTAGGATGTTAATGCCTCCTTACGCGAAGGATTAGGTGGAGGACAGACAACTAGTCATGATAGAGCTCCTTCTATCGAGGGTCAGGTACCCCCTTGACTTAGCGAGGAGCATAGAGGAGAGAACTCCCATGTGGAGTCAGCCAGAGTAGATTCACCACCTAGGAGATAGGGTGATAGAGTTCTAGAGCATAGAGAGAGGTCTCGGAGCCCTAGGCTTAGGAATGAGAGTGCAGAGAGACCTAGAGGTCGACAGACCATAACTACGGATCACATCAGGGAGATCCTGAAGCTTTGGCCCTCACATTACTCGGGAAATACAGGTGGATTTCAGGCGGAGAGGTCCTGGCTAGTGAGCTTGAGCGGTTGCTTCAAGCTTTGTCCTTGTTCTAACAACACGAAAGCTTGTGTTGTGATCTATCTACTGAGGGATGGAGCAAGAGTATGGTGGAGGACAGAGGAGCAGAAGCTCCATGTAGATTCAAAGACAATGACTGACTTGGAGCCGTTTGAAGAGAGATTCAGAGAGCAGGTACCTATCACGGAGGTTCATCCAAAGAGAGGATCGACGAGTTCCATGACCTCCGATAGACTTCTCTTTCGATGGCAGAGTACGAGAGTAGATTTCTAGATCTACTTTAGTATGTAGAGTATATACAGGATGAGCGGTGTGGATTCACGAGATTCATCTGGGCCCGAATTTGGACATTGGAGGTGCAAAGTGCGATTCACTTTGTCCATAAACTTTAGCAGAGGCCGTCGAGAAGACCTATATTGTAGAGGAGACTCAGGGTAAAACCTTGCGAGGCTAGAGATCTGAGTGAGGAGCCGCATTCGGGAGATGCAGGATGGTAGATTGAGAGGTTCATTAACTCTTCCTTGTGGTGGTCAACATTCAAAGACACGGTCATCCTTTAGGCCATAGCAAACAAGCAGCAGCATCCGCCCACCGTATAGACCTCCACAGAGAGCTGATGCACAGAGAGGTTGGAGCATGGGGCCTCCTCCTAGGGGTCCCATTAGGACACAGGGTGGACCTAAAGCTCGATTAGTTGGAGCTCTCAAATAGAGGCCACAACAGACCACAACCGGAATCATTAGGATCCACACCACATGCTTCTAGGGCACCTACTAGAGGTGTTGTTCCTTGGAGAGGATCAAGTGGTTGCTTTGGATGTGGAGTAGCTAGACATTTTGGAGAGATTTTCCTCAGAACCTTAACAAGGGTAAGGCATTGGTTTCTAAGCCGACAGTTTGTGACATGGGACGTAGCCACAAGATTTATGTAGCAGTTAAGAACCACTAGGTAGAGCACCAGAGCACAATCATTGAGACCACAGGTAGCATTGGTGGTATTCCTACCTCTGTATTGTTTGATTCTGGTTCTTCTGATTCTTTCATTGCACCATTTTTAGTAAGCAATGTAGGTTGGTGGTAGTTAGGCAATGTCTCAGTTGGGATGTCGAGATGGCTTCTGGAGCTAAGATCTCTGTGGACTCCTTAGTTAAGGAGTGTGTTGTGGATTTGAGACCTATCACCACCACCTTAGATCTCCGTATCCTTCCTTTGGGCTCCTATGGAGTTATCTTAGGTATGGATTGGCTATTTACACACAGGGCCAAGATGGATTGTTATCATAAGACTATAGCTTGTGCAGATGATTTGGGAGTTGAGTTGGTGATCTCGGGGTCGGGGACCCGTTTCTATTCGCACCATTTCCGCTATGCAGCTTAAGCGGTGTGTGCGACGGGGTTGTCAGATGTATGCTATTACAGTCAGTGATAGATCAGAGGATGGGTCTAGTGGACCATCGCTAGATGATCATCCCATCTTGAGAGAGTTTTCAGATGTTTTTCCAGGGGAGCTACCGGGGTTACCACCCCCACGTGAGATTGATTTTCATATAGAACTAGTTCCAGGAGCGAGCCTAACTCATGGGCACCTTATCAAATGACCATCGTGGAGCTCTGAGAGCTCAAGTTGCAGCTGACTTGAGGGCCTTTTGGAGAAGGGCCTTATCCGTCCTAGTGTATCCCCTTAGGGTGCACCGGTGATTTTCGTTAAGAAGAAGGATGGATCATTGCGGTTGTGTATTGATTACCGCCAGTTGAACAAAGTGATGATCAAGAATCGTTATCCTCTTCCTCGTATTAATGACTTGTTTGATTAGATGAAGGGAGCCATGGTGTTCTCTAAGATTGATCTCAAGTCGGGCTACCATCAGTTGAGGATTTCGAGGTGGACATTCATAAGACTACCTTTTGCACGAGATATGGGCACTATGAGTTCACAGTGGTGCCTTTTGGTTTGATGAATGCCCTTGCAGTGTTTATGAGTTTGATGAATGGGGTATTCAGAACTTTTTAGATCGCTTCATGCTCATCTTCCTAGATGACATTTTGATATACTCACGTACATGTGAGGAGCACGAGGGGCACCTTCGACAGGTTCTTCAGTGTCTTTGGAGCAAACTTTACGGGAACTTGGAGAAGTTTTCTTCTTCTAGACAGAGGTGCAATATTTGGGTCATATCATTTCTAGGGAAGGTATCATAGTCGATCCTTCCAAGATTAGAGCCATTATGGATTGGACAACACCCACTACAGTGACCGAGGTGCGCAGCTTCATGGGTTTAGCAGGTTACTACCGGAGATTTGTTCAAGACTTCTCTCGGATTACGCACCCTATCACTTCCCTTCAGAGGAAAGGGAATAAGTTTGTTTGGATGGACAGATGTGAGTAGGCCTTTAGGACACTGAAGGAGTGCCTCACTACAACACCCATTCTTGTAGTTCCGGATCCACAGGGGTGAGTTCTTTGTTTACACAGATGCTTCTTTAGCAGGGCTTGGAGGTGTGTTGATGCGGGATGACAGGGTTTAGCTTTTGAGTCTCACAAACTCAAGGATTACGAGCTTAATTATCCTACCCATGATCTTGAGCTTGTGGCAATTGTGCATGCTTTGGTTAGATGGAGACATTTTCTTCTTGGACGAAGATTCACACTCAAGACAGATCATTTGAGTCTTCGCCACCTCTTCATGCAGCCCAATCTAAACGCTCATCAACGATGTTGGATGGAGTTGCTTTGTGAGTATGACATGGAGATAAAGCATGTGAAAGGGAAGGAGAATGTGGTAGCAGATGCTCTCAACAGACAAAGACATGTGGCTATGGCCACCTCAGTGAGCACAAATTTGCGGAGTAGGATTCTTCAGCAGCTTCCTCTTGACAACTTCTACATGGCAGTACGAGCAGAGATCGAGTCACAGAGACCCTTGAGGGGAAGTTTGATGGCTTTTCCTTAGAGGCAGATGGTCTTCTTAGGCACAGAGGCAAGATATATGTTCCCAGAGATGGAGGCTTGAGGTAGGACATCTTGGTAGAGGCACATCGTGCACCCTATTCAGCCCATCCCGGGGTGAAGAAGATGCATGCTACCTTGAGACAGTTATACCACTGGAAAGGACTTTGTCGAGACGTGGCTCAGTTTGTGTCATGGTGTTTAGAGTGCCAGAGGGTTAAGGCCGAGCATCAACATCCAACAGGTCTTTTTTACCCTCATGCCATACCAGAATGGAAGTGGGACACCATTTCCATGGATTTCATTGTTGGGCTACCTATGTCAAGATATCACCACGACACCATTATGGTCACGGTTGATAAATTGACAAAAGTGGCTCACTTTTCTCCAGTGAACACCACTTATATAGCTAGAGAAGTGATACAAATTTATTTGGATGAGATTGTTAGGTTACATGGGATTTCATGGAAGATCATTTGTGACCGCGATCCTTTGTACACTTCTCATTTCGAACTACTATGCAGTATGTCCTCGGGATGAGGATTAACTTTAGCACAACATATCACCCTGAGACAAATGGAAAGACCGAGCGAGTAAATCAGATTTTAGAGGATATGCTCAGGATGTATGTGATGGATCAGTAGTCTAAGTGGGAGGAGTACCTGTACTTAGTGGAGTTTGCCTACAATAATAGTTTTCAGAGTTCTATAGACATGACTCCTTTTCAGGCATTATATGGTAGAGAGTGTAGGACACCCCTTAGTTGGGACAGGTTAGAGGATAGAGTATCTTTTGGACCAGCTCTTTTGTAGGACATGGAGCAACAGGTAGTGTTGATCAAACAAAGATCAGCAGAGGCACATGATAGGCGAAAAAGTATGCGGATCAAAGCATAGGATTGATTGTAGTTTTGATGTGGGCATGAAGGTGGTCCTTCATGTCAGGCCACATAAGAGCCCTATCTGCTTATGGAAAAGGTTCTAAGTTATCTCCTCGATTCGTTTGTTCCTTTTGAGATCTTGGAGCGTATCGGTCCTTTGGCTTACCGCATCTAGCATTGCCACCTAGCTTGTCTTGCATACATGATGTGTTTCATGTTTATGTCCTTAGGAGGTACATTGTAGATCCTTCTAATGTGTTGGATTGACATCATTGCGGGTGCAGATCGGGGGTAGGTGATGGTGGAGCCCGTCCGTAACATAGATACGGGACCACGAGCCTTCGAGGAGAGATTGATTAGGTATGGGTGCAGTGGGACATGTATGATGAGATTGTAGCCACTTGGGAGGATGCCACAAGTATTATGAGTGCAGTTTCCACATTTGTTCCAATGACTTCCAGGAGGAAGTCGAGTCTAAGGGGAGGGGGATGTAGTGCCCACTTCCCTTTGACACTTTTAGATACTGATTTTGATACTATTGATCATATTATGGACACTATTATGTTTTGTTTTAGTATGATGGTTAGATGTTAGATCATGGATTTTTATTGATCTGGATTCAATTATTATACATGATGATTACTAGAGACATTTTCTATATGTGTTTGATGATATACTTTTTGATAGGACATATATGGATATTGATTTGGACTTGTGACACTTGATATTTGGAGTAGACCTAGTATGGTAGATTCTTGATGATGATATAGTTGATTTATGAATTAAAAATGATAATGTTGAATTCTTGATATTGTTGTGATTCATGTGTTTAGATGATCTTAAAATGTTGTTTATATCATTTTGGATGTTTTGATATGGCCACGAGGATGAAGGAGGTATTTGTATTTTGCAGGTTAAAAATCACAACAATGTCGGGGACAGAGACTAACCATATTAAAATTTTAGGTGAATTCAACAAGGTCACCATGGCAACTGTGTTATGAGTTTGTGTGTTGTGTTATGTTAGGATTTCCCATGGGGGGATTTCCATTATATGTGACCATGGGATAAGTGTTTTATTTATGTGTTCTTTTTGAATTATTGTTGTATGTATTTTATTTGTAATGTGTTCCTTCTTTTAATTAATTTAAATGTGGTAGATTAATGTGAGAGATCATATAGTTAAATTTTATTTAAATTTAATTGGGACATGGAATGTAATTAATAAAGTTGTTGAGTTTAAATAATAATGTTGGAAGAGTGTGTAAGTTAACATGTAAGAATGTGTAAGAAATATGTAAGAGTCTTGTAAGGCAGATTTTGGAAGGTCAAGCACTCCATCTTTTATGAAATTCGAATTTGACCTTGGAGGCCAAATTTGGAGGCTTGTGGGACAAGTTAAACTTGTCCCACACCTCTTAAAATGATCCACCAACCATGCCTATGGTTTGGAGGTTAAATGTAGGCATTTATAATGCATTTTGAAGTGACAATATGTAAGTTTTAATTGCACTTCCCTTACATGTTTTAAATTTGGTCCTTTTGGAGTATGGGCATTTTTGGAGTGTGTAAGTCATTTTTGTCATTTTATTTATTGTGATTTGGTGAAGGATGTTGACTTTCCTCTTGGGGTTGAGGAAGAATGATGTGGCATCCCACATGGATCCACATCATCCTCTTCTCTTCCCTCTCCTATAAAAGTGAAACTCCTTGCTTGTTTATGGTTGTTGGAACTTTGTCCATTTCCTCTTGGGGCATTTTTGGTGTTGTTTCTTTTGGAGCTTGTTTGAGGAAGAGCTTGGAGTATTTTTGCTTGCTTGAACCTTGCTGATTTTGGACTGTATATTTGGCATCTTGGAAAGCTTGTGAGCTTGGAACAAACTCCAGTATGGAGAGGTAGGATCTTGTTGTGTTTTAATTACTTTTCCTTCTCTTGCATGCATGTTTGAAGGGTGTTTGTGTTTGCATTCTTGGCTGGTTGGGTAGAATTCTTAGGGCATGGTGTAGGAGAAGGCTATGGGGATTTCATATGGGGGCATAAGGGATTGCCAATGGCACTGTTTTATTGAGGAGGGAGTTTTGGTTTGGGATCCACCTTGGAAAAGAAACTGCTTGCATTTCTTACTCTTGGGGGCATAAGGGATAAACTTGGGGGCATAAGGAGGGGTTGGAGATATAAGGTTTATGGGGTTGATATGTTTATTGGTGGTATGCATTTTGGTGGATGCCCAATTCCAAATTGGGAGGCATAAGGAGTTCCCCATAGTTCTTGCTCTTGTTGGCTTGCTTGATCAAGCCTATGTGTTGTGTGTATGATTTCAAATGTAGTTGGGAACTATTGTCTTGTTGGATTGTGTATTTTATTGTTTGTATGTAATGTGAAGAATGTTTGTTTGTTGTGGAAGAAGCCTTGTTTCCATGTGTTGATGTTCATACTTTATTTCAATATGGTTGGGGCTCGGGGGCCAATGAGGAAAGGATGGCTTCTCCTTTCTCATTGGATGTCTTGGTTGGGTGGAGAGCGTTGCCTTTCCCCCTTCCTTGTTGTGATCAAAATTAAAGAAGAAGAAACAAACATGTTGCTGTTTGGAGAAGGAATTTCATAGTTTGACAGTCATTTCCCTTTGAGTAATTCAATGTAACTTCTCCCACTTTGAGTGGATGAATGTATAAATGTTGTAATGTGAAGCATTGCATTGTTAATGGAAGTTGTAGTTGCATTGAGGAATGTAAAGAAGAATTACACTTGTTTTATGTTTTTGGAAAGAAATGTAAAGGATATTATAAGCATTGTAATTTGTATTTTGTAATCAAATTGGAAGAGTGTTAAGTTGTAAAAGTGTCATTGAATTATGAATAAAAGATTGAAGTAGTTTCAAAATTGGATTGTATACTGGAATTGTTTTTTGTCCAAGAATGATATCTCTGTTTTGAAAAGGAATAAGAAACAATGTTGTTATTGTATGTATTGTATTTGAAAACAAATGAAAAAGGAAAGTTGTAATGTTGTATTTGATGAAAAATGAAAGAATGCATTTCTTTCTTAAAGTGTATTACAATATTTGATTTGAATTATTTTTGAAATTTAATTGTTGTTTGAAGAAGAAAAGAAAGAAAGAATGCATGGAAAGAAAGACAATATTGTTTCTCTTTTGAAAAATGCATATTTGAATTGAATTCTGAACTGCATTTAATGTAGAAATGAATGGTTGTTTGATAAGCAATTGTATTTGACTAAATTAGGAATCATATGCACATCCAAAACACAAAAAATGATAAACAAATTTCAAAGAAACAATCCACGTATTAAACTATTCATCCTACAATTTATGTTTTATTAAAAATGAGCAGTTTGATCTTACACTCAACAATAAGTTATGAAACTTTGAAATTCACATTTAGGAAGACTTAAGAAACTCAAATTCACTAAAATAGTTAAGAATGAATCTCTAAAACTCAATGAATTTCAAATCAGAGCTTGCACAATCATTTTCCCGTCCATTGCCGGAAAAAAGGAAACTTTGAATAATTGGACAAATTGAATTCACTAAAACACTCTAAACCCTCCCTAGACTAATCCTCCATGTCTGTTTGACATGTGGAGTGAAGGAGGAGTTCAAATTTAATCAAATTGAGAAGTTGGAAATTGTCAGTTTGCCAAATTAAGGCCTGCAGATCGTTTTTACAAAATTGACCCTTAAAAATTCATCAAAAAGTAAATTTTATGTTTCCTGTGCAAAGAGGGCTTCGAGAGATTTCTGAAAATTCCTTGTTTTCCCAAAACCGAGCTTTCTAGCTCAAGTTATGACACTTTGAAGTTTTTGTGCCTTGGCGGGAAAATTTGGGAAAATTTTCCTGATGAGCCCACAACCCAAAAATTTCCCATCAAAATTGCCCTTAAAATTTTTTTCAAAATTTTGGGCTCGGGAAAATTTTCACTTTTCCCTCCGCCGGCCCACAGCCAATCAGAGGCTACCATGTGTCCTCTAGGGGCTGAGGCGGAGGTGCGGATAAATTTACCCCTTAAACTTTTTGAAAATTTTTAGAAAATTTTCACTTTTCCCTCCGCCTGGCCCCACCAATTAGAGGGCACCACGTGTCCCCTTATGGCTATGGCGGAGGCACGGGTTCTTTTAAACCCTTAGCTTTTATAAATTTTTGGGAAAAAATTTACATTTTGACCCCGCCGTGTGGCCAATGAAAGCGTGCCACGTGGCACTTTGGGGGTGCGACGGGTAGGGTGGAACCCCTTGGAGTTTGGCATGCGTTGGGAAAAATTCCCAACTTCTCCCCATGGTCCAAAACCATGCCATCCCTTTGACTTACTCCCTTAGCGGGTGCACGGACCCGCGCACTTCCTTCTCCCTTTTTTCCCTTCATTGGCGCAAATTGCCAAATCGGTCCACCGCCCCGCCCTTTCCTTTCCCCTTTTCGCCTTGCGCCTGGACCTGACATATGTCCCTTAGGGACCCGCGGGGTGCGGAGTGTTTTTGACTTTGAGCCATGCGTTGGGAAAATTTCCCAATGTCGCCCCCGACCCACCAACCCGCCCAAGGTGCACTCCTCCTCCTCTTGCCACGTGTCCCCCTTGGGGAAAATTTGATCCCCAAACTCCGCCCACTCATAACTTGAGTTTTGTAAGGAGTTAGGAGGACTTCCTTATATCACCGGAAAGGTGAGAAAATTTCCTATCCATTGGGAATGGTTTAGGAAAATTTTGAAAGCGTTGAATATGAGAAAAATCTAGTTGAAGTTCTGAGCCTGTTAGAGAGCAGGTATGGGGTAAGATTACTCCCTGAATCTAACTAGAACATCTAACCCTAAAATTTGAACCTTGTAAACTTGTTATAAGTTAATAAAGGAAACTTGTGTATTAGTAAATAGGTTTGTTCTAACCTATTAGTGAAAACTGATGTCTTGCAATTTAGTTGTAGACACTTCAAATAAAAAAAAAAATTATCCCTTAATTTTCTAGCTAACCCTAGGTTGTTTCTTTGGTCTCAAGTGGTTGTTGAAACAGGCACTACACAAAGAGTCTTCCTAAAAAAAAAAATAAGAACAAGAAATATGATAACAAAGAGAAAGGTTCAAAAGAACAAGGTAAAGGAAAGGGTAAGCAAAAGACTAATTCTACTATTAAGAAAGAAGATGATAAACCATTTTGTAATCATTACAAAAATAATCATGATGAATCTAAGTGTTGGAAGTTACATCCGGAACTAAAGCCTAAATGGTTTAACAATAAGAAAGGGAAAGAGAAGAAGAACACCACCGTGGTGCAACATAATCTTGGGTCCGATTCCATGATAAGACCAAAATCATGGCCATGGGTTTACAAGGTTGTAATTCTTCCTCTTCTTCTAGCACTAGTTCATCTAATGTTGCATCTTCTTCTAAACAACAATCTATGCATGATGAGAAGAAAAGAAATGAGCTTTTCCACATTAGAGTTGTTTCTAAGCATACTAAAATAGAAACTCTGTTTGATAGTGGATCTCAAGCTAATATGATTTTAGAGGAGGTTGTGAAGCGATTGGGGCTCTAAACCAAACCACATCCTAAGATTTATTCTTTTTGATGGGTTTATGATGATACAAAATTGTAGGTAATGAAAACTTGTAGATTCAGATTTTCCATTACTAACAAGTTCATTGATGAGGTTGATTTGGATGTTGTTCCATTAGACATTTGTGGTGTGGTTTTGGGAAGTCCATATCTTTATGATAGTAAAACAATCTTCTACGGGAAGAGAATAAATACTTTCTTGTCAAAGATGGGATTGAATATATTGTTAGAGTTCATAGTGCGAAAACAAGTCATTCTTTGGTTGTTACAGGGTAGATAGAGAGGCTTGTAAATTCAAGCAAGAATTTTGTACTCATGGTGATCAAAGCCAAAGAAAAAGATCATTCCAAGGCTTTTGAGGATTGTGATCCTAAACATCGTAATGAATTGATTAAAATTGTTTCTAACTATGATGATGTGTTTCAGGATCCAAAGGTCTACCTCCTAAAAGAGGGGTTCAACATGAGATACAATTATTGCAGGATGCACCTCTTCCTAACATTGGTATGTATAGATTTTCCATGGTTGAGAATGAGGAAATCAAGAAACAGGTGATGGAATTGTTGGCAAAAGGAGTTATCCATCCAAGTTCATCTCCTTGTGGTTTGCCTATCATTTTGGTGCCTAAGAAATATGACACATGGCAGATGTGTGTTGATTTTCAAGCCTTAAACAAGATCACAGTGAAAAATCGGTACCCTCTTCCTAGCATTGATTATTTGTTGGATCAATTAAAAACTGTTGTTTATTTCACTAAGTTAGACTTAAGAAGTGGTTATCACTAGGTTAGAATCAATGAAGGTGATGTTTGGAAAACTACTTTTAAAACAAAATAAGGTTTGTTTGAATGGCTTGTTATGCCTTTTGGATTGTGTAATGCACCAACTACATTCATGCGTGTGATGAATGATGTTTTTAGGCCATTCATTGATGATTTTGTGATAGTCTACTTAGATGATATTCTAATTTTTAGTAAATCATGGGATGATCATGTCATTCATATTTAGAAAGTCTTAGATGCTTTGAGAAAGGAGAAATTATATCTGAAGATGTCTAAATGTGAATTTGGGAAAACATATTTGATTTATTTGGGTTATGTTGTGGGACATGGTAAATTGAAAATTGATCCTACAAAAGTTGAGGTCATTATTAACTGGCCTAAACCCAATAATGTAACAAAGGTTAGGAGATTTCTTGGTGCAATTTAGTATTGGAGAAATTTTATTGCTAACTTCTCATTTATTGCATCTCCTTTGCATTCTTTGACTAACATTAAACATGTATTTCAATGGGAGGAAAACATCAAAGAGATTTTGATACACTAAAAGAGAAAATAAGTATTGCTCCTATCTTAGCACTTCCAGATTTACAACAATCATTTGAGATCAAGACAAATGCCAGTGAATATGCAATGGGGGTTGTCTTGATGTAGAATAAAAATCTGTTTGTTACCATTCTAAAACCTTCACGAGTGCGGTAAGAAACTATCCAACTTATGATAAAGAGTGTATGCTTTGGTGCAAAGTGTAAAAATGAAAATATTACTTGATGGGCAAGGAAATAGTAATTCATACAGATCATCAACCCCTCTAGTATCTCCAATCACAGACCAAGCTACAACAATCTAGACACTTCCGTTGGATGGGTTTCTTACAACAGTTTCATCTTGTGATTAGGTATAAGAAAGGTATACAAAATAAGGTTGTTGATATGCTATCTAGACCTCTAGTTGTTGTTGCATTTGTTCTTTTACAACATAGTTCTCTAGTTCATGATAGTTACAAAGAACAATATGCTAATGATGCTGATTTTAAAGAAGTGTATGAAGATTTGATGAGTGGTAAACAGGTAGGAGAATTGGACTATCATGTGCATGATGGACTCTTGTATCATTCTGGTAAACTTTGTATTCCGTAGGATGAAAAAGTGTATATGATTAGGGAAGCTCACACTTCTCTTATATTTGGTCATTTTTGTGTCGGTAAAATAGTTGCACATTTACAAATGTATTGTTATTGGCCTCGTATGTAAGAACATGTTACTAGATATATAAAGGGATGTGTTCTTTGTGCCATGAGAAAGCCTAACAACAAGAAGTTAGGACTTTACACTCCTCTTCCCGTCCCTACTCGTCCTTGGGAAAGTATTTCCATGGATTTTGTAGGAGGATTTCCCATGTCACGGAGAAAACATGACTATCTATATGTGGTTGTGGATAGATTTAGCAAAATGTGTGTATTGATTCCTTGTACTAAACAAATTACTGGTGAAGGGACTACACACTTATTCTTTTAGTATGTATGGGTTCATTTTGGTTTTCCCACTTCTATTATTTTTGATCGAGATTCTAGGTTTCTTGGGAATTTTGGTCAACTTTATGGGATTTGATGGACACCAAGATAAAGAAAAGTATTAATTTTCATCTACAGACCGATGGTCAAACAGAGGTCATAAACCACACAATGGGTACATCTGCTTAGAGGTTATTATGGTAAACATCCTAAGTTGTGGGATGAACATTTGTATTATGTGCAACATGCCTATAACCATGCACTTCATTCTTCTACTATGAAGTCTCCTTTTGAGACTTGTTTTGGTTATCTGCCTAAATCTCCATTAGATTTCTCTTTTGGACAAGAATATGTTGTTAATGGACATAATGATATTGAAAAAGCTAAGAAGTTTGTGCAAAAGATACAACAGGTCCATCAGTTTTTCCGAGAAAAATTGGAGAAAAGTCAAGCCAAATACAAGGCTAGGCACGATAAACATAAAATTGATCACAAATTTCAAGTGGGTGATTCAGTTTGGCTTCACATCAACAAGGAAAGACTAACAGGTGAAGGTAAAAAGTTGAAACCAATTCGGTATGGTCCATTCCGAATCTTGGAAAAAGTTGGTAATAATGCTTTCCTTAGATTTACCTCCTTACATGTAGATTTATTCAGTTGTGAATGTTGAAAATATGAAATTTTATGAGCCTCCTATGATTATTGATCACAATGATAACATTTACAGTAACTTTCATTGATGAATTTTCTCCACGATTATTTGGATGGGTTGCAGGAATATGTCATTCGGACAGGAAGGTGAGAACCTCACGAAGGGGTGATGTTGAATATCTTCATGTGGGTTTGAAGGGAATGCATCTAAACAAGGCGAAATGGATGGAAACCGAAAAGGTGAGGGAAAAGTACCCTCACCTCATTACCAATTAAAAGTACTTTTGGATGTCCAAAAGTTTCTTAGTGGGGAGGTGTGATCTAGAGGATCCTTATTGAGAAACACCGATCTACAATATTTCTTGAAATTTTTACAATTAGTTGCATTGTGCAGATCAAGTTGAGAGATATCCAAGGTATATTGAATGCTGAAAACAAATGCTATATACAAAAATTATTGCACGCTAAATTTTTTGGCAAACTAGTAAAAATATGGGATTGTGCACAGGTTTGAGATGACTTGGACACGTGCATACTCACCATGTGGAACAATCAAACAGTGATAAGTGGCAATTTGGTATGGAAGAAAAAGTTGTTTTGTGCCTCTAGTCTTCGACACTCGTTATCACATGGGTGGGCCCCACTATTTGTTGGCTAGGAGCCCTCAGTCATGGTCGACACACTCTTTTTTCTAGAGGGGTGCATTTGCCTCTGTTTCTCCATATCACTATATTCAAGTTTTTGTATGTGAGTGCTTATGTCAAACACCATATTATGCATGTGGGACTATGTCCGAGATATTGTAATAATGCTATGTATATTATAGTGAATGAGTTACAATGTAATGCAACTTGATGTGTTCCTATTAACTTGGCCGAATGTTAGCTCAACCGCCAACTCGACCACCTACCTAACTCGCCACTCCTCATCGCACCACTTGGACCCATTCGCTAACTCCTTAATTCCCATCAATTCCACCTCATCGTCCACCGAGCTATACTTAGCCGCCACCGATCCAACATAGCCTCCTTGCCAAAACCTTACCACTAAACATAACCAATATTTACAATGACCACTACGTGGCAAAAATAACCAAGCCATCTCGGACTACCCATTTCACTATTTTTAAACACACAGACACCGCCAACCCCTATCAATGTGGGATTTAATCCCTACATAACAAAACCAAACAATAGTGGAGGTTAGGGAAATTATATGCGACCGTTGGGGTATAGGTGGTGAACTAGTTATAAAAAGAGCGAGTCGCTATATGAAGAATGTTTTCTGCAGTGCATGTAATCTTAAAGGGCATTTTAGAGAGTTGGAGACATTTTGGGAGAAAATTTCCAAAGGAGACCAAGGTTTATTTTGTAGGAGGAATATTGTGATAGGTTGAGGAAGATATGAATTACCTTGTACACAAATTTGTAAGTGTTTGAAGGTGATTTTAATAGATCGGTCCCATTATTATGGACCCGAAGATGTAGGCTTCGTGTCGAAATCTGTTACCAACAGATTGTGTCATTATTCTTTGCCTTTCTTCTAGTTTTTCATTTCCATAGTCTACTTGTAGATTTTAATTAATTATTAAATTTACGAAAAGTTGTAATTCTTAAATTCAATCTAAAAATCATATTTAAATAATTTTTTGGTGTGTTTACAATTGCTTTGATTCATCGATGAGATTTACTCTCATGTTTGGATACTCACTTGGCTCATTACTCATCATACCATCCCAAATATAATGGGAAAATAGAGGCGATCAACAAATGCCTAGAAGGTTATCTCTGTAGTTTTGCCTCGAGATAAACATGTGAGATGGGTCCAATCGTTGCCACTAGCATAATGGTGATATAACAATTTCTTCCATATCTCATCCAAAATGTCTCAAATATTTGGCATTGTATGGTTGCAACTCACCATCCATTCTTGTCCTTTAGAGTACAACAATGTATGAGTTGTAGAAGAACACATTCAACATTAGTTGGAGATAATAACTAACCTTTGGGAGAACTTAGTGATATCACAAAACCAAATGAAACAAGCTCACCGACATTATAATGATTGGCATTTTGAGTAGGAGATTGGGTTTTGTGCACTTACAAACATATAAAAAATGTCCTTGAAACAACAAAAGAAGGATAACAAGCGTTCTCCAAAGTATTATGGGCCTTAAAAGGGATTGCAGAGGATTGAAAGTGTAACATAAAGGTTGTAATTATATTAGTTTGCACAAATACATATGTTATTTCATGTCTCCCGCTTAATGAAGGTTATTAGGAGAGAATTTTTGTCTATACTAAGTTACCAAAGCTTGATGAGTAAGGTAGAGTCATTTTGGAATGTGAAGAGATAGTTCCAACCCACGTTAAGATGTTTTGCACGAGGATAATTACATAGAATTTGGTCAAGTGGAATAATTTGGCTAGCGAAGATTTGACATGGGATGATGAAGAATTCGTATAAAAGTATCCAAATATAGTCGATGTGAGGACACTATTGGCTTGAAGGGGAGGGCATGCTACACACAACATATAATGTATATTTTGATACGTGTGGCTGATTTGTAGCTAGTATAACCTTTGTTTATTTAGTCATATCATGATTCTATCTGTCTTCGCATTCTTACTAGAGTTGGCTTGTGGAGCGCCCATAACCTAAGTAGGGTATAAATAGGAGGTAGTGGGTAATATTTGGATATAATATTGTATACTCTATTATTATTATAAGGTTGTGTATATTTCCCCCTTGAAGTGGCTCAATTATACATTTATAGTATTCTTCTTTGCTCTAAATCATATTGTGTGAATTTGTTCTGTTCTCTATGCTCTTACTTGAGATTTAGTGCAATTATTCAACTCATATTACAATTTATTGTTTATTCTAAGTAATTTCATTACATATATATTGTTAGAGCACAAACCTATGATATTCCATGGGAGGATCCACATTACAAATCGATCATATGAGTAGGAGTTTCCATTGGATTTTCGAAGAGGAGTGTGCTTGATGGTGTGAAGATTGTTTTCATAATTTTTGGTGTGATAAGAATACTATGATCTCTTTTAGTAATGAAATTTTCCTAAGAGGATTTACTCTTTGTTTGAGTATCATTGAAGGTTGATTTTGGTTCCTAAGGTTGGAGACTAATGGGGATAAAATCTTAAAGCATTTATTGCTATTATTTTTGACCTTGTACAGGAAACCATAACGAGAGGAGGAAAACAAAAATTTCAGCCTTTGGACATCTTTGGAATTGTTTTTGACAATGGGCTTATGGTGCATGATAGTGGTTGTTGAGGAGGAGGCCCTCCGAGATAGAGAAAATATATAAGGGGCATCTTCCTTCCCGAAATTCGTCCATTTGCAAGTGCCTCGGATGTTGGATTTTCTAGAGCCTCAAAAGGGTTATGCATGGTAATGGAGGTGTTAGGATTAAATTGTGGTGTTCCTTTGTGAGTGTAATAAATATGAAACTTAGCGAGTGGGTGTTATTGACTTTTGAGACCTTTCATATGCTAGGGTTTCCAAAGATGTGGGTGCATGCTTATCTAGTGTTTCAACCCCGAGTTAATTGAATATGCGTTTTTTCTAATTAATATAAATAGGACCAAAGAATGTTAGAGGAAATAAATTAATTCAGATTATATAGATTACATAGATTAATATAAATAGGGTCCGTGAGATGAATTAGTTGGTTTAGGTTGACTTTAGATTGTGTTGTTGGCTAAATCTAGAATATTCAGAGAGTCCCAATTGATACCCCTATTGCCTACTTGATTGGATGTAAAGGAATGAGATCATACATATATGTGTGGGACCGTACTATGCTATGGCCATGTTCATGCGGTTCCAAACTTATGATTTGTGTGATTCTATATTTTTCTGTGTTGCTTTGTCTTCGCATGTGTAACACTTTAATACTTTCAAGTTGGATGTAATATTCACATCCACACTTGTGATTGCGAAAAACCCTAGCTTCCTATAAATAAATTCAAGTACACATTAGATGAAAACAAAATAAAACATAAAGTGCTTGAGTTGAACCGATATTGATAGTCACACCATCTATGATTCACTACGCACTATTGTTTGTCAAGATTTTGTGCTTCTGCTTTAGGTTAGTAAAAATAAAATACAAATCAAGAAAACCTCAGAAAATGGGAGGGTTTAGGGACCTCTTTATGTGGATGATGATGAAGATGGTACGAGTGCACAAAAAGATAAATCCTCCCGTTGTAAATTGATAACCCGCACAACAACGAAGACTATACATGAAAAGGATTAAAAATGGATATGATGGGCTGCCTAACGAAGTCATTTTCGAAGCGAAAGCTTCCTAGAATGGATGCTAGCCCATGTGTTTAATAAATATAGATAAAACAAATATTTGATAAATTGGATGCAGCGTCTATGCAAAATCAAGTAAAACAAAAGCAAAATTGAATTTTAGATATGGAAGCGATCTGATATTAATACAACGAAATTAGCCAAACCCGATAGGGTCGATGGTGACTAGAGGTTGAAGTGGGTGTAGGTGCGTTGTCAAAGTGATGAAATGATGATTGAAAGGAGGATCACCTAGACATTACGACGATATCAAGGGAATGCCCAGTGCAATAAGAATGTGAAAGCTCTGATATGATTTCTATCTTGTTTTGAAAGGGGGAAGACTCTTATTTATAGCCTAAGGGTGAGATTAATTCGGGTAATCATGATTTAGAAAAGTAAACCTGATAAGGTGAGTGGGGATTAGATTTGAATATTAAATCCATAAGTGGATTGAATATGGATTTTTTTGAATATTAAATTCATAAGTGGATTGAATATGGATTATTTTGGAATATTAAATTCACAAGTGGATTGAATATGGATTATTTTGGAATATTAAATTCATAAGTGGATTGAATATGGATTATTTTGGAATATTAAATTCACAAGTGGATTGAATATGGATTATTTTGGAATATTAAATTCACAAGTGGAGTGACATGGATTAGATTTGAATATTAAATTCATAAGTGGATTGACATGGAGCATATTTAACATGTAATGAGGATTAGATTTTTTTAGGGATTTAAAATGGATTAATTAATTAATTAACATTGATTAATTGGATATGGATTTTTGTGGGAAATGGAATGGGGAAATTAATTGAATTTTAAGAGGAAAAATAATTCGAATGGGCAAGCCTGATGAAAGAGAGAGAACGCGGGGTGAAGGGGAGGAACAATACCAAAATTTGTGTCTACATTTGCCCCTTTTTGATGAGTGGTTTACATTGGGCAAGCCACAAGACAAAAATGAGAAAGTGATGAAAAAATGATTAATTGGGTGCTCCCCCTCAAACTTGGGATTGATGACATAAAGGAATTCAATCACGAGTTTGAAAGAGATAGATGAATAAGGGTGGAAAGGATGAGAAAAGAAGATGAAGGGATAAGATATCCCAGATGAGGATAAACAAAAAGGAAAATATGGCAGTGATTACGATATCACGTCAGTAGGGAACAAAGGATGGTCTCAATGGAGATGGCAACAATGTCCTATAGACCTGTGAGTGGTCAAAAATCACTACAATATGGATGTGCAAGCCATGAGACCGATGAGTCAAAGGTGGACATCAAAAATATGTGCAAACAAATGCAAATGGATGTATAAAAAGTGTTTGAGAAGTTGTGGGGAAAAGAGGATGCGATATCCTTCATACACAAGAAATTGAGAAAATATGTGTACGGGTATTATGAAAGTGGTGTTCTTTCAAAATGGGTGAAGATGCCCTAGGCTAAGGGATTTATGGTTTTGAAGGGATTGTTCTTAAGGAAGGTGTTCCTTGATAAGAAATTATTAGAGGAAGAAAAGATAAAACATTCTCAAAAGGAAGAACAAAATTTTACTTATGAGAATGGGGAAGAATTCAATCTACTTTTGCTAAGAAAAAATTAGAGAAGACGTTTGTTAGGGAGAATAGAAGGTGGTAGGTGATGAACGTTATGGTATCCTCTAAGACAAAAATTCCATGGGAATATGTGATTATGGAAAGATGCGATGATTCCCCCTCGAGAGGGCTAATGAGAATGGAAGAGATGAAAGAGCTCTTGAAAAGAGGAGAGGTCAAATCTGCAGAGAGGAGGATGAGGATAGGGTGTAATGGAATGGATCGACTGTGGTTTGCACAAATGGAGAAATATTGTAATCGGCCTTGAATGTTAAGTGTGAAGATGTGTTGAAGGATGTAATGATTGAGAGTGGAAAGAGAGAAAAAATGAATGGACAAGAGTAGTGGTTGATTATGGGTAGGTGAATAATGAGGAAAGAAAATTCAAAGGTGAAGAAGACAAGGGTATGGAATAGAGCAGATGTGGTGGAGGAGGAGAAAAAAAAGGAATGAAAGAGGTGGAAGAGAATAATAGAGAAGGAT
Source organism: Taxus wallichiana var. yunnanensis (assembly GCA_018340775.1). NCBI lineage: Eukaryota > Viridiplantae > Streptophyta > Pinopsida > Cupressales > Taxaceae > Taxus > Taxus wallichiana. The sequence goes on from CM031235.1 coordinate 820,592,594, forward strand.
GATAGGAGAAGAAGGGAATGAGGAAGGAAGAACAAGAAGAAGATGAGATGAGAAGAGAGAAGATGATAGAGTAGAGGGTGAAATCATAAAAAGGAGAGAGATGTGTAATAAGAAAATAGTGGAGTAGAAAAGATATAGCGAAGGAGGTGAGGAAGATTAAAGGAGAGAAATGATGGAAGAATGGAGGAGATGAGGAAGATGAATAATTTACAGAAGATGAAAGAGATGATAGAATAGAGAAAAAAAGAAATTAAAGAAGAGATCAGAATATGTGGAGAATATTAGAGTATGGAAGAGAGATGGAGATGGACGAGGAGAAAAAAGAGGTGGAAGAGAAAATATAGAATGATGATAGGAGAAGGGAATGAGGAAGGGTGAATAAGAAGAAGACAAGATGAGAGAAGATGATAGAGAAGAGGATGAAATCAAGAAAAAGGGAGAGAGAGGTGTAAAATGAAGGTAGTGGAATATAAAAGATGCCGTGAAGAGGGAGGGATGAGATAAAAGGAAGAGAAGTATGGAAAAATGAAGGAGATGAAGAATTTAAAGAAGATGAAAGAGATGATAGAATAGAGAAAAGAAAGAAACTATAGAAGAGATCAAGAAGATGTGGAGAAGATCAAAGAAAGGAAGAGAACCAGGTACAAAATGAAGGAAAAGGGTAGGGGTGATAGAGAAAAGAAGGGGAGGAGAGGAGGAAGGTGAAAATAATGGGGAAGAAGAGATGACAAAGTGGATACAAGGAGAAGATTGAAGGAACCAAGTTATCGTAGGGAAGACCAAGGTAAGGAATATGGTATAGACCACATGGAAATGCATGTGGAAGGTGGGAGGATAAAAAGGTGGGATAGTGAGGAAGAGACAGGGTAACAATGGGGAAGTAAGAAGGAGGCACAAGGAAAAAAGGGGAAGAAGATGAATATGTAAAGAAAGAGAGAGACAAGAACGAAGATTGGGAAGGAGAAGAGGACAACAAGAGAAAATGATGTAGAAGGAAGGGAATGAAGAATGGAGATATTATGTGGAGAGTGGGTAGCATTAGAAAAGTAGTGAGGAGAAATAGGGGAAGAATGACACAGATTGGAAAATTCGCAGAGATGTGTGAGATGAGGATAAGAGGATTACGAGAAAATATACAAAGGATGTATGATGAAGACAAAAAAGATATAGAAAAGGGCAAAGGGAAGATGGAGAGATGGCAAGGAAAGAGAGAATGGATGATGGAGGAGGCTATGTCAAGCAAAGAACGTTAGGGAAGACCAACAATAATTATTTTTGGTGAAGGATGAGAGGAAAAGTGAATAACTTTAAAAGGGAATGGAGAATAGAAGAGGCAATTCCCATGAAGGGATGTTAGGGGAAGACTAACAATAATTATTGTTGGTGCAATATGGGGGAAGGAGTGGAAAAAATGGATAAGGACGAAGAGAGTGAGAAAGGTAGTGGAGAATGATGCAAAGTGATTTTTAGGGGTCGACCAACAATAATTATTAGTGTGGAAATGGAAGATGATGATGAAAGAATGTTAGGGGAGACCAACAACAATGGCGGTTAGGTATGAGAGTGGATATGTGGGAGAATTTGATAAGATGGAGTGGAAAGAGTAAAGAAAGGAGTGATGATTTGTGACAAGATGAAGGTGAGGAGAGGATGCAGAGGATGATGATGAACACGGTGAAGGTGAAGAAACAAGAAATGAAAAGAGTGGCAGAAGCGGTTTGAAGGATGATAGAATGAGGTGAAAATGGAGGAAAGGAACGCGGTGATAAGTGAAGATGGTGAACACACTCTATGATATCATAGGTTGAGAAAAGATAATATTAGGTGGAAAATTTGGTTGGTAGGGGAGACCAGGAGGAAGGAACGAGCAATGGAGGGAATGGATAATGAGTCGAGGAGAAGTGTAGAACGACGGAGTTGATCTTAAGGGAAATCCTAAAGCAAGACAATCGAGCAACAAAGTTGATTAAATAATATTTCCAAGTAAGGGATGATGGAGATGATGAGTGGGAAAATATGAGGTGAAGTTGGTGAGAATGTAAGGGATGGTGAAAAGATGTGATGATGGGGAATCCTGAGAAAAAGGGAAGGGTGAGGATGTATAAGGCTGGGGAAATGCAAGATGATAGATCATCCTTAAGAGGGACTCTTAAGTAAGATCACCATGTCGTATGCGTAGTTAAGTAAGATCGCCAAACCGATGCTTATGTTAAATTGAATGCGAAAGACAAGAACGTATTGGGCATAGGGGTTGAATGATTTGTTTGAGAAAATGGTGATGGCGAGGGGTGGGAAAAATAGGATGGAGGAAATTTGATGGGATGAGGGGAAGCCAAATGGAAAATCAACCTTAAGAGGGACTCTTAAGTAAGATTGCCATCCCGGGTGAATGGTTAAGTAAAATCGCCAAGTGGAGATGAAGAAGAATGATAGGAATAAGGTCTGCTTTAGGTAAGTGGCAACTTTGAGTGATTAATGGAGGAGGGAAAGATTGTATGACAAGGTGGACTGAAGGGGAACCATCAAGTGAGTTTTCCATTCTGTGAGAATGTGTAAGTATAATTACCAAGCGAAGTGTTCGCGAGAAAATTTGTCGAGTGGGAAAACTTGTGGATTTATTGCCAAAGCTCTGGGAATCTAAGTCCCTCTACTTAACCGGTGCAGTTTTCGTATATGAATGCACATGAAAAGGTGGATTTATGTGGTGGCCTTTTGACCGAGGATCCAACAAGGACACTCCATTGACCATGTGGAAAAATTTGTAGATACCGGCAAGAGAGAAATTTGTCTAAAGAGTGGGAAAGGGGAGTGAAAGACGTAGGAGAGCTAATGCTTTGCAAGTAGGAAAATAGATTCTGCACACACTAGTTAGAAATATCATCACATCATTAAGACCAAATGAAATTTGATGAACACAAAGTATCAAGAAATCTCTTAGTCAAAGAAATCTAGAAACTCCTTCTTGTATTAATTTCTCAAACAAAGTTGTACATAGTGGAGAAGTGGAGAAATTGACAAGGGGGAAATGGAAGAAAATGGCTCTCCTTTTTCTCTCAAAGTAGAATATACTCTTGAGTTTACAAGATCAATCACCAACCCTTTGAAATGGGAATGGTGTTACAATTTATAGAGTAGAATATGACTCTTCATCTACCCCCAATGCCTTTTCATATGTCCTCGCACAACTTAAAACTTTTCAACTTCCTAGGAAACTTTTAAGTCCCTTTTTATAACATAAAGGTGACTTATTACATTAGGAACATTAGGACATATGAAAAAGTGCAATCCCAACGTGAAATTAGAATATTGGAAAGTGAGAGAAAGTTGGGGGAAGAGGAGAGAGAAAGAGAGAGAGAGAGAAGAAGAGGAGATGTCGTTTCCAATGAAGTCCATTGATCCTCATTGATGGAAAGCTCCAAATGCAGTGAAACTTTGAATCTTTGAATCCCTTGCACACTATGAATCTCCTTCAAATCAGCTTGTGAATGCTTGCCAAGTTGAGTGAACTATTCCGTTGATGATCGCAAATCCCAGCTTGCGTATGATATACTATTTTTAGTGAGAGGTGATTTTGCCTCTTCTTGACCATCGTGATGTGATGAACTCCCTCATTTGATCTGCTGCACCCTACCCTTGCCTCAACCGCTTCTTTGGGGTGACTTACTATTTTTAGTAAGCACCCATATAAGGGACTTACTATTTTTAGTAAGTGGTCATTTTCACTATTTTTTTGTTTTGAACACTCATTCTGGCTTCCTCGTGATCTTCAATGCCCATTTCCTTTGTCTCAGCTTCTTTTGATGATGAATTTCCAAACATAGCAAGTCTATATAGGAAAACTTACTATTTTTAGAAAGTGTGTTTCCAGTGCTCGATTTGCGATGGAACATACTTTTTTGGACTTGTCTTGTCGTTATGATCACACCCTCCAAATTTCACATAGTTTTTCTGACTAGAATGATTGGAAATAAATTTTAAAATTTTGACTGCAGATGGCGTTAGGCACAGAGCTACCATGCAATGGCCATTAATGGAGCTTGAAATTTGTAGGTTTATTTTTGTCTCTATTTGAGATGAAAACAAATCCATTGCAATAGGTTTTTATTTGGAGCCCATGTGTAAGTTTTTAGTTCGTTTCCATTGCGGAGTGATGGGAAATTCGACAAATGTGAGCGGTGCACGAAGTGAGGATTTTGTTGGAGAAAATGATTCTAGGCACCATTTGACCTCTTGTTTATTGCATCTTGATTGTCTTGCAAAATGTGAAATTATGAAAAATATGACATCTCGATCCAAATTGTACTTTGCAAGATATGATGAGTTTTTGATCGGGTGGCTTCGTAGTTATCTAGCGAAAAATCTCCATTTTCTCTTCGTTCTTCATCATTTCACTCCATTTTTCTCTAAGGCCTACATATTACTTGTGCATTCATGGTGTGGAGAGTTTATGTGGCCATGGTGGAGCTAGTTCGGAGAAACAATGGTGGACCAGGTGTCAGACAATCATTCACGAGCCATGACAAGGTATGAAGCTGTGAAGGAGAAATGAGGGGGAAGAAACGACTAAGTGCCAGATTTAAATTTTTAAAGAAATGCACATGGAGGGGCTGGGAGAATTTTTGTGTCCTTAATGTCCCTGACCTTAAGGATGTGAGGGACATCAATTTCCATGGTGGTCAAGGTGATGCCATGTGTCCTCGATCCGACGGTAGGGGATTTGTTTGAAAAATGCACTTGGGGGCTGAAATTCGGTCACATGGGTGTCCAAAAGAATCCCCATAGGGGATGGGTGATTTTTCCATGTCTAATGTCCCTCACCTCAGGGACATAAGGGACATTAGTTTCCACGGTGGTCTTGGGGCTGACACGTGGCACTTGATCCGACGACATGGAATGAATGCTCCAAAAATGCACCTGGGGGCTGATAGTCGGTCACATGGATGTCTAAAAGGATCCCCATAGAGGGTTGGGAAAATTTTTCAAGGTCTAATGTCCCTCACCTTAGGGACATAAGGGACATCAATTTCCATGGTGGTCTAGAGCTAACACGTGGCGCTTGATCCGGTGATAGGGAATGGATGCTCCAAAATGCACCCGAGGATTGAATTGTCAAGTCAGGAGGTCACATGGGGGTTGGGAAAATTTTTCCATGGTTGGTGTACCTTACCTCTGGGACTTTGGGGACATAAAATGACCTTGAGCTCTGGTGTGGCGACACGCATCCTCTCGAAAAATGACTAAGTCCTGAACTGCCTTTGAGAGGGTAACTTGGAACGATGATAACTTGAGCTCCCGGTGAAATTTATTGGTAAAATATTATATGATCCTTACTGGAAATGGAATTTTGGATCCAATGGTGGGGTTATCATGTCTTGGTTCAGCCATCTGCTCCCTAAAAATCATATTTTTGATTTGAGACTCTACTTATGCTTGAGAAAAACTTCCTGCCAATCCTATGTGCCAAGGTGTTGTGAAAAATATTATTTTATCATCATGTAGGTCTTGGAATCATATTTTTGTCGATATTTTTTTGCTCCTTACTCCATCTTGAGCTTCAAATCTTCTTCTGAAGCCCAGTAGTTGTTTTAGGCCTGTGTACGTACTTGCATAGGCTTGTGAACCTTGTTTTACTCGAGGCGCCCTAAGTCTTTCAAAACTTCCCCAAACCTTCCAAAATAATTTCCATTATGTTTTAAGGTCTTCAATTCACCTCCATGTTGAATTTTTCCCTTCCGTTTCGCTCCAGGGGGTTTGATCCAATCCTAGGAAGGCCAACGATAGCCCTTCCCACAATCTTAAGATAGGATATCTTGAACTCCAAAAATCACCTAGGGGGAATGAATAGACTTTCCTAAATCACCTAGGGGACCAATTTTACATCAAATAAGGGGTGACCAGACTGATGGATTTGACTTGGGGTGCCTAGGAATGATAAAACATGAAAAATTTTGGCACAAGGGTATAGTTGTCGTGCTTAGAAAATTCAATTTCCTGTTGCACATTTGCACGACAACAACTGGATCTAGCTTGGGGACATGGCATGGACTGAGTGTAGTGAAGACATGACATGGGAATCCATAATCTCAATTTTAGACCATATAATTTGTTGACTAGTGCCTTATCCATTGGGCCCTGCGAGTCATGTACAACTTATAACAAGAGAGAGAGAAGAAGGAAACACACACGCACACGAAAAGGATGGAAAGGAAACACATGAAACAAAACAGAAGGAAAACACATGCAACAGAAAGGGAAACACACCTAACAATCACCTATGGTACAAGGTGGGGGACAACCCGCTTTCATTGAAGCACTTTTCATTTCTCAAAAGTTACCCTTGAAGAGGAAACACCGAATGATGATGTTTTGCAAGCCGTTGACGGGTTCTAGAAAGTAGCCTCCCCTCCTCAACTACTTATGAAAGCCGGTGCTTTCACAATTGTCTGTGTACTTGGTAGGAGTGAGTCCATGTGAGCTTCTTGATGCTCAGGTCCTTGCTTGGAAATTCCATTGCCTTCATATTCTTTGAAATTAGTTTCATAGTGCCAATTTCCTTCCATGTTTATCCATATAGTTGATTCTCCATCAAGCATCTCATCACTACCCTAAAGCTGATTTTTGTTCTAATTCCTTGATATTCTGAGTTACTTTCTTTCTCGGGTTTATGCTCATTGACATCTTCTCCATGAGAAACATTTGATTCATCCTTTATCTCTACTCCATTGTGAGACATTTGAGTACTGACGGGAGGATTGGATGCGACTCATACTTGTCTTGTATGTCCATGGCATGAGTGAAGAGATCAAGAATATCGGCTTGGGATCTTTCGTAACTTCTACTGCATCCAAGATCTCTTGCACGAGTTATGCTTCATCATTTCATGCAGCTCCTCTTTGTGCGCCTTTGAAGAATCTTTATTTTACAGTTCAAGGAAACTATCTAGAGGGATTACCTCATCATCTTGGGAATCATTACACTCTACCGATCCTTCATCGAAAATATATTCATCTTTAGAGGTCTCAAAACTCTTTTCTTTAGTTTCTTTATCATGGAAAGGTTCTTCCTCTTCAAATGGGAAATAAAACACCTTGATTTCATCATTGTATCCATCAACCATTGGTTTGAGAGGGACATCATATTTCACATCTTGATTTGTTTCAACATAGCCAACCTTCACACTTTGGTTGAGGCTTCCAAGTCAACTTCATGTTTGTCTTACATATTCATGGCTTGCATCAGGAGTTTGAGACTGAGCTCGGGGTCCTCTGTTTCTTCCATGGCTCTCAGTAGTTCTTGTACAGATGGTTCTTTCCCATTGTTTGAGGGCTCATTGCAAACCGACTTGGTATCTTCCTAGGTAACATGATCTAGGGAGTCTTCATCTTCAAATGGGAATGAGAATATCTCCTCATCATAGATACGCACATATGCTGATTTTTCTGCTTGAAAATTACCAAGAACCATTTCCTCTTCTTCATAGTTTACATCATCTGGAAATTCAGAGTCTGTCCTCTTGTAACTCGAATCTCCTTAATGATTCTTCAAAATATAAATATCTTCAGTAAGGAATGTCTGGGCTTATCAAGATGGGGATATCCTCTTCCTCCTCGGTCACCAAAAAGTGATTCATCCGCCTACTACCCTAGTATAAAATGTTAGCTTCTAGGCTTTCCAGAATTTTGCACAGTGTACCTCATCTTCTTTTCTAGAAGTAATTTCTCCATGTCTCCCTTCACTAGTATGGTTTCGGATGACCAATTTATCTGAATTTTTCCTCCCAAGTCTTGGCAGAAACTTCTACTCAACAACATTTCGAATTAGGCTGGGACATCGGCTACCAAAAATCATCACTGAAATTTTCTTTCTAGAAATTTGGCGAGAGATACCTAAGCATTTTTGACCTTCCCTACAGTGGGACCTTTTTTGACTCCAGGGAGTAATAAGAACCACTGAGTGGAGCCATGGTGAGTTTGAGAGCTTTAGCAACCTTTAAAGGCATCACGTTATTTGAGGCACCAAAATCTATTATGTAATTGTTCAAGTACATATTCTCCAACAAGCAGGGAGATGTAGAAAGGTTCAAATTTATCAGTCTTTGATGTGCTCAGAGAAAGCATGTTCTATGAGGGAGGTGTAGGTGGGTTTGGTAGTACTCCTTTAGGATGATGAGCTACATCATTGGGTGTTAGACTACCATTTCTGATGTATCAGAAAAATCTCTCATTTTTTCAGGATGAGTCCTCAAATATTCAGTTTCAGTAATTTGGACTTTGGCTTTGTTCACATATTCTATGAAATCAAAAGGAGTAGATGCAGACAAGGGGGTGAAGGGACTGATTTTGGAGTCTGGACAGGCTTAGGAGTAGGATTTGATGTTTGAGGAATGGATGGTATTTTGAAAGGCACACTAGGAGCTTTCAAGGTATTAGATTTTGTAGGAGCATATTTGGATTTAGAATTGGGAGAGGCATCAAAAGACTTACTTGGAAAAGTGGGAGCCTTCTTACTTGTTACAGGATCAGGCTTCAACAATGCCGACTCCATGGAAGGTGGAAGTGAAGATCCTCGACTGATTATTTTGTTTTACGGAGTCACCACAGGAGGATCATCAACCTTATTTTTCTTATTAGCAGTGGAGGAAGAGGATATTTTCTCAGACTGAGAACGAGTGAATACTACACATGAGAAAATGGGTGCATCTTCTTCATCTCCTTCATCACCTCCAGAATACTCACAGAATCTTATTTGTGTATCATTCTCAAGCTCATCAACTTCTATGAGATCATCACCTTCACTTTCTTGTTCAAAATCTTCTTCACTTTCTTGAAATTTACAATTTACGTTCACGGGTGGGGCCTCCAAGCCGAGCCTTTGGGGTGCTCTAATTTGATTTATGTTGCTTCTTTGAGAAGATAATCATTCAAATAATTCCCTCTTCAAAGATGTCATCTCATTTGCCAAATTTTGTAGTGATGGATTAGTTCTCTCATCTCCAGGATGTTGTGGATGAGATTGTCATCAAGTTCAATAGCCATCCTTTGTGCTTCTACAATTTTCCTTGGTTGGGATCTTTGCAGAAAAAATCCTACTTCTGATGATTGAGCATTGAGGAAGAATATCTTGAAATTATGTTTAGATGGTGAATCCTCTTCAGGTATCATGCAAAGCAACCATTCAAAACGAGCCATGAAGTCTCTCATGGTTTCATTTTCTCCTTTCTTCATTTGAGCCAATTGCACTAGGAGGTCCTGACATTCTTCAATTGATTTAAATCTCTTTGCGAAGGCATCCTTGATGTCATTATAACCCATGATGGACCGAGCAGGAAGGAGGTAAAACCATTATATTGCTTTTTCTTGTACAAACTCTACAAACAGTCTTCTCACAAAAACATCTTCATGATGGACACCAAGAATTCCACATGATGTTGTGAAAGCAACGATGTGTTCTTTAGGATGTTGTGTGTTGTCACCTTTGAACTTTGGAAAGTTCTTATGGGAACCCATTGGTAGATTGTGAAGAGGTGGTTCAAGAGCAAGCGGGCCCGTATTCCTTCCCCATGGAACAATGGGTTGAGGTATTTCTTCTTCATCTTCCATTGTCATTTCTACTTCTGCTTCAGCCCTTTCTTCTACAAATTCTTCTTCTTCCGCAAACTTGATGTTCAATGGTGGTTGAAAAATGGGAGGATTTGAAGGGGAAGTATCAACAGAGTTTTGATAGTATTGCCAAGTGAACTACTTGAAGCACCAGATGGAGAGGAGGCTTGAGAGAAGAAGTATGGATTATCTCTAATTTGTTCTTGCTGATTTTGCAAAGCCTTGAATTGGAATCAACACACCTCTCAACCTACTCAACCTGGTGTATCTTCCTTTAGCTAGATTTTGGAAATTCTTGAAGTGGGAATATGAAAAGAAACTATGGAATATGAAAGGTCACTTGCAAGAATTGAGAGTGTATCTTTCAAAAATGGCTTTTCGTGAATTTTTTTTTGTTTTTTCAATATTTGATTGAATTTTTTTTGAATTTTTGGACCTTGTGGTCATATTTTGGGTGCAGATGCTACTAAATCTGCCCCATAGTGGGTGCCAAAATTTTTGGTGAGAAATTTTTCGGGTGGAAAAACTTGTGGATTTCTTACCAACGCTCTGGGAATCTAAGTCCCTCTACTTAACTCGGTGCAATTGCCATATATGCATGCACATGAAAAGGTGGATTTATGTGGTGGTCTTTCGACCGAGGATCCAATAGGGACACTCCAATGACCCTGTGGTAAAGCTTGCAGATACCTACAAGAGAGAACTTTGTCTAAAGAGTAGGAAAGGGGAGTGAGAAAAGACGTAGGAGAACTAATGTTGTAGGTAGGAAAACAGATTCCTACACACACTAGTTAAAAGTATCATCACATGCATTTATGAGAAGAAACAACTTTTTAAGCATCATTAAGACCAAATGAAATTTGATGAACATAAAGTATCAAGAAATATCTTAGTCAAAGAAATCTAGAAAATCCTTCTTCTTGTATTAATTTCTCAAAAAAGTTGTACATAGTGGAGAAATGGAGGAAATTGAGAAGGGGGAAATGGAAGAAAATGGCTATCTCCTTTGTTCTCTCAAAGTACAATATACTCTTGAGTTTACAAGATCAATCACCAACCCTTTGAAATGGGAATGGCGTTACAATTTATAGAGTAGAATATGACTCTTCATCTACCCCCCAATTCCTTTTCATATGTCCTTGCACACAACTTAAAACTTTTCAACTTCCTAGGAAACTTTCAAGTCCCTTTTTATAACATAAAGGTGACTTATTACATTAGGAACATTAGGACATATGAAAAAGTGCAATCCCAACATGAAATTAGAATATTGGAAAGTGAGAGAAAGTTGGGGGAAGAGGAGAGAGAAAGAGAGAGAGAAGAAGAAGAGGAGATGTCATTTCGATGAATTCCATTGATCCTCGTTGATGGAAAGATCCAAATGCAGTGAAACTCTGAATCTTTGAATCCTTGCACACTTTGTGAATCTCCTTCAAATCAGCTCATGAATGCTTACCAAGTTGAGTGAACTATTTTGCTGATGACCACAACTCCCAGCCTGTGTATGATATACTATTTTTAGTGAGAGGTGATTTTTTCCTCTTCTCGACCATCGTGATGTGATGAACTCCCTCATTCGATATTGCGCACCCTACCCTTGCCTCAACCACTTCTTTGGGGTGACTTACTATTTTTAGTAAGCACCCATATAAGGGACTTACTATTTTTAGTAAGTGGTCATTTTCACTATTTTCTGCTCTTGAACACTCATTCGGCTTCCTCGTGATCTTCAATGCCTATTTCCTTTGTCTCAGCTTCTTTTGATGATGAATTTCCAAACATAGTAAGTCTATATAGGAAAAATTACTATTTTTAGAAAGTGTGTTTCTAGTGCTCGATTTGTGATGGAACATACTTTTTTGGACTCATCTTGTTGTTATGATCACACCCTCCGAATTTCACATAGTTTTTCCGACTAGAATGATTGGAAATAAATTTTGAAATTTTGACCTGGTAGTGGCTTCGGGCACGGAGAGCTACCATGATGGCCATTAATGGAGCTTGAAATTTGTAGGTATGGTTTTTGTCTCCATTTGAGATGAAAACAAATCCATTGTGATAGGTTTTTATTTGGAGCCCATGTGTAAGTTTTTAGTTCATTTCCATTGCCGAGTGATGGGAAATCTGACGAATGTGAGCCGGTGCACAAAGTGAGGATTTTGTTGGAGAAAATGATTAAGGCACCATTTTACCTCTTGTTTATTACATCTTGATTGTCTTGAAAAATGTGAAATTATGTAAAATACGACATCTCGATCCGACTTGTACTTTGCAAGATATGATGAGTTTTTGATTGGGTGGCTTCGTAGTTATTTGGCAAAAAAATCCATTTTCTCTTCGTTCTTCGTCATTTCACTCCATTTTTCTCTAAGGCTTGCATATTACTATGAATTCATGGTGTGGAGAGTTTATGTGGCCATGGCAGATCTGGTTCAAAGCAACAATGGTGGACCAGTGTCTAGAAAATCATTCACGGAGCCATGACAAGGTATGAAGTTGTGAAGGAGAAATGAGGGGGAAGAAATGGCTAAGTGCCAGATTTAAATTTTCAAATAAATGCACATGGAGGGGATGGGCACATTTTTTTTTCCCGATGTCCCTGACCTTAGGGATGTGAGGGACATCAATTTCCATGGTGGTCAAGGTGATGTCATGTGTCCTCGATCCGACGAAAGGGATTTGCTTGAAAAATGCACCTAGGGGCTGAAAGTCAGGTCATGTGGGTGTCCAAAAGACTCCCCATAGGGGGCTAGGTGAATTTTTCCATGTCTGATGTCCCTCACCTTAGGGACATAAGGGACATCAGTTTCCACGGTGGTCTTGGAGCTGACACGTGGTGCTTGATCCGACGACAGGGAATGAATGCTCCAAAAATGCACATGGGGCTGAAAGTCGGTCACATGGATGTGTAAAAGGCTTCCCATAGGAGGATGGGAAATTTTTTCAAGTTATGATGTCCCTCACCTTAGGGACATAAGGGACATCAGTTTTCATGGTGGTCTTAGAGCTAACACGTGGCGCTTGATCCGTGACAGGGAATGGATGCTCCAAAAATGCACCCGAGGGCTTGAACTGTCAAGTTTGGAGGTCACATGAGGGTCCAAGAGGTCACATGGGGGCTGGGAAAAATTTTCCATGGTTTTTGTACCTGACCTTTGGGACTTCGAGGACATGAAATTCCGCCAGGCTCCTGGTGCTGACACGCATCCTCTCGAAAAATGACTAAGTCCCGAACTACCTTTGAGAGGGTAACTTGGAATGATGATAACTTGAGCTCCCAGTGGAATTTATTGGTAGAATATTATATGATCCTGAATTTAAATGGAATTTTGGATCCAATGGTTGGGGCATCATGTCTTGATTCAAATATCGATCCCTAAAAAATGGATTTGCTATTTGGGATTCTACTTATGGCTGAGAAAGCATGTCTACCAATCCTATGCACTAAGGTGTTATGAAACATATTATTTCACCATTATTTAGGTCTTGGAATCGTCTTTCCAATGATGTTTTGTTTTACTCCTAACTCCATCCGGAGCACCCGAATCTTCTTGGGAAGCCCAACAGATGTTTTAGACTTGTGTATTGCTTTTGTGAACCATGTTTTTACTCAGATTGCCCAAAGTATTTCAAAACTTCCCCAAACCTTCCAAAATAATTTCCATGATCTTTTAAGGTCTTAAATTCACCTCCATGTTGAATTTAGCCTTTCTGTTTCACTCCAGTGGGTTTGATCCAGTCCTGGGAAGGCCAACGATAGCCCTTCCCAATACTGCAAGAAGATAGGATCTCTTCAGAACTCCCTAAAATCACATAGGGGGAATGAATAGAATTTCCTAAATCACCTAGGGGACCAATTTAACATCAAATAATGGGTGAATAGACTGACGGATTTGACCTGGGGTGCCTAGGAATGATAAAACATGAAAATTTTGGCACAGGGGTATAGTTGTCATGCTTGGAAACTTCCAATTTCCTGTTGCACATTTGCACGACAACAAGAAGATAGATACTAGGAAGAATGAGAAAAGAGGAAATTATTTTTGTGAGAATGGAAAGAGAGGTGAGAGGCCATGATAACAAGGAAGGAAGGAACCAAAGGAGTGTAAGATGAGCTGATGAAAGAAGATATGCAGTGTAGAATGTAGATTGTGAGGGAAACCCTTAATTGGAATGCCCACATGATGGGAGTGATGAGGTAAGAATGTTAGATAGAAGAGGCGGAGTGAAAATATTTTTTTGGTGGTGATTTTCATCTGATGGAAGAGGAAATGATGGAGAAGTTTCACAATGAGAGAATCTTAGTAAGAGGATATAATGTAACTAAGAATGCTAAACTATATGGGTGATTAAGTAAGATTGTCAAGCTGAAATTGGTAGAACGAAAGTAAAAGACATAAAGTGGTGGAAGGGGACAAGAATGGTGAGAAGGGTGATGTGGAGATAAGTGACGGGTGGATAAAAGTGATGAGGGAGGATGAATGGAGAAAAGACATGTTGACCATGGTGGGGGATGAGGATTTGCAGGATAACGAATTCTTCCTGAGAAAGATCCTCAAGTAGGATTCACAGACTGTAACGGTAATCAGGTAGGATTCCCAAAATTCAAGGTCTATTATGGATGATGTTAATAGAATCATGAAATTATGGATGATGTTAATAGTACGTAAAAGTATAGATGTTAATAGAATCGTGAAATTATGGATGATGTTAATATATGTTATACTTAAAAGTAAACATATTGATATATATGACATGGTTTGAAATTATATATGCAAGTATGTGACTTCGATAAAAGGTGACTGTAATGATATAAATTACACATAATCATAGCAAGGAGCGTATGAGGAAACAATGCTTTGAACTGGATTGGAGGTAAACAAGAAAGGGAGCCACTTAAGGAAATGCACTTGCAGCGAATAGCAGGTGTTAACACATAATTAACGATAGTTAGTTATTCCAAGGACCATGTAGAAAAGATGGAAAGTGTACTCATAAACCTAAAGTAGGCACAACAAAGGGGGTGTAAATGTGACTTGTAATCGGGATATAGGTTCTCCATAGGTGGGTTTCCCTAGGTCTATGCCCCAGCTCTGGGTGAAGGGAAATGCAAAATTATCAATGTGGGAAGTTTTCTATGGATGAGAAAGATGATTGATGTGGGAAAATTTCTTTGGATGCTTACTTTGGATTTTTATGCTTTTGCTTTATGAGATAGAAGGATGATCAATGCGGGAAGCCTTCACTGCCATGATATATATAGAGTAGCCATCCTTCAAGGGAGTGGTCTATTTTATTTTTTTGACAAATGGAAGGGATGATACATGCATGATAGCTATCCTTCAAGGGATCAATCTACCTTATGAAATTTTATGCTTTCATGAACAACTGTCCTTCGAGGGATCAGTCTGTTTACTTTTGACTTTTGATAATGAGCATCCATATAATTTTGACATGGGGAAGAGCTGGAGATAGTCAGGATAGACCACTTAGGAGGGGACAATGAATGTACAAGTGACACCTATGGACCCTTAGTGTGTTTCTAATAGGTAAATAAGAGGGTGATGGATGTAATGATCGTGGAGTTCTCACTAACAAGAAGACCCTATCCATAAGTAATATGTTATGAGTAGAGCTATGGTACTCATATTCAAAGTCATAAATAGGAAAGTGACGGTAGACCACATAATTATAGATCATTACAAGAAGAGATGGACGTGGCTAATGATGGATGGATAATCATGGAGATAACTAAGTTCACATTGGTAAGTATGATAATAATATAATGGCCGTAAGTGCAATGCATTAAGAGGTTTTGTTTCTGATTTAGCATCAAAGGAAGCCAAATGATAGGCCACATACCCGTACTTATGTGTGATGATGTAAGGTCCAATTTAGTTAGGATAAAAATTTCTTTGTTGGCTTCTTTCTAGAGTAGTGATGTTTTGATTTTCTTTAAGGACAAGGTCACCAATGTTAAAGTTGCATTCCTTGAGATGTTTTTGTAAGCACATTTGATGCACTCTTGATAGACTTGGTGATGTTCAAGAGTGAGAATGTGGAATTCATCTAAGCATTCAAGATATGATAGATGCTCTTGGTGATAATCTTCATCAGAGATGAAGTTGTGAAGAGAAATACACAAGGAGGGAATTTGGACTTCAAGAGGAAGAATGGATTCAGAGCCATAAACAAGAGAGAAGGGAGTAGCACCCATAGAGGTGTGGATGCTAGTCTTATAAGCCCAAAGAGCAAATGGAAGATGAAGATGCCAATTACAACCTAATTTATCAATAGTCTTGGCAAGGATGTTGTGAAGAGTTTTATTAGTGCTTTGGCTTGACCGTTAGCTTGAGGATAGTATGGAGAAGAGAATATAAGCTTAATGTTAAATGAGTCACAAATCTTCTTGAGGTATTTATTTTTGAAGGAATTTTCGTTTATCCGTGATGATTTTATGGGGGACGCCGAAGCAACAAATGATGTGATGATAGATGAAGTTGATAATTTGGTTAGCTTTGGTTGATGTGAGGGGAATTTCTTCCACCCAATTTAGTGAAATACTCAGTGGCAGTGATGATAGAATGATGGTGTTAGGAAGAATGTGGATTGATGAGGCCAATGAGGGTGAGCCCCATTATGAGAAAGGCCAAAGATCCTGAGCTGGATGTAAAAAGGCCTAGTTAGGGCTACATATGAGATTACAATGTTTTCGGCACTTGACACATTTCTTGACATATTCACAATAATCTTGATTAAGAGAGGGCCAATAATAGCCCATGCGAAAGGACACATTTGATGACAACTAAATTGCTAAAGTGACCATCACAGATACCATCGTGGAATTCTTGGATTGTGTGAGTGGACTCATGAGACTTAAGGAAACAAAGCAAGATTCCATTGAAGCCACACTTATAAAGGATTCCGCCAAGAATGACATAGCGGTTAAGCGCATTGAAGAAAAGACCTCCTACCATTTTTAGATAGGTCGGAGGGAATAATGGATTTAGAAAGGTAGTCAAAAATTTGAGAATACCAAAGGTCACGAGGATTAGTATCAACATGGTTGACATGAGGAAGATCATGAACATGGGTTAGTTGATCCTAACGCAAAATAAATACAGAAAGCTTAGCTTCCTCAGTTGTCATGGGATGAGAGATGCAAGAGAAGCCATGGTGTCTGCGAAGTGGTTAGATGATCGAGGGATGAATTGGATGGTGTAGAAGTCAAATGCCATAAGGAGGAAGTCGACAATGTCCTTATGCTTTTGTAGAATGTAATTTTTGCATTGATAGTTTCCCTTGATTTGATTGACACTGAGTTGAGAATCCCCATAAATATCAAGGATTTGGACACCCAAAAGGATGGTGGTTTCAAGGCCCAAAATGAGAGCCTCATACTCTGCCATATTGTTAGTGCATTCAAAGTTAAGCTTGTTGGCAATAGGAATAGGAGTATCCTAGGGAGGAATGATAATGACACCAATGCCTCCCCCTTGTTGAAATTTTGAGCCATCAAATAAGAGAGTCATCCTAAGAGGGGAATACTCATGTTGAAAATTGTTGATGGATTCGTCAGGGAATCAATCATGAGGAAGATAAGTGTCAAGAAGAGGAACATAAACTAGTTGATCTGCAATAGCTTGGCCCTTGATTAATTTTTGAGAGATGAACTTGAGCGTCAAAATCGGTCATGAGAATGATCCATCAAGTGATGTAGTCGCTATGGTATGGTTTAGAATGCATGGTTTTAAGGAGCTGAAAGCAGGTGACGACATAAATCTTGTGGTTGAGAAAGTAATGGCGAATCTTGGAGGTGGCGAAGAAGAGAGCACAAATCAATGTTTTAGCTTATGTGTAGCGAGTTTCATAGTCATGAAGGGTGTGGCTGATATGATACATAGCTTGCTCCCCCCCTTGCTCATCATGATGTGCCAGCATGGCATCAAGAGCATGACTAGAGGCAAAGACATAGAGATAGAAAGGTTCCCCTCACATGGAGGTGTAAGCATAGGTGGAGATAAGAGATATTGCTTAATATCATCAAGGATTTTTGGCGATTTATCATCCTAATGGAGTCAACGTATTTTTGAAGAAGATGATGAAAGGGTTAACAAAGTGGTCTAAGATGGTCCGAAGTTGCGAGATGAAGTGGTGAATGGATTGAAGTTGGCCTTGAAGACTGCAAAGTTTCTTAAGATTAGAAGGAGGCATCTTAAGGATGGTGTTGATTTTTACGGGTCAACTTCAATACCCCTAATGGATACGATGAAGCCAACAAGTTTTTGGTAAGCACTTCAAACACACACTTGGTGGATTTAGGTAGAGGTAGAAATAGATGAGGAAGTCAAAAAGATTTCAAGGATAGAGAGGTGATCGCATCGATGCTTGGAATTTCCCAAGAGGTCATCAACATAGTCTTCTATGGTCTTATGGATGAGATCGTGAAAGATATAGGTCATGGATCACTGATAGGTGGCTTTGATGTTTTTCAAGCCAAAGGGCATGATGCAATAACAAAAGGTCCCCCAAGGAGTGATGAAAGAAGTCTTATGTTGGTCTTCTGGTGTGATAAGGATCTGATTGTATCTAGAAAAACCATCCATAAGAGACAACATCTCATGGCCTGCAGTAAGGTCTACAAGTTGATCGATGTTAGGAAGGGGAAAATCATCTTTAGGGAAAGCAAGATTTAAATCTTGAAAGTCAGTGCATATGTGAAGCTTGCCTGAAGTTTTAGCAACGGGAAAATGTTTGAAACCCATTGCGGATAGTCGATAGAGATGATGAAATTGGCAGAAAGGAGGCGTTATAATTCCTCTTTGACAAGGAGGGCAACTTGAGGATGCATGTGGTGAAGCTTTTTTAACCGGCTTAGTGTTGGGAAATGTGACAATGTTATGAACAAAAATGGATGGATTAAGGCCCAACATGTTTGCATATGACCATGCAAAGGCTTGACCATGACAGAGAGGAAAGAAGTGAAGGATTCAAGATCTTGTGGATCAAGGGATTGAACCACTTTGAGAATGTGAGGCTCTTGTGAAGTCCCTATGTTGATGTTGATGGTGGATTCATTAAGAAGGGTGGATGTGTTTGGTGGTAAGGACTTATGAAGATAGGAATATTTTTCCCCCATGTGGGAAAGGATGGTATCATCATCGGTGCAATGAATAACGTCAATGGTAAGGGAATCCTCCTCTATCATTTTTGGGAATCATAAGGGACCTAGATTGGTCGTGGTGACTGGTCCCAAAGTGATGGTGGAGACTAAAAAAAATCGGAAGTGATAGACATGGTGTCATCTGTATCCATAACTTCATGAGATGGCAAAGATGGAGGGTCAATGTTCATGAGCATCATAGATGGTGTGAGAGGGTTTGCGTATTTGTCTTATAGCCTAGGTTGAATTTCTCATGGGGTTTATGAGATTGATTGATGACAAGATCATGCATGCCTTGTTCATAACACCCCATTCCAAATCCTTTCCAGTGCAATGGTGAAGATAAATATAGGAAAAATAATTATTATAAACATAGTTAAAGACATTAGTGTATGGTTTTGTATGTGGTTGAGCATTGATGTGTGAAGAAGGGAGGTCGATGCCACCATAGATGAAGTTGGTGAGAAGACAAGGTGGTTTGAAGGGAATGATATACCTGACATTAGGTTGGTACATTGGTGCTTTTTTGGGTCTACTGAGTTGATGGGGTGAGGGAAGAGCATTAAGTGTCAAAAGATGATACTCCCCCAATGTAAGCTTATCCATGACTTTGTCTAAATATTTTCATTAGGGAGCTTGGATGTGTCATAGATGAGCTAGTGGATGGTTTAGAAGGATCATTGGTGGGGATGAGCACATCATTGGGATGATAATTCATGTGACATGCCTTGAATGGTGGGGTGTCTGTGGGAAGAGTTAATATTTTCCCCTCATGTTCATATTTGATGCATCAGTGGAGGGTGGAAGGGACACAACACATGGAACAAATCCATGGCCACCCAAGAAGAATGTTATATTGGAACTCCCCTTCTACGATATAAAATATTTCATGGAGGAGTTTTTCACCGACATGGATGGGAAGGATAATTGTGCCCAAAGTGGGGGCCACAACATCGTTAAATGCATGAAGGAATGTGGGTGATTGGGTGACAAATAGATTTTGGGAGCTTAAGTTGATCAAAGGTGTGGGATGAAATGATGTTGATGCTAGCTCCATTATCAATCATAGATCGCGGATGAAGGTGTCATTGATGCAGATGGTGATGAAGAGGGGAAGGTCATGGTCTTCTTTGAAGGAGGTAAGGGATTTGAAATCCTTGAATAATATAGCGGAATAGGCTACAAGATCTCCTACAAGGGCTCCACGGGGTTGAGGCTCATCAAATGATATGGGGATGCACTGTAAAGCTTCAATAAGAGCCTGTTTGTGGTTAGGGAGCTTTGGATGAGCTCGTAAAGGGACATCTTAACAGGATCTTGATGTAACTTCTTTATGATGGATTGTTCAATGGAGGTAGGGTTGGGCACGACTAAGATAAAAACCTTAAACTTAGAGGAAGAAGGGGTAAATGTGCTGGATGAGGGAAAAGATGACCGGAGGAGCAAAAATGATGACTTTAGATTTGGAGGAGGTAGATGGTTAAGCCTTGTAATGGCGAGACCTAGTGGTAATAAAAATAACATATATGAAAAGAGGAGGATTTTATTTGGAAGAAAGAGAAGCCGATGGTGGAATAGCGGCAAAGGTGGATTTATAGGTAAGGTCATATTTTTATGAGGATGGGCTGGGGGATGGAAGGGTATCTTCTTCCTCAACAAGGTGATCACCCTCTTCCATAAGACTATTGACAAGGGCATGAAGAGCCTTACAATGCTTGGTAGTGACAAGTGTGTCTTGGAACACGATGGTAGGCACACACAATGTTAGGATCAAACCATGTGGGTTTTTGTCCACATGGGTCAAAGGGCATAATGGGTGGAAGGATGATTGCAGAGATGCATGGAGGAGGCGCCGAAGATCTCGATGTAAGATTCGATGGGCTTCTTAGAAGTTTAGGAATTAGAGACATATTTTATTCAGAAGAAGGGGATGGGGGTAAGAGAGGGGTCCTTTTCTTATGAGGTTAGATAGGAGTTTTGGATTTGGATTTTGGTGTAGAAGGAAGGGTAGATATTTATTGGGATCGAGGTGAAGAGATGGATAACACCTTTGATGATGACTTAGAAGAAGGACCAAGTCCTAAAATTGAATTGGGGGTGGAATTAGATTTTGATTGAGTAATGATTGTTGCCTTGGATGAAGGACAAATCCTAAAAGTGAAGGAGGGAGCCCCAAGATGGATGTTTGGATACTAGGTGGGTGAGTTTGAGGAATTTTAGGAAGATGTAACTCTAGTTTCTTATACGAGATGAATGAGAGATTTTTGATAGGTGCACCAAGATTATTAGGTTTATGTTGTGAATTTTTAATCTTGGTGGGGATGATGATAATCTCAACAGGGGTAATAGAAGAGGTGGAAGAGTTAACAATGGGTTCACTAAAGGATGAAGGAGAAGGTTTAGATGTAGAGGAGAGGTGTAGAATATGGGTATTATTTGGATGAGTGTCTAAGGAAGGCGTCGAGATAGGAGTTGGCGTAGGATTGGATGTAGGTATAGGAGTAGTGGTAAAAATAGGGGTACATGTGGTAGGTGTGATAGGTAGTATAGATGGAGGGGTGTCTGGAGAATCAGATGTGGAGATAGGCATATGTAAAAGAGAAGGAGGTGTGATAGACGCAAGAGTGGTAGGTACATATGTAATAGATGTGGATGTGATGGGCTTGGGAGTATATTGTGGATGTGGTTGTGAGGTGGTCAAGGAGGATGATGCAAATACATGACTTATGGTACTAATAGTATGAGCGTCGGTATCGAGATGTAGAAGGGGTTTCTTGAATAGTAGGTGGATGATTGGGAAAAGGTTGTTTGAAAACATCAAGCGGTTGATTGGGATGGGCATTATGATTACTCATTTTAAGGTCCCCTTGGTTGATAAGTTGTTGAACAAGGTCCTTAAAGGTATGAAACCTTTTAGTCCTTAAAGGTTTGAAATCTTTCAATGTCGTGTCCGCATACATTTGGAGTCAACATTAGAGCATAGAGAAAGAGGGTTACATACATTTGAAGCGGTTAGGATTCACAGAGCTCGGGTAGGAAGAAAGTTGGTAATGTAGAAAACCTAGGGCACACAATTACAATAAAATGGCACCAAAGGCATGAAGGTTGAGTAAAAAGAGATCCGAGGTTGTGGCAGAAGAATCCCTGGAGGAAATATACTTCGGAGATGTAGTATCCCACTGGTGTATTGAAGGTATAAATTTGGAAATCGAAGCTCACTCGATGCAAAATTAGTGAGTACAATCACCGCATAGATGAGAATGAGAAGAAAATGAGGAAGATTTAGAGAAAGTCCTCCCAGGAATGGATGAGGCCAAAAACCCATTAATTAATGACTCTGTGAAGCGGAAGTTGGAGAAGACAAACATATTACAGTTGTGGGAGCTTCCTTTCTTTGCCAAACCTACACACCTCTTCCAGTGGTTGATATCATGGGTTCATGAAGATTTATTTTACTTCACGGGGAGAAGGATGTGACTCACTACTCAATTGATTGAGTGTGTTATAGGTCTACGAATTACGGGAGAAGACATGGCATAGAATTATGTGCTATAACAAAAATCAAAGATTTTTTTGCCAAAATTGAGTTATGAGAAGGACGGTAGGGCACATACCATCATGGATCCGGATGAACATGCACTTAGGGTTACCTCACAAAAGTGAGTTACAAATTGGGAACTTTTGAGTCTTTGGATGACATAAATAAGAAGTTTCTATATGAAGCATACATAATTTTGAAAAGGGCACACTATAGCCTGGCACAATTTGTCACAAATGGGATTATTGAAGAGGAAAAGTTGTAGAACGAAGGAGCCAAAATCACATGGGGATCAATTTTTCTATTGATCGTATTTTGGGAAATCGGGTACCAAACAAGCCCGAGGATAACATGTGGGTTTACCCACCAGTACACCCATCTCCCATAGTGTATTTTGTAGGGTATACTTGTGATGGCACCATCAAAAGCATGTACAAGGCCCAAATTAATAAGTGGTATGACAGACTACGCGGGGCATTTGAGAATGAATGGCGCATTTTGCGTGAGTTTCCCATAGTGGTCGGGAAGCGAGTCAAGTTTGCGGTAATGTAAAATTTTAGCCTTTCGTTTGAGAATGGATAAGGGTGAGATGGGTCCGTGGTGCAAAATTCCATTTGCATTCTTAGAAAAATACCTTAAGTGCTCCATCAATAGGCTCAAGAATGCACAAATGTTGACCTATGATGTAGAAAAAGTTGATTCAGATCTACACACATTGTACGTAGCTTACAAATATGACTCTAAGTTAGCGTTTTTGAGGTTTTGGAGTTGGACTGTTAGATCTAAACCCACGGTAAATGCTACTATTAAGGGACTTATTAGTAGGGTGTTTGTGCAATTACAGCCAAAGACTTAGGGAGGATTCGAGGTGGAGGTTATTGAATCCACCTTACCACAACCTAGAGGAACAATTGTGCCACCTATTTAGAAAATGCGTGAGAAAGAAGCACAGAAAGAGGAAGGAGATGAAGAAAAGGGAAAGCTCGACACCTCAAGGAAGAGGATGTATTATTCTTGAAGAAGCGTAGTAGAGGTGCGGGGACCTCCTAGTAGGGCAGCATAGAACAAGAGATAACTAAGTGAGCTAAGGCTACAATTGTTTCCAATTCAAAAATAGAGTCTGAAGAAGAAAAGACATATTTCACCACACTAAGGGAGGAGTTAGAACATGAGCTTGAGGAACAAGAGAAGTGCACTTCTAAGTATAGTAGCCATAGAGAAGTTACATGCACGGGAGCTACTTGATCAGGATGGGGGAGTGTCTAGAAAAATAAGATGATTAGCTTGAACCTCGACAACCACTCCGAGGAGTCAGAGTTTTAAGTAAGTGAACATGAAATTGCTACAATCCATTTGAAGAGCAAGACATGAGAGACATACAAGGTAATGGATCCAAACCACTTGATAGATGAGCAGGCATGCAACACCTTGAATAAAATGGCCTCAGAAGTGGTGAGGAGAAACTTGGATTCAAGTGCCACTATTCACACCCTTGTAGTAGATAAAAAGGAGCAATGCAAGGTAGGCCAGTTGTAAAAGGGATTGCAAGGTGAACATAAAAGGACTAAGGAATATTATGATAGAGTTGTCACGCTCATTAAAAAGATCTTGGAGTAGTGTCCTTTGTTGGTTAGCTTGAGATAGAATGAACTATGGAGATGAAATGGAGTATCTGGAGGATCTGGTTGGGATGTTACTAGTTAACATTCAACGGGGTGTGGGGCCAACTACAAAGGAAATTGCAAAGGAGAAGGAGAATACTAAGATTGTGGTTGAAGAAAGGATCACTGAGATGGAGGACTTGCTCACCCAGCTCAAGGAAGTAATCATAGTGGCAGATATAGGCTTCAACAGTTGTCAGAAGTGTGAGCCCTTCATTGAGGCTAGGTTGGTGGATGAGGATGCTATTTTGAAGACTAGTCGGGGAAAGAACACTAAGAAAAAAACTTGAGTGCACTCGATTAATCATAGAAACCATGGCGCATGAAGGATAAAATCAAAGCAAAATGTGAGCAACTTGAGAAAAAAGTTGGCGAGTTTCAAACTTCTATACTAGAACATATGGACATTATTGAAGGCACTTGCACAAAGTTGGTGGTGGTTATAAAGGAGTTGAAAGGCGGATTCAAGATATTACTCTGAACAAGTGCTAAATATTATAAAGGCTATCTTTGGGAAGGATTTGAAAGAGTTGGAGGAATGGAAGAAATTAATAGATGGCGTAGATGCATAGTTCACGAGGTCTTCCAGGCGTCCTAACAAATTTTGGGTTTGATGTCCATTTTGAATTTTGAAACTTTATCTCGTTCATGAAGTTTTGTGGTTCATGTCAAAGAATTACCGAGGATAGAAATTGAGCTAGTGTGGGGTAATGTTGGACCCCTGAAAGATGCTAAGTATAGCGGCGCAAGAGTTTTGGACTGCGGAAGTTAGGCGGGAAGGCATGCATGGAGATAGATAAGACCATGCATGAAGGCTCATGCCCAAGCTAAACACATTCAAGACCGATCCACATTTTGAGCCACGTGACATAATTTTAAGATAAGGTTGAGCATGAAGACTTGTAGTTAAAGTGAAGCCTATTTTGAGAATGCATGAGCAGTGAAGGTAAAGTCCCCACTACTTATATATATGTATTGATTTACATTATTTAGAGCACGACTGGATTGAGATAGAGTTATGTTACCGGTGTATTTGCGTGCATGACTTTGTGATAGTTATTATGATGTATTCATCTATTGAGTTTTGATGGATTAATATAATGGATCTTTGTGGATGGATAATGGTTGTTGATGTCTCCATTACTGGTTATTGCATGGTAAATCTGATCTTGATCCCTGATTAGTTCATCTTGCATATGGATGTGCTATGTTACTTTATGCTTTGCACTAGTTTATCTGTTATGATTATGGAATGTATCTTCATGCATGCTAACTCCTTGAAAAAGTTGGCATCAAAAGAGGGACCTGGTACCTTTGCACACTTCGGGTGAGCATTCAACATTCTTTTAGATGATGTGCCAGTGCACCTAGGGTGTTGGTAAAGAAAGTGACTACAATGAGAGGTAAACAAGTCAATATGGAGCTTTCTTAAGCTAATCCACAAGCAAGCAAGGTGTGAAATGTTGACCCAAGGTGTGATGATGAAAACCAAACATGGTATAAGCATAAAATTGTGATATATGGTGTGTACAAGACTTCTTAGGTAGTTATTGAAGTGTTTTAGGCACTTCTATAGGTCAACATTGTACAACTGTTGTTGGGAATAAGAGACTAGAGGGCACCTAGATGAAATGGGATGGACAGATTCAGAATGAACCAGAGAAAAATATCACTTTGAGGTGTTAGAGACATGTTTCCTTAGGGTGTGAGGAAAATTTCAAAAGCTGAGGATGTATATTTTTCAAATTGTGTAATTTTGTCCAAAACCAGTCTTTGAAATATGTAAATTGAGCACCAAATTTCTTAGCGATCGAAAAATTGCGGAGCCTTCTTTATATAAATCATAAGAGATAAAATGGATTAATTAGGATAAAAATATGGTTCAAAAATTATTTTGGTGATTGGTTGAGTATTTTAGAAGTTCTATTCATTTTTGTGAGCATGTTTGTAACCCTCCAAACCCCAGTTTGGACTAGTTTTGGAAAATTGAGTTGGTTAGGTGTCTAAACTCAATTTTTTTGGTTAGAAATCTGTTATAACTTGTAGAGGACTCATCAGGGTACATTTCCATGATATTCTAAGTTCATGGTTCTTGGTGAGCCCCACTGGAAAACATGTGTTATGTGAAGATTTCAGTGCATAGACAAATCTTGAAAAGGAATAAATTCTCAAATTGATTATGGATGATTCCTATGAGGTGATCTTGAGGTCCATGAAGCTATTTATACCATTTCTTTGATAATTTTTTGAGATACATCTCAGTTTTAGTCATATCGTTCAAACTAGCAAGCTTTTG
The DNA here is from genome assembly GCA_018340775.1 of Taxus wallichiana var. yunnanensis. Lineage (NCBI taxonomy): Eukaryota > Viridiplantae > Streptophyta > Pinopsida > Cupressales > Taxaceae > Taxus > Taxus wallichiana. Next base: position 820,618,851 of record CM031235.1, read on the forward strand.
TGACTAGTTTTGATGATTTGAAGGCTTAATGATGCAAATGCTCATTCTTGGAGTGTAAGAAGTGTTTTAACACCATCTATATGTCTGTTGTGACATGGTTTTAACCCTTTTTCAGCTATAAAATGTGTCTTCTTACTTGAAGGTGAATGAGCCAAATTTGCCATATTAGGCTTATTGAGAAGCCTGCTTGAATGAGTATGAAGGTGAGACTTTATCCATTTTATCTATGGGTCTGAATGCTTGAACATGTTTTATAAATCCTAATTGAATTTTAGAGGTGATAGGGATCTCTAAAAAGTGCTTTGGAGATGTTTGACCACATTGTGTGGAAGACTAGTTTTTGTGTCTTCAAGACCAGCCAAACCAGTTACAGAGATCCAAGTTTTGGAAGCCTTATGCCATGAATTGGAGCAGTATGAGAAGTTGATGAGATATTATAATTCATGATATTTCCATTTATAGGTTAATTTCCTCATGATGAAGAGATTTGAGGTATGTATCAGCTTTTTGAGCTCATGCCCTTCTTTGATGTTTAATTCAAGTTAGATATTCAAGAAATTAGCAAAATTCGTTCCCTAGAGCAATTTAAACCTCTGTTTTGCTCATTTTTAGAAATCCTCCATTTCTAGTTTGTGCACGTAATATCCTCTTTGCAACCTCCATTTTTGATCAAAATTGTTCACTTGTTCTATGGCACAGGTTTCAAATCATTGTTTTTCCTCCATGCCTCTCCTAGTTCATGAAGGAAATTTGAAAATTGGACTCAAAATGACTATGAAGTTCTCTTCCTCTGTGTGTATTTTCCACACGATCGGGATGATGGGTGTCTTTTCCCCATCAAATTTTGGCCCCAATGAATGCAAGTGATACGTGGTCGGATCCTATTAGATGGGGAGGAATAAGTTTTTGGTGAACTTAACACTTTTTTGAAAAAATGGTAAATTTTCCTCGTGGACCTCGGTCTAAAATTTTTGGTTCATTTATGGAAAAAGTGGAAATTTTGTCCCAGTGTCACAAAGTTCAATTGGGACAATTGGGGGACCCGAAAAAGCTCGAATCGATGAAAAATTCAAAAGTGTGAGGGCTCCATGTGTCAACAAAAACTTCAATTTTTTTAGCCTTTTTGCTAAAAAAGGTTTAAAAGGATAAAGGTTTGTCGCTTCCCAAAAAAGGAAAATCCCGTAACCAATCGGGATGCCATGCCCATGAAAGCTAAATCGAGCAAGCGGGTCGGAGGAGAGAAATTGAGTTTTGAGCCTCTTTTTAAAAAAGGTTAAAATTTTTAGAAAAGATCCATGACTACATCTCCAACGAGAAATGCCACGTGTCGTAGTCAAATTGGAGAAGTGGTTTGGCGGAGAAGTTTGTGTTTTTGAGCCTCTTTGTAAAAAGGGTGAAAAGTTAAAAAATGACCCATGAATTTTTCCGATCAAGGTATAAAAAAGGTAAAAGTCAAAGTTTGAAGCATGCAAGGAAAAATTCAAAGGTGAAGCATGTCATTGAAAAGTCAAAGAGGGAGAGCGGGTTGGCGGAGGAATTTGAGTTTTGAGCCTTTTTCCAAAAAAGTTAAAATGTTGAGAAAAGAGCCATGACCCCATCTCCAACCAGAATGTGCCATGTGTCCTATTCAAATCGGAGCAGCGGGCCATGGAGGAAATTGAGTTTTTGAGCCTTTTTCCAAAAAGGTTAAAATGTTGAGAAAAGGGCCATGATCCCATTTCCAATAAGAACGTGCCACGTGTCTAAGTTGAAAAGTCAAAGCGGGGTTGCGGGCCAATTTGTTCCAAATTGCCAAATCTCATGAAAAATCACAAAATGTGAAAGGCTTCCCCATAACCACTCCAATCCCTTCCTACCACATGGACGACCCAATTTCAGAGTTAGAGGAGCAAATCAAATGGTCTATATTTAAACTGGAAAATCAAATGTAACGGTTGCTTTGTAAGATCTGGTTTTTAACCCGTCATGAGCATTTTCTTCACAACAGAGGAATTTGAAAAGGCGTTGAGGATTTGTGAAGTTGTAACGGTTTTGTGAAAGAATATAATGGCTTCTCGATGTCATTCCAAGGGGCTAGCGATTGATTTCAAAAAGACCAGAGTGCTCTATACCTAGAAAAGACAGAAAATGCCATACTTCTTCTATTTTCCCTTCTCCTTAGATTTTCCTCTATTCTCAAAGCTCTATACAAATTTTGCTTTAGCTTCAATAATAAAAGAAGAAATTTTGCCTTTTTGATTGAGGGATTGATTGGTACCTTGCGACCAATGAATTTCATTTGGTCTTGTAGCTTCTCCTGGATTTGTTTTTCTTCTAACTATAAATGCATGTAAATGAAATTTCTAATTAATGTGTGTGGGCATATGATATTCTACTCACAACATTAGTTTTCTCCTACCTCCATTCTCACTCCCTTTCCCCTTCTCAGACAAAGTTCTTCTCTAGTGAGAAATTGCTAGCTTTGCCACAGGGTCAATGGAGTGCCCTGTTGGATCTTTGGTCGAAAGGCCACCATTGAAATCCACTTTTTTTCATGCATGCACATATGGAAGCTGCACCATTCAAGTAGAGGGACTTAGATTCCCATAGTGTTGGCTTGAAACCCACCAATTTGTCCACAAGACAAATTTTCTACAGTTTTTGGCACCCACCGTGGGGCAGATTTTGCAGCATCTGCACCTAAAAATGACCTCAGGGTCATAAAATACAAAAAAATATTCTAGAAGAAAAGTTTTGGAGATTGAATAATCACACAAACTACATGGATGTAAATCATGGCTATTCTAGGAAATCCTCCTATTGAGAGACCTGATTTACTCTTTCACATCCAAGAAGACATTGCTTCTGATCTGAGAGAAGCTATTTGGCATAATAGATAAAGTGTCAATCAATACTTCATTGCCATAAGGATTTTGGACCTGGAAGAGGAACGTGTTGTCAAATTGGAAAGGCAGAGACAAATTCCAGCACCCCAGAGAAGAGCATAAAATTTCAAGCTGGCTGATAGAAGATACACCCGACAATTGAGGCAAGGAGGAAAAATTGATCCCACATTTGAAGAGCTTGAAAGAGAGGCAGTTTCTTGAAGAGGAGATAAGGGCTCAACTTGAAGAAATAGAAAGACTCCAAATTGAAGCAAAAGAAAGAGAGTAGCAAAGTAGCCTTAGCAAGACTGGAGGATAGAAACAAGAATAGAATGGGTGATCATGAGCATGAGGAATGCAGGCCTAATGTACCATGGGGAAGAAATACTGGTCCACTTTCTCTTCCACAACCACTTCATGAGCTCCCAAGAGGCTCAAGAAAGAACTTCCCAAAATTCAAAGGGGATGGTTCTCAGCTCCCGAAGAACATGTAGCAGCATTCATCACTACTTGTGGAGTGTTGGGAGTTGAAGATGAAGATGTTTCAGTTAGGCTCTTTGTGGAGTCACTCCAAGAAAGAGTTGTTGAATGGTTCTACATGTTGCCCCCAAGATCTGTCACATGCTGGGAAGATATAAGAAGTGCATTTGAACATAGGTTCAAGAGCACAAAAGATTGTCAGATCTGCTAGTCCAATTGGTTCAGATGAAGAAGGAGACCTCTGAATCAATGAGAGATTTTATAGCAAGGTATAATAGGTTGACAAGAAGGATCCCAGAAGATGTGGTACCCTCTAAAAACAACTTGAAAAGGTTCTTCATCAGTGCTTTGCCATCAGAAGTTGGTTTCTTCCTCAGAAGAGCCCAACCAAGAACATTGAGGAAGCTCAAGACTTTGCAATTGAGACTGATGATGATCTAATTCTTTCTGGCAAAGTGAAAGGACCAAATGGGAAGCAAAAAGGTCAGAGTTCAAATTCAGTCACCACTGATCCAATGTTCCAAAAAATGGCAAATGACCTAGTTGCTTTGAAGAAGCAGCTGTCACAAATCACAATGAGGAATGCTCCAAGGAGACCAAATCCTCCTGATAGACCAAGAATTGCTCCACCTCCTCATAGGCTTTCTCTTGAAGCACCACCAGTCAATGCCATCTGTGACACTAGGGAATCAGAAGAAGGAACAACATTGAGGAAACTGAAGAAGAAAGCATGGATGACTATGAAAACTATCTTGAAATTGAAGAGGTTGGCATGCACAATGGCTTGATTGAATACATTGATGATGAGGAGGAAGGTGATGAAGAAGCTCCAAGTTTTTCATGTGCTTTTTTTCACTCATGCACAATCCAAGAATGGTGTTTCAGCCTCAGCAGTTGCAACTGAGAGTAGGAAGAACAAAGAAGATAGCTCTTCAAAGCCTCCACTAAACAAGATCATCAGCAGGGGATCACCATTACCACCTTCCATGGAATCAGCTAGAGAGAAATCAGATTCACTAGTTTTCAAGGATCACACTGTTGTGCCAAGTAAGTTATCTGATTCTTCTCCCAACTCAAAAGTTGTTAAGAGCAATTCTCTTCTAAATGTTGGTTCTGCAAGAACATCTAAATTTCAATCAAAGGCTACACCCCCATCTCCTTCCAAGCCAATTGCTACATTTGAAAAGGAGAACCCAACACCAAAATTAATGACGCATCTACCATTTAAGTCCTCATCCACTTTATTGGAACCTCTTCCTCATCTACCATAACTTCATTTGACTTTGTAGAGCATGCTAGCAAAACCAAAGTCCTCTCTAAAATTGAATACCTACAAACACATCCTACCCAATTTGATAGATTCATCAAGGTAGTCAGGGTGGTAACTCTACATCCCCAATCTCTAATTCTAAAGGCTTACTTCCCACACCATCCACACCATCTTCTCAAAACATGCTAGCCCTCAGTGCCTCCACCACCAACAGAGTTGAGCCTTTTTACCTGTCACTTCTCATCAAAGGTTTCCAGCTGAACAATTGCATTATAGATTCTGGAGCCTCAGATAATGTGATGCCAAAAAAATTTGTAAATGCTCTTGGCCTCACTTTGACCGGGTAAATGGCACATGCTACTCAATGGAATCCAAACAAGTTCCATTGGTAGGAAGGATTAAGGATGCTCAGGTTGCACTAGTTGATTACCCTACAGAAGATACTCCTGACCATTTTGGTGGCAGACATCCCAACATCTTTTGGTATGTTGTTGAGTAGAATTTTTGTAGAGATCTAGGTGGAGAAATAAAAATGGATTGGTCATCTACAACTATCCCAGTGAAAGGAGAAATGAAGAAGTTGCTTGCCAGTAAAAAATGAAGTTCACAGTATGAAAGTCTGATGATCCGAAAGCAAACATTCTCTTTTAAGATTGTGGCTAGAAACTACTTCCTCACATCAAAAAAGAAGAGAACTTTCCACTTCTCATGGAGAAGAAGAAGATCAAATTTGGACAATGGAATTTGATGGTAGTCATTCCAGAGTAGGTTCAAGAGTTGGTGTAGTATTATACTCTCCCTCCAATGAGGTATATCCTTTTTCCTACAAGCTGCAATTTGATAATACAAATAATACTGACAGAGTATGAAGCATTGCTCTTAGGCATGAATGCAACAGAGGACATGGGAATCAAGAAGTTGAGATGCAAAGGTGATGTAGAGGTTGTGGTAAAGCAGGTCCACCAACAATATCAGGTGAAAAATCCAAGACTCGGCACTATAGAAATAGAGTGTGGGACTGCATTGAATCCTTTGATGCATTCTCCATTGAAGCTATCCCTAGGGAGCAGAATGAAAAGGCTGATTCTCTAGCAGTGTCAGCTTCCTTAGTGACACCTCATCCTTCTTTTGGCAAGGATAAAGTGACCATTGAGATGGTGTTCAGACCCAACATACCAGACAATGCAAATCACTAGCAGGTCTTCAATGATGACAATCAGATCCTAGCCTTCTTAGAACAAAGGGATAACTTCAATAATATTTTCTTTGAAGGAAGTGAAAACCCACACCGTGAATCAGTCCCCAAAGAAGAGAAGGAAGGAATTGAGGGAATTGATGAAGAGGGAGTAATCAAACTGAAAGGAAACAAAATCCCCAAAGGCCTAGTTTCTTTGGAAGACCTCTTTGACAAGCATGATAGGTTCATCCAAGAGAAAGAAAAATAGTCTTCTCGGTGTCCATCTAATTTTGATCAAGAAAACATTGGCACTTTAGAGAATCCAAGGATGGTTAACATTGGTAAATGTTTGCTCACCAGAAGAGAAGAGAAATTTTGTTGCTCTGCTAAAAAAGTACTCAGATGTCCTGGCCTATTCCTATGATGAACTCAAATATTTTCAGCCAAAGGAAATGCATCACTCCATTCCTTTGAAGCAAGGAGCTAAGCCCTTTAGGAAAAAACAAAGGCCCTATAATCCAAAGATTTCGATGTTATCAAAGAAGAGGTGACAAAGATGCTCAATGCTAGAATCATCTTCCCCATCCACCATTCAACATGGGTGGCTAACATTGTGCCAATAAGGAAGAAGAATGGGGAAATAAGGATTTGTGTAGACTTCTAAATTTGAATCAGGCATCTCTCAAGGACAACTACCCTCTTCCAATCATGGATCATATTTTGCAAGTAGTCACTAGGATCTGAAATGCTCTCTTTGCTTGATGGATTCTCAGGGTACAACCAAATCAAGGTGGCAGAAGAGGATTGCAACAAAACAACCTTCACAACACCTTGGGGCACTTTTTCCTATAGTAGAATGCCTTTTGGCTTGATCAATGTTGGAGCCACTTTCCAGAGAGCAATGGACTTGGCCTTCAAAGATTTGAAACATTGCATTGTCATTTACCTTGATGACCTCACGGTTTTTTCAAAGAGGAGGGGAGATCATATCTGTCATTTGGAGCAAGTCCTTGCAAGGTGTAGGAAACATGGCATTTCTCTAAATCCAAAGAAGTGCATTTTTGGAGTCACAGAAGGTAAGTTGTTGTAGGACACATTGTGAACAAACATGGAGCACACATTGATCCTGAGAGGATCAAAGCTATCCAAGCACTAGCCTTACCAACCAACAAGAAGGGAGTTCATTCATTCTTTGGAAAGGTAAACTTCCTTCGTCATTTTGTGCCTAAGTTTTAAACTGACTAAGCATATAACTTCCATGATGAAGCCTCAAGAAAGTTTCAAGTGGAATAAGGAAGGAAAAACAACATTTGAGGAGATCAAGAAAGCCATTGCCAAAGCTCCAACTCTTGTATCTCCATATTTCAACAAGGAGTTCATCATGTATTGCTATGCATCAGAACATACACTCTCTGTTGTCCTTGTTCAGAAAAATGATGAAGGTTTGGAAGCACCCATTGCTTTCATGAGTTGTCCTTTGAAAAATCATGAGCTAAAGTACAACCAATTGGAGAAACATGCCTACACAGTGGTCAAAGCTGTTAAAAGTTTCAGATTCTACATTCTCAATTCCCATACAGTGGTGATGGTCCCTGGAAGTGCAATCAAGTCCATTTTGACTCAACAAGATCCTTGGGGCTAAGAGAGGAAGTTGGATTGCAAAGACCCAAGAGTATGACTTGGAGATTAGACCCTCTAATCTGGTAAGAGGAAATGGTTTGTGCAAGCTGATTGCTTGAAGATGAAGCTCTCAAAGCTCAACAGGGAGAAAAAGATGGTGTTTGCTCAACTTATTTAGGAGACAGTCCACAGTGCTCTTTGTCACCACTACTTGATGAGTGGTATGCTGACATTGCTTACTATCTCACTTATGGAGAATGCCCTCCTCATCTTGATTACAAACAAAGAAGGACACTCAAGCTAAAGGAAACCAAGTTTGTGATATGGAATCATGCACTTTACAAGAGAGGCCTAGATGGTTGTTTCCTCAGGTGTGTAGATAAGGAGCAACAAGAAAAGTTTCTCAGGGCATATCATGATCAAGCTTGTGGTGGACATTTCTCAGCAATGGTCACCACACATAAGATCCTCAGAGGGAGATATTATTGGCCCTCCATCTTTGCATAGACACTCAGGATTGGGTTTCCAAATGCAAAGCATGCCAACAATTTGTTGGAAAGCCACAACTAGTTGCATTGCCACTCAGGCCTGTGGTGATTGAAGAACCATTTCAGCAATGGGGGCTAGATTTTATTGGTGTTCTGAATCCTCATTCTAGTGCAGGGCATACTTATGTACTCACTGCAACTGATTACTTCACTAAATGGGTGGAAGCCATCCCAACCAAGCAAGCCAGACTCTAAAATAGTCTGCAACTTCATCAAGGAGAATATCATTGTTCATTTTGGAATACCACAAAAAATTGTTGTAGACAATGCCACCTATTTCTCTTCCAAGGAGCTCACAGAGTTTTGTTATGGCTTTGGAATCTCCCTATCTCACTCTTCTGACTACTACCCATAGGGAAATGGGCAAGTTGAGTCAAGCAATAAGAACATTGTGACCATTGTTCGCAAGCTGGTAGATGAGAATCAAAGGAACTAGCACAAGAAGTTATATGATGCATTGTGGGCTGATAGGATCACTCCTAAGAAGGAAATAGGTATGTCACCTTTCCAAATGTTGTATGGAGTTGAGGCAGAGATTCCCCTCACAATTGAGATGCCAGCTCTCAAGTTGCTTTGCAAAAAAGAAGATGGTCAATACAAAGACTCCATTGACAAGAGGATCCTCTTCCTAGAAAAGCTGGAAGAAAGCAGATGCCAAGTGGTGGATAGAATTAAAGAGCATTAGTTGAAAGTGAAGAAATTTTTGACAAGAAGACCAAAGCAAGGAATTTCAAAGTTGGAGATTTTTCTGTTATGGGACAAGAGAAGAGAACCAAAGGGCAGCCATGGAAAGTTTGATTCATTGTGGCTGGGCCCATTCCAAATTCATGGAGCTTGTGGTGAGAATGTTTTTCTCCTCTCATACTTGGATGGAATGCCATTGGAATTTCCTCGAAGTGGGAAATACTTGAAACTATATCATCAGTGAAAGCGGGTTGTCCCCCACTTGTACCATAGGTGATTTCGTAGGTGTGTTTTCCCTTTTCTATTGTGTGGTTTTGGTTTAAGTTTTTTGTTTGGTTTTTGTTGTGTGTGGTTTGGCTTGTGTGTTTCCTCCTTCTTCCATTCTTTCTCAAAATTGTACATGACTCTGCAAGGCCCAATGGATAAGGCACTGGTCAACATAATATGTTTTGAAACTTGAGATTCTGGATCCTCATGTCGTGCCCTAGCCATGCCCAATTCATGCCATGTCCCCAAGCTAGAGCCAGTTGTTGTCTCCCAAAAACTACTCTGTGTTTTCATAGCCAAATTCAATTTTTTTGAGCTCATGCCCTTCGTTGGTGTTTAAGCCAAGTTAGAGATTCAAGAAATTAGCAAAAGTCATTCCCTAGAGCTGTTTAAACCTCTGTTTTGCTCTCATTTTTAGAAATCCTCCATTTCCCGGTCTATGCATGTAATATCCTCTTTACAACCTCCATTTTTGATCAAAATTGTTCACTTGTTCTATGGCTTGGGTTGTCAAATCATTTTTTGCCTCCATGCCTCTGGTTCGTGAAGGAAATTTGAAAATTGGACTCAAAATGATGAAGTTCTCTTCCTCTGTATTTTTCCACAGTCGGGATGATGGGTGTCTTTTCCCCATCAAATTTTGGCCCCAATGAATGCAGGTATGTGGTCAGATCCTATTGGATGGGGAGGAATGGGTTTTTTGGTGAACTTAACACTTTTGGTCACTTTTGGCAAAAATGGTAAATTTGTCCCACGTCAAATGACCCGAAAGGACAAAAGCGCGGTTTCATTGCGGAAAAAGTAGAAATTTTTGTCCTAAGTATGGAAAGCTCACAAGTTCAATTGGGACACTTAGGACCCGAAAAGATGAATAGACCGAAAAATTCAAAAGCATGAGGAGGGCCATGGATGAGTTTTGAAAAAGGTTGAAAGTTTTTAGCCTTTTTACTAAAAAGTGTTAAAAAGGATAAAAAGTTCACCAATTCCCCAAATCCCATGACCAAAAGTCAAAGGATGCCACGTGTGAAAACGTGGTAAAATTGGAGCGGTGGGCCAGAGGGAGAAAGAAATTTTGAGTTTTTTGAGCCTTTGGTAAATTTTTAAAAATGTTTAGAAAAAAGTTTAAAAAAGTAAAATGCTTGAAGCCCAACGAGAAAAAAGTCTCCAAATGTCCTAGTTGAAAATTCAAAGGGAAGCGGGTCGAGGAGAAATTTGATTTTGAGCCTCTTTGATAAAAAGGTAAAAAGTTAAAAAATGACCCGCATTACCTTTATAAAGGTAAAAGTCAAAGTTGAAGCCCGGGAAAAAAGTCGAAAGGTGAAGCATGCCATTGAAAAGTCAAAGTAGAGAGTGGGTCGGCGGAGGAATTTGAGTTTTGAGCCTTTTTCCAAAAAGGTTAAAATGTTGAGAAAAGATTCGTGACCCCATCTCGAGGTGCCACATGTCCTAGTCAAAATGGAGCAGCGGGTTGATGGAGGAAATTGATTTTTTGAGCCTTTTTCCAAAAAGGTTAAAATGTTGAGAAAAGGGCCGCGATCCCATTTCTAATAAGAACGTGCCACGTGTCTAAGTTGAAAAGTCAAAGCGGGGCTGCGGGCCAATTTGTTCCAAATTGCCAAATCTCACGAAAAATCACAAAATGTGAAAGGCTTCCCCCGTAACTACTCCAATCCCTTCTTGCCACATGGATGGCCCAATTTCAGAGTTAGAGGAGCAAATCAAATGGTCTATATTTAAATTGGAAAATCGAATGTAATGGTTGCTTTGCAAGATCTGTTTTTAACCCACCATGAGCGTTTTCTTCACAATAGAGGAATTTGAAAAGGTGTTGAGGATTTGTGAAGTTGTAACGGTTTCTTGCGAAGAATATAATGGCTTCTCGACGTCATTCCAGGGGGTTGGCGATTGATTTCAAAAAGACCAGAGTGCTTTGTACCTAGAAAAGATAAAAAATGCCATACTTCTTCTATTTTCCCTTCTCCTTAGATTTCCTCTATTCTCAAAGCTCTGTACAAATTTTGCTTTAGCTTCAATAATAAAAGAAGGAATTTTCACCTTTTTGATTGAGGGATTGATTGGTACCTTGTGACCAATGAATTTCATTTGGTCTTGTAGCTTCTCCTGTGGATTTGTTTTTCTTCTAACTATAAATGCATGTGAATGAAATTTCTAATTAATGTGTGTGGGCATTTGATATTCTACTCACAACATTAGTTTCTCCTACCTCCATTCTCACTCCCTTTCCCCTTCTTAGACAAAGTTTCTTCTCTAGTGAGAAATTGCTAGCTTTGCCACAGGGTCAGTGGAGTGCCCCTGTTGGATCTCTGGTCGAAAGGCCACCATTGAAATCCACTTTTTCACGCATGCACATATGGAAGCTGCACCATTCAAGTAGAGGGACTTAGATTCCCATAGTGTTGGCTTGAAACCCACCAATTTGTCCACAAGAAAAATTTTCTCACAACACAAACTAAATGAATGTTTTTGCTAATGTGGCAAGTTTCTAAGCATAAAAGAGCATTATATGGTTTGGTAGGACCATGTACCATGTGAATGAAAATTTGGAAACCTTTTGAACAAGTTTTAGAGCTAGAAGACAAAATATGAGCTCACTTAAAGAAGAAGACAAATCAGAATTGTCAATTCACATTGTAAGAGGAATATTTCATATGTGCAAATGAAATATTTGGTTTATAACCCCGTCTTATTAATTCTATTCAACCTCTAATTCTAATTCAAGGCTTGAGAGCTGAAGAGTTAAGTGGAAGATGAAGTGTAAGGGTCATCTTCATGAAGGTTTTGTTTTAAAATGTGAGACCCATGTTTTAGTGGAGTGGTTGAAAGAAGATGATGCTGATGTTGTTGAAAGGGTGTAGTTTTGAATGTTAATATTTAGAAAGAGGAGAAGAGAAGTGAAATAGAACAGATATCACATCAGGTTGATGTAAGCAACCAAGTGATCAAACATTTGTTGTATGAATGAAGTCTGAGTTGTTGCTCAATAGTTTGGGAGTGGGTGCTTCCTAGCAAGTGGGTGCTTGCCAAATTTCTCAAGTGGGTGTTTGATTTTATCTTGGATTGGGTGCTTCAGATTTGGAGTGGGTGATTTAAGGTGAGTGGGTTCTCACCACATGGTGAAACCATTGTAACTTTATAGGACAATTTTCCAAGTTAGTTCTCTAGTTCTAGTGGTTTTTGTCCCTTGATGGGTTTCCCACATTAAATATTGTCTCCTCATGTGTTCATGTGTGTTTTCTGATCTTTCTCTTTCATGGTTGGATGCTCATGTCTCTCATGGTTAACATAGTTAAGTGTGGTTGATTGAATCATTGAAAATTGCATCAAATTTTAATAAGCACTGATTCAGCCCCCTCTCGGTGCTTAGAGTTTCTAACACCATCAAGCGAAGCTAAACGATAAACACCAGACCCATACTTATGTGTGATAATGTATGGTCTAATCTAGTTGGGAGAAAAATTCCATTTTGGCTCCTTTCTAAAGTCTTGACATTATAATTTTATTTAAGGACAAGGTCACCGATGTTAAAGTTGTGAGGCTTAAGATGTTTGTTGTAAGCACAGTTAATTCGATCTTGATAGACTTGATGATGTTGGAGGGTGATCAAGTGATATTCATCTAACAACTCAAGTTGTGCTAGATGCTCCTGATGATAGTCCTCATCAGAGATAAATTCATGAAGGAAAACATGCAAGGAAGGGATTTAAACCTCAAGAGGAAGGAAAAATTTAGAATCGTAGATGAGAGAGAAAGGAGTAGCACCCATAGGGGTGTGGTTGTTAGTCCAGTAAGCCAAAAGAGAAAAATGAATATGAAGATGCCAATTACGACCGACCTATCAATAGTCTTAGCAAGAATGTTACGAAGGGTCTTGTTAGAGGCTCCAAGATGGTCACTAGTCTATGGATAATAATAAGAAGAGATGTTAAGCTTTATTTTAAAGGATTCACAAAGCTTCCTAATATCTTTGTTTTTGAAGGACTTTTCATTGTCCATGATGAGCTTGTGAGGGATGCCGAAATGGAAGATGATATGCTTGATAGATGAAATTAATGATCTGTTAGCTTTGGTAGATGTGAGTGGAATGGCTTCCACCCATTTGGTGAAATACTTAGTAGTAGTGATGATAGAATGATGGTGCTTTGAGAAGAGCGTCGATTGATAGTGCCAATGAGGTCGAGCCACCATTGTGAGAAGAGCTAAAGGTCCTGGGGTGGTTGTAGAGTCTAGATAGGAATGCAAATGAGATTGGAATTCTATTTGCATTTAACACACTTTTTAACATACACCAGTCTTGATTGAGGGTAGGCCAGTAGTATCCCAAGCGAAGGACACACTTATCAATAACCAAGCCACTAAAGTGTCCACCATAGATGTCATTGTGGACTTCTTGAATAACATTGGTGGATTTAGAAGAGTTAAGGAAACGTCTGACAAAGAATGTCATCAAACCCACATTTGTAAAGGATTCCACCAAGGATAACATATCAGATTGCATGTTGAAGGAAGGACCTCCTACCATTCTTGGATAGGTGGGAGGGGACTTTAAATTGGGATAGGTAGTCGAAGATATAAGAATACCAAAGATCAGATTGATTGGTATTGACATGATTGACATGAGAAGCTCATGGAAATGAGATGGTTGATCAAGACAATGAAAAACAATAGAGTTTGGATTCTTACATTTTCCATGGAATAAGGTATACGAGGGAAGCCATCATGTCAAAGAAAACAATTAGATGATCACTTGTATATATTGGATGTTATAGGATTTGATTGCTTCGAGGATCAATATTATGATATCCCTATATTTTTGAAGGATGTCATTTTTACATTGATAGGTTCCTGTGACTTGATTGATGATGAGATGGGAATCCCCATAGATATCAAGAATTTGGACGCCAAGCATGACAACAGTTTCAAGGCCCAAGATGAGGGATTCATACTCAACCATATTGTTAGTGCATTCAAAATTAAGCTTTTGAGAAATGGGGATGGGAGTATCCCAAGGAGGAATGATAATGACGTCGGTGCCTCCCCCTTTTTGAAACTTATATCCATTAAAGAAAAGGGTCATCTTAAGAGGAGAGAACTCATGATCAAGAGTGAAGATATATTCATTAGGAAAAATATTATGAGGGATTAGATTATCGGGAAGAGGGGGCCTCAACAAGTTGATCGGCAATAGCCTTGGCCCTTTATGGATTTCTAGGAGATGAACTCTAGGTCAAACTCTGTCATGAGCATGATCCATCAAGTGATACAATCACTATGATAAGGCTTAGAATGTATGGTTTTAAGAATGTGGAAACTGGTAATGATGAAGTTTTTATGGTTAAGAAGGTAATGAAAAAGTTTAGAAGTGGCAAAGAAGAGGGTGCAACACATATTTTCAGCTTGATGTAGTGGGTTTCATATTCATGAAGGGTATGGCTGATATAATAGACAACTTGCTCCTCGCCTTGCTCATTGCGGTGTGCCAACATGGCACCTAGAGCATGATCGGAGGCAAAGATATAGAGATAGAAAGGCTCCCCCTCATGTGGAGGTGTGAGCACAGGTGGAGAGAGAATATACTACTTAAGATCATCAAAGGCCTTTTGACAGTTGGCATCCCAATTGAATTGGGTGTATTTACAAAGAAGGTGATGAAATGGTTGGCGAGATATATGAGAGTTGCGTGAAAATGAAGTGATGGACTGATTAAAGTTAGCCTTGAAGACTACGAAGTTTCTTGAGCTCATAAGGGGAGGAATCTCAAGGATGGCTTTAATTTTTGTGGGGTTAAATTCAATACCCCTAATAGAGATGATGAATCCAAGGATTTTACCAATTAGCACTCCAAACACACACTTGGCTGGATTAAAATAAAGGAGGAAATAGATAAGGCACTCAAAGAGGATTTCAAGGAAAGAAAGATGGTCATGTTGACGCTTAGACTTACTTAAGAGGTCATCGACATAATCTTCTATAGTTTTATGGATAATGTCATGAAAGATATAGGTCATAACACATTGGTAAGTGGCCCTAGCATTTTTAAAACCGAAAGGCATGATGCGATAGCAGAAGGTCCCCCAAGGGGTGATGAAGGAAGTCTTATGTTGGTCTTCTGGGGCAATAAGGATTTGATTATAACCAGGAAAACCATCCATAAGAGAGAGCATCTCATGGGCGATCGTGAGGTCGATGAATTGGTCAATGTTGAGAAGGGGAAATTCATCCTTAGAGCAAGCGATATTTTAATCTCAAAAAATGATGTAGATGTGGAGATTTCCGAAGATTTTACAACAGACCCAATATTCAAAACCCATTACGGATAGTGGATGGGTTGGATTAATTTATCATAAAGAAGACAATGTATCTCTTCCTTGACATGAAGGGAAACACAAGGATGTATGCAACACAACTTCTATTTAATAGGTTTGGATTTGGGGATGGTGATGATGTTATGGATGATGATGGAAGGATTGAGACCCAACATGTGGCTTGACTATGCTAGGACAATAAGGAGATAAAGGTGTCAAGCTCTTGGGAGTCAAGAGATTGGCCAACCTTGAGGATGTAGGGCTCTTGGGGAGTCCTTATGTTGATGTCGATGGTGGATTCATTAAGAAGGGTGGAAGTATCAAGAGGAAGGTACTTATGGATATGAGAATCCTCGACCCCATGTAAGAAAGAATGGAATCATCATCACTGCATTGAAGGATGTCAATGGTAGGGGAATCTTCCCCTATCATCTCAAGGTACTTAAGAGGAAAGGACCAAGTTTCATTTTCAACTTGATAGGTGGTGATCCGATGGAAATGGTGGAGATTAAAAAAATTTAGGATGGATAGACACAACCTCATCCACATTTGTGGGATAGTCGAATGAAGAGGGAGAAGATGGTGGCTCAATGTTGATGTGAGAGGAGGAAGAATTGCATGGAGGAGGAGTGGAGGGATATTTGTATCCCAAGAAAAACTTCTCACACGGTTCACGGGATTGGTTAAGGAAAATATCATGGATACCCTGTTTATAGCGTCTGATACCATATCCCTTCCATGCACAACAATAAAGGTAAGTATAGGAAAAAGATTTGTTAGAGAGGAAATTGAAACCATTGGTATATGGTTTTGTGTGAGGGCGGTCATTAGCATGAGAAGAAGGGTGATCAAAGCCACCATAGACAAGATTGGTTTTGAGGAAGGGGGACCAAAAGAGATGATATCCCTAACATTGGATTGATACATAGGGGCCTTATCAGGATGACCAAGGTAATTAAGAGAAGGAAGGGAATTAAGAGTGAGGAGTTGATACTCCCCAAGGAAAAGTGTTGCATCACATCATCGAAATATCCATCATGGGGTAATTTAGATGTAGGCACAAAAGAACTGGTGGATGCTTTGGAAGAAGAGTCTTGCTTAGGGACAAGCATGTCATTTGGTTGATAAGTCATGTGACATGCTTTAAAGGGAGGGAGGTTAGTAAGGAGAGTATGGATCTTCCCTTCATGTTCATATTTAATACAATGGTGGAGGGTAGATGGGACGCAACGCATGGCATGAATCCAAGGAATCCAAGAAAGACATTATATTGAAACTCCCTTCTACAATGTAGAAAATATCATGAAGGAGTTTATGGCCAACATGAATGGGAAGGATAATTGTGCCCAATGAGGGGGAAACAACATCATTAAAAGCACGAAGGATGACAAGTGATTTGGAGACAATGGTGTTAAGGATTTTAAGCTAATTGAAGGTACGAGAAGAAATGATGTTGATACTAACACCATTATCAATCATGGATCGGTGGATGAAGGTGTCATTGATACAAACCGTGATGAATAGAGGAAGGTTGTGGTCTTCGGGAAGAATGTCATGGATTTCATAATCCTTGAAGGATATCACGACGGAAGTTGTGAGAGCTCCCACAAGGGCCACAAGTGACTAAGGTTCATTAGATGATACATGAATGCATTGTAAAGCTTCAATAATATCTTGTTTGTGGCTAGGGTAGATTTGGATAAGCTCATAAAGGGACTTCTTAACATGAGCTTAATGAAACTACTTTACGATGGTCTATTCGATGGAGGTACAATTAGAAGTGGCTAGGGTAGACACCTTAGCCTTAGAGTAAGAAGGGGGTGGAGAATGATCATTGGGAGGAACAACGATGATGAATTTAGATTTGGATGAAGTGGAAGGTTGGGCCTTGTAAGGGCGAGACCGAGTGGTAATACAGATGACATCTATGTAAAGAGGAGGGATATCTTTGGAAGAAAGAGAAGCCGGAGGTGGGATAGCGATGAAGGTGGATTTAGAAGTCTTGGGCTTGGTTGGAGGATTGGATTTGGATGAAGATGGGCTAGGGGATGGAAGGGTGTCTTCTTCTTCAATGAGAATATCATCCTCTTCCATAAGACTCGTCGATAAGGGCACATAGGGCTTTACAATGTTTGGTAGTATGACCAGGAACACGATGGTAGGCACAAATAACGTTAGGATCAAACCATGTGGGTTTTGGCCCACATGGGTCAAAGGGTTTAATAGGTGGAAGGGTGACCACAAATTCTTGGAGGAGATGCTGAAATACCTCGGTATAATATCCAATGGGTGTCTTGGAGGACGAATTTTTGGGAACTTGGGATGGGTTTGATTTAGAGGAAGTGGGTGAAGGTAGAAGAGGGGTCTTGTTCTTATGAGGCTTGATAGGATCCTTGGACTCAGATTTTGATGTAGAAGGGTGGGTGTTGATTGAGATTGGGATGAAGGGGTGGATGATGATTTAGAAGAAGAAGGAATGGGTGATTTAGATGAAGGAGGGGTAGATGATTTGAATATAGTTTTAGAGGGATGGGCGGTGGATTTGGATTTTGATTGAGTAATAATGGGTGTTTTGGATGAACGGCCCGGTGCATGTTAGCATATGGATTTACACGCATGTAAATGACATGCAACATCAATGGAAAGAAAAGTGAATGAGGGAGATGGAATGGAATGAAGAAAGGAGTGGAAAGGAATGAATTGAAAGAACATGCAAGAGTTAGGTAAAAGCAGAGCCTAATATTGCATGAAGAAGAAAGATGAATAACTAACACAAATAAAATGGAGTTTGAGTTAGCTAAACGAGAATGAGTAAAAGGGAACACACGTGAGCAAGTAGATAATCAGAGCTTGATCACTTGTGAACTAGAACAACATATTAATAACATTGACAATAAGATCAAAGATAATATTTACATGCAAGATTCAAACACTAACATCTAATGAACATAAGAACATCAAATGTTATAAGAGACAATGAATGGGACACAAAGTTCATATTTCATTAACTCCAAAATGTCTTCTCAAAAGAACACAAAGTTTCTTTCTTTGAAAAAACTTGCATACAAAATTATTTTCTTCTCCTCTCTCAAAGTCACCTTTACAAATGAGCCCCTAACTTTCTTTTTATAACCCAAAAGTTGGTTACAAAGTAGTTAGGGTTTACATGAACATTAAATAGGGCACTTAAGTGACTTTTGACTTTTTCAACCAACTTTATTAAAAGTGACTAAAAATAGAAACCACTTAAGTTAAAAAGTCATTTAAGGAAAATACATAAATAAAAGAAATGGGTACATGTGGACCCCACTTAAATGACTTGGATGCACACATAGACATCCTAGTCAACAATGTGCCACCTAGATCAAAACACCTAGGGTCAGTGCCTTATCCATTGGGCCAAGAGTCACCTATCCCGGTCATATGGGAATGAACTCATTGACCGTGCTCCGTAATCCTCCAGATGACAAGAGAGCCAATCTTGAAACTTGAGCAATTCATCCACCCTCCATTTGAGCAACATCCTGGTGTGAGCAAGTTTCATTCATTTCATTCACAATTACATTACACATTCTCCACATGCTCAATATAGCCTTCCATGATGAATTATTCATTTGTCATGAGATCTGTAGTCATTACGCCACCTTGGCTTGTCAGAATCCAACTTTTGATCTTTCGCCATTGAGAAGATCTTCCAAGAGCCAAAATTGTAATTCACTTCCTGGAGTTATGTATTTTTCTTTGTCACCATCCCGAAGTGTTGGCATTCTGATCCGCTCACGATCGTCCAATTCGAGAACACTCCAACTTTAAGACTGGCCGATGAAGTATTGCATACGCTACTAATTGAGAGCTAACAGAGACATGCTTGAATGATGTGGCCTTACTTGATGATCCACACAATTGTACTTATCATTGGTCTTGGTTTTTCGATGAATAGCTTTGCAAAATGATCAAGTGAAAAAATTTTTGTAGACAAGATTCTCCCATTATCGATCTCTACCGATAACAATGGCTTTTGACTCCGAAGAGATCAATGCCAATATCTACGACTTATACCGCATAATGAGGAAGTTAGAGGTTGTTTCCGCTTCGAGCCATTGGAGTTGAATCACCACACTATGCAGGTTTTGTGGTGCATCCATGCAAGTGATGACCAATTCAGAACAAGCGTCGGAAAATTGTGACTCACCTTTGGTTGATATGCGATCGCAGAATCGACCTATGTCGACGTGTCCCAAGTTAGTATCGACGATGTTCTCATACTCTGAATGGAGCGTCGAGGTGAGTAGAATTCCTGGAATCCATACCGCAACATCATTTTGTTTGAAGATGACATGATTGTGACAAAGCGTGATTTCAGGCTATTACTTCCTTCTTACAAAACTACACAAATCTCCTCTGAAACTACCCTGGGAAAAATAGTAAATCTTGTTATGAGAAACTCTCACTGGATGAGGAAGTATATTAAGGTATAAAAGTTTTCATGTCAGATTTTTTTTTCCAATCAAATTCTTTAGTCAAATATTAAAGGTCAAAGTTGACTCTTATGAAACTGCTAGGAAAATGCAAGTGTAAAACTGCAAAAATCCCGTTTGGTTTTAGCCTAGTAAAAATACCAAACGTCACCCTTGTGAACAGCTAAAACTTGGCAAGAGATCATATGAAGGTGGGGATAATTGAATGAAATAATTCATTTTTCTTGACAATCATTTGAGTCTCAAAATATCAACTCTCAAAGTGAGTCACCTTGACAGTTGAAAATTGCATGCATGCGAAAAAATCATTCAAATTGTATTTTATTTGACTCATGAAAAATATCAAACGAGGTGCTTGTACGCATTTGAAATTTTTAAAATAAGTATATGAAGTTGAGGAATAATTCAAAAACTAAACCGTTTCTCTTGACGATCATCTAGGCTCGAGATATGGATTCTCAAAATAGGCCTTCCGCCAAGCTGGAATTGTGCACGCGCAGCAAAATCGAGCAAACTGAGTTTTTCTTGGGTTCGTGAAAAATATCAAACAAAGTGTTGTACACTTGAAATTTGGAAAATGAGTAAAAAATATGGGAGAATTCAATGAAACCTTTCTTCCGACCTTTCTTCCACGATCATCATCATCGACTTTCGAGATATCAAGCTTCAAAGTTGATTACTTCAACAGTTACAAAACACGGAAAAAATAATAACTTTTTTTTTAAAATATCCGGTCAAAATGGCTCCATGTAGGATCAACTTTAATATTTTTAATTCTATTTTCCGTCTTCTTTCCAAATTCTTTGCTTCAATGTGAAGAATTACTTTGATTTTTTCCATAAATGAACATACAACAATATTGAGATCAAATTTTTTGCAAAAGTGATCTTGTTTCTTCTTCATTCTTGCACGCGCAATGATCAAATTTCTCCTTCTAAATCATGCTGTGTGGAATATCCTTGTTCCTCTTTTCTTTTCAAAATCTTTTTTAAAATAAAATAAATAAAATAAATTTTAATGCATGCGTGCATGTAAAATTTTTTTTTGGTTATTTCTCTTTTTCAAAAATATGCATGATTTTATTGGCATGTTGTTTTTAACATTTTTTTTTTTTTCAATTTAGTGGAATTTGAAAAATATTTCATTCTTCTTCAAGCATGCGTGGAAATTGTTTGAGTTTGTCTTTCACGTGGATCTGATCTCTCATGTTTTTCTCTTTCTTCTCCCAGGCGTGGATTCTTTCCTCTTGACCTGCATTTTCTCCCTCCTCCTTGGCTGCATGGAGAATGATTTTTATTTATTTTGTTGTGTGGAATATTTCTTACTTTGCATTAGCTTTTCCTCTTTCGTGTGGATGTTAGCTATACTCCTTCTCTCTCTTTCTTGTGGAAATGCTTGTTTTCAAGCTTTATAGATGAATTTCTTTCAACTTCAAACAAATTCATCACGTGATCTTTCACCTTCAGGCAATGAGATTTCAGATCAACCTGGCTATGGTATGCGTGAAAGATCTTGACTGGCTTCTTTTCTTCTGCACAAATCAACAACAAACAAAAACAAACTACCAGCTATGGGAAATTTCACCTTCTTTGTTGCATAAGGGATTCATTTGGGATTCCAGATCAATCCTTTGCACGTGCATGAAATTTCCTTCACCTTTGCAAGCGTGGATCTCAGAAACTTCTTGCTATTGCTTCCCTCCAATGGAGACAACTACCTAAAACTCTCAAGGTTTCCTGGCTCTAGCTAATGCCCATGCCAGGTTTCCGTGTGAAAGCTAGATAGTGCCTGTAGAATAAGCTTTTCCTTCTTCTAGCTCTGATATCTGCAATATTTCTTTATTTCTCCTTCTTCCCAATTTCCTCTCTTCTACAACCTCTTGTAACCATCTCCTCATCAATTCCCGGATGATAGAAGCAAAATCAAAATTGTCTATGATAATTGAAAGCGGAAGAAAAATTGCCCCCAACACTTGCTCACTCATAGCGATTCTGAAAATTAATAAAAAGAAGAAAAAATCTCCCAAGTTTGTCGAACAACTTCCATCCAATATTAAAATTAATATTTATTAATTAAAAACCCTAAAATTTAATAAATATTAATTTTATTAAATAACAGGGTAAATATTAATTAAATAATTAAAATATACGGTTTGTGGTGTAATGGGGAGAAGGGCTTATTCAAAATGGATGAAACGAAAGCCAAAATGACCATGAGAATAAGATGATTGTGATGGAGGAGAAAATCACACAAGATAACACTTTTGAAAAAAATTTTTTTTTTTTTTTTTTTTCATGTTTACTAATTTTGTGAAGTCAAAATTAGTTGATAACAACTGGCTCTTATTGGGGACAAGGACTTTATGGATGCAACAATGGACGGACCCAGACCCAAATATTCAATGAACACGATCCCAAAAATGATGGAGCATAAAAATGGGATGACAAAAGAGAGGAAACCAAAAAACAGGGAAAACAAAACAAACCAAAATCCTAATTACCTATGTACATACGGGGACAACCCATTTTCAATTTTGATAGTGCTTGAGATATTTCCCATTGTAGGGCAAAAGGAAAATGAGTTCCATCGGGATACGCCAAGTAATAAGTGTTATCTCCACATAAATGTCTAATCTTGAATGGGCCTAGCCACAATGAATCAAACTTCCCATGCTTTCCTTTTGGTTCACGTCTTTTGTCCCAGAGAAGAACTAAGTCATTGATTTGAAATTGTCTCTCCCTAGTTTTCTGTCGAACAATTTCTTTACCTTGGATTGATGTTCCTCGATCCTATTTGCCACTTGACTTCTCTGCTCTTCAAGCTTGCTTAGAACATGATCCTTTTATCTAACGCATTGGCGAAGCATTCATCATCAACTGCTTGAGCCAATCGTAATGCTGGTAACTCCAATGTGATGGGAATTTGAGCATCGGTTCCATATAAAAGTTGAAATGGAGACATCCCATTGCTCTTTTGGGAGTTATGCGGTCAGCCCACAATGCATCATATAACTTTTTGTGCCAAGTTCTTTGATTTTCTTCTACTAACTTGCACACGATAGTAATGATGTTTTTGTTACTGGATTCTGCTTGACCGTTTCCCTGAGGGTAGTAATCTGATGAATGAGATAAAGATATCCCATACCCATAACAAAAACCTATCATCTCTGCAGAAGAGAAAATTTGTGGCATTATCCATCACGATCTTGTGTGGAATTCCATAACGAATCAATATATTTTCTTTGATGAAGTCACAGATTACCGCAGTAGATGTTTGTTTCACCGGTATAACTTCTACCCACTTTGTAAAGTAGTCAGTTGCAGTGAGCACGTGAGTATGACCAGCACTAGAATTAGGATTCAAAACTCCGATGAAATCTAAACCCCATTGTTGAAAGGGTTCTTCAATGACAACTGGCTTTCAAAGGCAAAGCTACCAATTTTGGTCTTCCAACAAATTGTTGACAAGCTTCACATTTTGCTACCCATTTTTGAGCATCGAAAACATAGTGGGCTAGTAATAATGTGCTCAAAAATTTTATGAGTTGTCACTGGGCCAGAGAAATGACCACCACAAGCATGATTATGAAAGGCTTCAACAACCTAGGTTTTTGTTCTTTATCAACACATCTAAGGAACATGCCATCAATTCCTTTCTTGAACAAAGTGTTGTCCCAAATGACATACCTGACAACTCTTAGTTTGATAGCTCATTTTTCCTTAGCTATCATATTCTCAGGACATTCACCATATGTGAGAAAGTAGGCTATATCATAATACCATTCATCTGTGGTACTGACAAAAACTACCAGTGGTAAACCTTCTTCAACTTGGTTCTTCTTCAGAGTCATCTCGTGGTTCATTCTCTGCGATGAGTTGGCAGAGTCCTCTTCCTCGAACCAACTTGGTAGGCTTGATATCCAAATCATATTCTGGATCTTGGAGACCCAATTACCTCTTTTAGATCTGGTTCTTGTTGTGTCAACATCGATTTAACTGTGGTGTCGAAACTAAGACTTTGGTGTGAGAATTCAACACATAGTACCTGAAATGTTTTAAAGCTCTCACCACCGCGTACATGCATGCTCTCTCAAGGGGAGTGTAATTGAGTTCATGTTTCTTGAATCTAGAACTCATGAATGCAATAGGAGATTTGATTCCCTCTTGATTGTGTTGAGTCAAGATGGCAGAGATTGTGTGTGTGAAGCATAGCAATAGATTATGAAAATCCTTTTTAAAATCGGGACACACCAATGTAGGAGCTTTTGCAATAACACCCTTGATTTTTTCAAATGCTTCTCTACCTTCCTTTGACCATTTGAAGGATTCTTTTCCTTTCATCATATCAACGATTTCTTTGTTAGCTCAACAAAAATCTGGCACAAACCTTCTCAAAAAATTTACCTTCCCAAAGAATGAGTGGACTCTAGGCTTACTTGTAGGCAAGGAAAGATTCTTGATAGCTTGAACATGCTCAGATCGATCTTAGTTCCTTCCTTAGAAACAATATGACCTAGGAGTTTCCCTTCCGTAACTCCGAACACAAATTTTTTGGATTTAGAGAAATCTTATGAAGTCTACACCTTTGCAATATTTTCTCTAAATCTCTTAGGTGATCTTCTCGTTTCTTTGAGAACACTATCAAGTCATCTAGGTATATCACGATGATCTTGTCTTTATAATCTGTGAATGCCATATCCATAGCCCTTTGAAAAGTTAGTGCCGACATTGATCAAACCAAAAGGCATTCTTCTATACGTGAATGTACCCCGGGGGTGGTGAACGTGGTTTTATGTTGGTCTTCTCTAGCCACTTCAATCTGATTATAACCAGAGAAACCATCTAGCATGGATAGCATTTCCGATCTAGTTACTACCTGTAGAATATGGTCCATGACTGATAGTGGATAATTATCTTTCAAGGAAGCTTGATTAAGATTGTGAAATCCACACAAATCCTAATTTCTCCATTTTTCTTGTGAACCGGTACAATATTAGCTATCCAAGTTGAATGTCGAATAGGAAAACTATTCGTGCATCTAACATCTTTTGAACCTCATGAAATATTGTCCCTGCAATCTTGGGATTATATTGTCTTTGCTTTCTTCCTAAATGGAATTGCACTAGGTTTCAAGGGTATGGCATGCTCCATTTCCCTAGGTTGGAAAGACTTCAAGTCTTCATATGAGTAAGCCAAGACATCAGAATATTTGGTAAGGAGGCTTATGAATTTCTTGCGCTCCTCAGGTGAGCAACACTTACCGATGTTGACCAGGTGAGGTTTATCCTTGGTACCAATGTTAACTTGCTCATAGTCAGCAGAATTCATAGGTCCTACTTGCTCTTTCTCTTTGATAAACCTGTCATGTTTATCAAAAATTTCTTCAAGTGAAACCAATCCTTTTGGAATTTTATTTCCTTTGAGTTGAATGATGCCATCACTAGGATCTTCATTCTCAACTCCTTCTTGAATGGGTGAGGTCATCGATTCATGAAAATGTAATCACTTCCTTCAAAGTACAATTGTTCAAAATTATCCCTTTTTCCAAGAAGGCAATAATTTGTTGATCATCATTGAATACTTGCCAATTTTCTGCATTGTCAGGAACACTTGGCCTAAAAACCATTTCAATGGTGTATTTGTCTTGATCAAACTCTGAATGAGGAATCATTAATGAAGCTGAGACTGCTAGAGAATCTACTTTGTCATTCTTTTCACGAGGGACAAATTTTATGGAAAAAGCATCAAGACTTCTATCGCGTCCCACACTTTATTTTTGTAGTGTCTCAAATGATCATTCTTTACTTGGAACTGATTTCTTACTTGTTTCACGATCAATTCTGCATCTCCAAAGACTTCCAAATTTTTGATCCCTTTCTCCTCTGCAACTTGGAGGCCAAGGATTAATGCCTCGTATTCTGCAGTGTTGTTAGTATTTGAAAATTCAAGTTTGTAGGAAAAAGGAAATATTTTACCATTTGGAGATATGAGCACCACTCTTGCACTGCAGAACCCGTTGAGCAACAACTTCCATCGAACTCAAGAGTCCATATCTCATTAGAATCTTGGCAAGTGACCTCAGGGGTATGAACCTTTGTAGTCATCATATAATTACCCATACTTGAGCCTTGGAAAAAGATCTTGTGCACGAGGATCTTCGGTTTTAGTTACCGTGAACTTTTCTTGAGTCTCTCATTAGCTTCTTCATTTCTCCATTGATAGGGATCATAGCATGAGACCAATCCATTTGAATCTCACCACCCAAATCTCTACAAAATTTCCTACTCAACAACATACCATATGAAGCGGGAATGTCAACAACTAGAATAGTTACCTTAACTCGCTTTATGAGGAAATTGGGCTAAAACCATTTGAGCATCTTTAATCTTCCCAATCAGAGGAACTTGTCTTGTCTCCATGAGTAACAAGATCCGAATGTTCTCGTACAAGTCAACCCAAGAGCATGTGCTACTTTTGCAGCATCACATTATCCGAGGCTCCAGAATCTATAATGCAATTACTTAATTTGCATCCGTTGATCAAAAAGGACACAAAGAAAGGTTCAATCTTTTCATTTGAAGGTGTAGTGGCCGCCACAATATTTTGAGTCTTCCCATCTTTGGGAGTTTTTAGAATTCCTTTGGAGGAATGAATAGTAGAGTCACCTTTGATAAACTGGACCAATTTCTCGAGTTGATCCTTATTGGACTTCAAGTACTCTTCCTGTGACATGGAAATTTTTGTTTTATTGATATGATCAATGATATCAAATTTGGGCAAAAAGTAACCGTACTTGATGTCTCATATACTAGTTCTTTCGAACTTGATGATGGCACACTTTTGACCTTTGCTTCGGGCTTGGTTGATATGATGTGAAGAAGAAACTTTCTTCGTAGCTGATTTATCAACTGATTGACTTGACAAAGGCCCTCCTTTCTTTAAGATAGTTTTGACCTTGGAAACCTCAATCACCTTAGACTCTTTAAGAGTCTCATTTGTCTTGGATTCTTTGGAAGTTTCTTTAGTTTTAGATTCTTTAGGAACTTCCTTGGAAACCTTTTTATCTTCCACCTTAGTGGTACTTTGCTCCTTTTTCTGAGAGCGTGTGAAGACAACGAAGGATTGACTATTCATATCTTCTATAATTTCTTCGTATTCATCTTCTTCTTCTAAATGGTACTCAAGAAATGATTATTACTTTCTCCCTCAGGATCTTCAACTTCAGGTTCAGATGTTCCAGAATCCGCTCTTCCTCATCAACCTCGACGACTTCAACTTCATCATCGCTTTCTTCAACGACATCACATTTTGAGTTAGTTGTGGAGCTGCTTCAATAGCAAGCCTCGTCGAGCACCCACAATCCTGATTTGTTGGGAACGTAGCCTTTTCTTGGGATGTCTTTGTAAGGAGCAGGTTTACTACTTTGAGCAACTTGTTTTTTCAAAGCCAGCACATCATTAGCCAACTTAGTGAGTATAGCTTCAAAGCATTGGGGGTTTCTTGACTCTTTCCCTTGAGGGAAGTTTTCTTGAATTTTCCTGCCATGATTAAGTCATCCTCAATTTCTATGGCCAAGGATTGAGCAAGTTCCAAAGTAGCCACTCTAGCCCTTCTCAGCTGATAGCACACTTCTGGTTGTTGTGTGTTAATAAAGAAACATTTTTGTCCATCAAGGTTTGGATGAATCCCGGCAAGAACTTTGTTCACCATTTTGTTGAACTTAGCCATGAAATTCCTCATGGGTTATGTTGGCTCTTTCTTCACCTGAGATAGTTGGGCAAGAAGAGCATGTTCATCTTCTACCATCTTGAATCGATCTTCAAACTTAGTTTTCATATCATTCCAATTTGTAATGCATCCATTTGGCAGATGATGAAACCAATCTGCAACAACATCATGCAATGTTTCAATGAAGAGGTGAATAACAACATCTTCATATTCTACCGAAAAAACAACACATGCAACAAAAAGAAGGAAAATATGGTCATCTGGTGATGTCTTCCCATCTCCATCGAACTTGGGAAGAATCTTCCTCGATCCTCTTGGGAGGTCATGTCGAGCTGGTAAGGCCAATGGGCCTATGGCATTTCCCCATGGTACGTTGACTACCATTTTGGGAAAGGTGGTATGCGAAGGTAAAACAACGTGAGCAAGGACAAGTGCTTGACTTGGTAGTGATTCCTTCCTTGCTTTCTCTTTCAGGACTTGATGCAAGGCTTACAGATCTACGAGGTGTGTTCTTCTTTGGAGGAGATAACTTGAAACCAAACTTTCCTTGAAAGTAAAAAATGGGATCAGATCGACCTTTAGCTTTTTCTCCTCGCGTAAACCTCTTTCCTGCCAGTTTGAAATCTTTACTTGTGAAGGGATCACTGGCATGTTCTGATCGGCTCTAGCCTTTTCTCTTCACTCTCTTTCTTGAGCTATTTGCACCTGAATAACTCTAGCAACTCTCGTGGCTTGATCTTCTTCATTATCTAGTACTGATGTGGTGAGATGAAAATGATAGTTGTTCGTGTGCTTTTCCCAAATAGCTTGCCTCAAATATGATGATATATCTTCTTGAGTATCTGCAAAAAGAAGATTTGGTTGCAAGATAGGTGGGTTACCTGTAATAGTCATACAAATTATTACCTTGGTGGAAGAGGACCGCGTCGGTGAACAATGATCAACACGTGTCCAGGAGGTCTTCTGCCACAAGTGCGGGTGCTCTTCTTCTAAGGTCTTCAATGTAGATTTCTCTGTCAATGGCTCTATCAACAACCACAAATTGCTGCAAGCTTTCATGGTTTTCCCAAGCTACTGTTCAAGGTTGGTAGCAATGCAATGTCTCCTTGAAAATCTTCGTCGGGCAAGGTTCGGTTGAAGAACTGGAGCTTGTGCAGAGGGGATAGTCATAAAGATTTAACCAAGCACTGGTTAACGATTCTTGAATCCCTAGTGAGAGTCACCAAAATTGTTAGCATATGGATTTGCACGCATGCAAATGACATGCAACAGTGTGGGAACGAAGTCCCTCCTCAATGAAGGTGAGGTTGCCTTTATTGAAAACCAAAACTATATTTACATCTATGTACATTCAAAATTGTATGTGGGGGTGTTTTGGAACATCAATGGAAAGAAAAGTGAATGAGGGAGATGGAATGGAATGAAGGAAAGGAATGGAATGGAATGAATTGAAAGAACATGCAAGAGTTAGGTAAAAGCAGAGCCTAATATTGCACGAAGAAGAATGATGAATAACTAACACAAATAAAATGGAGTTTGAGTTAGCTAAACAAGAATGAGTAAAAGGGAACACACATGAGCAAGTAGATAATCAGAGCTTGATCACTGTGAACTAGAACAACATATTAATAACGTTGACAATAAGATCAAAGACAATATTTGCATGCAAGATTCAAACACTAACATCTAATGAACATAAGAACATCAAATGCTATAAGAGACAATGAATGAGACACAAAGTTCATATTTCATTAACTCCAAAATGTCTTCTCAAAAGAACACAAAGTTTCTTTCTTTGAAATAAAGCTTGCATACAAAAGTATTTTCTTCTCCTCTCTCAAAGTCACCCTTTACAAATGAGCCCTTGACTTTCTTTTATAACCCAAAAGTTGGTTACAAAGTAGTTAGGGTTTACATGAACATTAAATAGGGCACTTAAGTGACTTTTGAATTTTTCAACCAACTTTATTAAAAGCAACTAAAAATAGAAACCACTTAAGTTAAAAATTCATTTAAGGAAAATACATAAATAAAAGAAATGGGTACATGTGGACCCCACTTAAATGACTTGGATGCACACATAGACATCCTAGTCAACAATGCGCCACCTAGATCAAAACACCTAGGATCAGTGCCTTATCCATTGGGCCAAGAGTCCACCTATCCCGGTCATATGGGAATGAACTCATTGACCATGTGCTCTCGTAATCCTCCAGATGACAAGAGAGCTGATCTTGAAACTTGAGCAATTCATCCACCCCTCCGTTTGAGCAACATCCTGGTGTGAGAAAGTTTCTTCTTCATTCATATTCACATTCACAATTACACACAATTCTCCACATGCTCAATAGCCTTCCATGATGAATTATTCATTTTTCACGAGATTGTAGTCATTACGCCACCTTGGCTTGTCAGAATCCAACTTTTGATCTTTCACCATTGAGAAGATCTTCCAAGAGCCAAAATTGCAATTCACTTCCTAGAGTTATGTCTTTTGTCTTTGTCACCATCCCAAAGTGTTGGCATTCTGATCCACTCACGATCGTCCAATTCGAGAACACTCCAACTTTAAGATCTGACGATGAAGTATTGCATGCACACTGCTAACTGAGAGCTGACAGGGACACACTTGAATGATGTGGCCTTGCTTGATGATCCACACAATTGTACTTATCATTGGTCTTGGTTTTTTGATGAATAATCTCTACAAATGATCAAGTGAAAACAATTTTTGTAGACAAGATTCTCCCATTATCGATCTCTGCGATAACAATGGCTTTTGACTCTGAAGAGACCTGCCAATAGCTACGACTTATACCGCATAATGAGGAAGTTAGAGGTTGCTTTCCACTTCGAGCCATTGGAGTTGAATCGCCACACTATGCAGGTTTTGTGGTGCATCCATGCAAGTGATGACCAATTCAGAACAAGCGTCAAGAAAATTGTGACTCACCTTCGGTTGATATGTGATCGCAAAATCGACCTTATGTCGACGTGTCCCAAGTTAGTATCGACGATGTTCTCATACTCTGAATGGAGCGTCGAGGTGAGTAGAATGCCCTGGAATCCTATACCGCAACATCATTTTGTTTGAGATGACATGATTGTGACAGAAGTGTGATTTCAGGTTATTACTTCCATCTTACAAAACTACACAAATCACCTCTAAAACTACCCTGGGAAAAATAACAAATCTTGTTATGAGAAACTCTCACTGGATGAGGAAGTATATTAAGGTACCAAAAGTTTTCATGTCGAGAGGTTTTTTTTCAATCAAATTCTTCAGTCAAATATTAAAGGTCAAAGTTGACTCTTCTGAAACTGCTAGGAAAATGCAAGTGTAAAACTGCAAAAATCTCGTTTGGTTTTAGCCTGGGAAAAATACCAAACGTCACCCTAGAGCATCTAAAACTTGGAAAGGATCATATGAAGGTGGGGATAATTGAAAAAAATAATTCATTTCTCTTGATGATCATCTGAGTTCAAAATATCAACTCTCAAAGTGAGTCACCTTGACAGTCTAAAAACTTCACATGCACAGCGAAATCATGCAAACTACATTTTATTTGACTCCGTGAAAAATATCAAACGAGGTGCTGCGCATTTGAAATTTGGAAAAAAGTAGATGAATTGAGAATAATTCAACGAACCAAACCATTTCTCTTGAAAATCATCTGGGCTCGAGATACGGATTCTCAAAATAGGCCTTCCACCAAGCTGAAATTGTATGCGCACGGAAAAATCGAGCAAACCATTTTTTTCTTGAGGGTTCGTGAAAAATATCAAACAAAGTGTTGTACACTTGAAATTTGGAAAATGAGTAAACGAAGATGGGGAGAATTCAACGAACCAAACCTTTCTTCCCGACGATCATCAACTTTGAGATATCAAGCTCCAAAGTTGATTACTTCAATAGATATACAAAACACGCGACAAAATAATAATAACTTTTTTTTAAAATATCCGGTTGAAATGGCTCCGCGTAGGATCATTTATTTTTTTTAATTCTATTTCTTCTCAGCGAATGTTTCCGAATGACTTTTTTTTCAATATTGAAAATTACTTTGATTTTCGGCAATTTTAGATCATTTTTTAACACTTCTAAATACGATATATTTTTTTGGCGCGTAATGATCTTGTTTCTCCTTCCCTGGCGCAATGATCAAATTTCTCCTTCTTAAGCATGCGTAGTATCCTTGTTATTCTTTTCTTTAAAAAAAATAATAATAAAATAAATAAAATAGAATTTTAATGCATGCGTGGGTTCTTGTTTTGGATTTATTTTTAATCTTATTCATGCGTGGGTAAAATGCAGTGGAAATTTTCTTCCTTCAAAACCTCGTGGCATGGATTTTGGCATGCTATTTTTTGTCTTTTTTTACAAATGTTGCGTGGAATTTGAAAAAGACTTCATTCTTCTTGAATGTGCATTTTTGCGTGAAATTGTTTGAGTCCTTTACGTGGATCTCCCTCTATTTCTCTTTCTTCTCCCAGGCATGTGTGGATTCTTTCCTCTTGACTTGCATTTTGGACTCCTCCCTTGGTTGCATGGAGAATGAATTTTTATTTTTTTTTTTTTTCAAATGTGTGGAATATCTCTTCCTTGCTGCGTGGCTACACTTTCAAAGTGTGCATGGAAAAAGACAAACCTCCTTCTCCCTTCTCTATGGTGTGGAAATGCTTGTTTTCAACCTTCATAGATGATGGCAATAAATTTCTTTCCTTCAAATTCATCACGTGATTTTATTCTCCTTTAGCAATGAGATTTCTCCCTGAAATGGATATGGTATGCGTGGAAAGATCTGGATGGCTTTTTCTTATGAACAAATCAATAACAAACAAAAAAACTACAACAAATGAGAATTTCACCTTTTTCTCTCTTGCATAAAGGATTTATTTGGGATTCCAGATCAATCCTTGCACGTGCATGAAATTTCCTTCACCTTTGCAAGCGTGGATCTCAGAAACTTCTTGTTATTGCTTCCCTCCAATGAAGACAACTACCTAAAACTCTCAAGGTCGCCTGGCTCTAGCTAATGCCCGTTAGGTTTCCGTGTGTGAAAGCCGGATAGTGCCTGTAGAATAAGCTTTCCTTCTTCTGGCTCTGGATATCTGCAATATTTCCTTATTTCTCCTTCTTCCCAATTTCCTCTGCTTCTGCAACCTCTTGTAACCGTCTCCTCATCAATTCCCGGATGATAGAAGCAAAATCAAAATTGTCTATGGCAATTGGAAGCGGAAGAAAAATTGCCCCCGACACTTGCTCACGACAGTTACGAAAATTAATAAAAAGAAGAAAAGTTCTCCCAAGTTTTTCGAACAACTTCCATCCAATATTAAAATTAATATTTATTAATTAAAAACCCTAAAATTTAATAAATATTAATTTTATTAAATAACAGGGTAAATATTAATTAAATAATTAAAATACGGTTTGTGGTGTAGTGGGAGAAGGGCTTATTCAACTTTTGATTTTAAAAAAAAATTCACGTTTACTAATTTTGCGAAGTCAAAATTAGCTAATAACAAAGGCCAAAAGTGAAGGAGGGAGCCCTAAGATGGATTTTTTTGTTACTAGATGGTTGAGATATAAGAGGATTAAGAAGGGGCAACTCCAATTTCTTATGTGGATGGGTAAGTGATTTTTGGATAGGTGCGTCAAGGTTTCTAGATTTATATTGTGGAGGTTTACTCTTGGTGGGGATGACAATAATGTCGAAAGGAGGGTGTTTTAAGAGGTGGATGATGTGGAGTTTAATATTGGAGGTAAAGTGGGTTCATAAGAAGATGATGGGGATGTTGATTTGATAGAAGAGGATTTAGATGTGGAGGAGGGCATGAAATGGGGACATTTCTTAGATGTGTGTCCATGGAAGGTGTGGAGTTAGAAGATGGCATAGAATCGAGATGCGGGTATGGGTGTGGATGTTTATGGGATTCTCGAGATGGGGGTAGATGTAGTAGGTATGGTAGGAGATGTAGAGGAAGAGGTGGATGAGGAATTTGGTGTGGGAGTAAGTATAGTCAAAAGAGAAGGAGGTATGATGGATGTGAGAGAAGTAGGCTCAGGTATGGTAGATGTAGGGATAATATATGTTAATATGATAGGCACAAGGATAGATGTGGATAAGGATAGTGATGTAGGGACCTAACTTATGGTACTAGTTATATGAACGTCGGTGTTTGAGATATAGAAGGGGCCGCTTGGCTAGTAGGTTTATGATTGGGAAAAGGAAGTTCAAAGACATCAAGTGGTTGGTTAGAAGGCACATTATGATTACTCACTTAGAGCGTCCACTTGGTTGATGGTTCATTGAACAAGGTCCTTAAAGATACGACACTTTTTAATGTCGTGCCTATAGACTCAATGATGTTTGTAATAGGATTCCTCTCGATACCAAGCGGGCTTAGGTCGTGATTCATTTAAGGGTCAAATTGGAGGGAGTTGGATGATATTGGAAGCCATAAGCTTATCAAAGATGGAACTATAGGACTCTAGAAGGGATTATTGTTCAGGGTATGACAAGGAGCTCGTTGTGAAGGCTTGGTATGGGAGGTAGAAGCAGAAGAAGACTTGACGACAATAGCACTTTCCACACTCTTGGATTTATCATGATGAGAAGAGGAGGATTTGGTGAACTCCGCTTAGGTTCATTAGATCTAAGTTTAATGTGGACTTTCTCAAGGGCATGGATTTATAATTTACAAGACATGGTAAAAT
This sequence comes from Taxus wallichiana var. yunnanensis, assembly GCA_018340775.1. Taxonomy (NCBI): domain Eukaryota; kingdom Viridiplantae; phylum Streptophyta; class Pinopsida; order Cupressales; family Taxaceae; genus Taxus; species Taxus wallichiana. The sequence goes on from CM031235.1 coordinate 820,653,010, forward strand.
GTTCTTGAAGCTTTGAAAGGATTGAATTTGAAGGGTGGAAGAAATACACTTAGCACAAGATCAAGAAAAGAGTTGATGAGCTCGGGATGAGAAAGGGAAAAGGATAGCTAGTTGATGATGCCATGCCATCTTGTGATGAAATCCATGATGGATTCATCTTCAAACTGTTTAATGGCATATAAATTAGTGATGGTTATTTTGTAAGCAATGTTGATGGAGAAATGCTCTAGAAAGAGTTGGGCAAGTTGTGTGAAGGAGAAGAGGGAGTGTTAGGGGATGCCATTATACCAATCCAGTAGCGATGGGGCTGGATAATGACATGGGGAAGGTCCTAAGCATGAGGTCTTGATCGTGGGCTATAAGGTAACATGCATTTCTTAAATCTTGGAGAATTTGTTGAGGGTACTCCTTGTTGTTAAATTTAGAGAACTTAGGAATTTCCCAATGGAGAGGATAAGGTTTAACGAGGATAGAAGAATGAATGGGCTCATTAAAAATTTGGTCATATGTGAATGAGATTTTAGGACCCAAAGTATCCACTTCCAAGTTAGCCTATCCACTCAATAATGTGTGCATGAGGTCATTAGATGTAGCTATAAGGAGGTCGAAGGATGAGGTTGTTGGACGTAAGAAGTGGATGGGTTAGATTGAGGGTGAGGCTGATAATGCTAAGGATAGGTAGGAGTTTGAGGAGGTGGTTGATAAGGAGGAGGATAAGTGATAGGTGGGATTGGATGGGTTAAGAGGTGGGTTGTTGAAAATAAATGAAAGTAGGGGACAAGATTGAGGAATTGGTTCATGTATGAAAATGAGGGTAGATTGCAGATGAGAATGATAAGGAGGTTGAGATGTGTGGATGGGTTGGTGATAAAACATGTGTTGAAGAGTATTATGAGAAGGGGTTTGATGTTTCTGAGTAGATTCTAAAGGGAGTGGTTGTGAAGAGACAACATTAGCATGGATTTGGGATGTAGGAATGAGGACTAAAATCTGAAGAGTGTGCTCAAACGCAGGGAGAGGTGGATTATGGAAGAGGTGAGTAAGGGCATAAGTGATTACGGTGAATGAGGATTTGATTGAAGTAAAGGATGAAGGGATGGTATTGATACGAGGTAAACCAAATGGGATGGGGACCACTAATTGAGTAGATTAGTGAGAGGAAGAGTCAAAGGAGGCATGTTCACGTTGGGCTATGGCCAGCTCATTCATCACTCAAGGGAAAAATATGGCAAGTTGGGAGGTGAGAACCTAAGTGGACTCAGGTTGGGAATGATAGGCATAGATCTACTAAAGAGAAGTTCCGTCGGTGGGAAGGTAGGTAGATTTATAGATGAGGTAGTCATTGAGGGCGATATGGTTAGCTTCTAGGAGTTCTTAGAACTCCACACATCTGTGGGTGATAATAAGAGGCCTCAAGGTTTCAATGGAAGTAGTTGATGGGGAAGTAGCTGGTTTGGAAGGGATTGAATGGTGATAGAGGAAGGGGTTGGTCTCAACATGAGAATGGGCGTGAACCATGGGTGGCTCACTAGAAGGGATGGTATAAGTGATGGGATGGGTAACCACAGAGGAAGAGACGATAGCCATGGTTGATGTTTGTATATGAAGAGTGGTAGAAATGGGAATGTTAGATGAAGAGGCTTGTTCCATTTTTCTATTCTCAGTGATCGGGTGAGAACATACATGAAATAAGAAACCTAAAGAGCCTACATTGATAATTACTATAGTAAGTAAAACACACAACACAATATTATTTATCTTGATTATTAGAAGAAGTGTGAAAATAAAATAAGAAGGCTCAAAGGGAACCTAGGAATGGCTGATCTAAGGCTGGTTTCATGATATTTAGGGATGGAGTCCTCGATATACCCGAAGGTACGTGAGGCCCGATTTTGTGATAAAATTTATAACAAGGCAAGAACACCATGGTGAATTTCCTATTGGGTGATGAAATCCCAATAGTTCCACTTGGGGGAGTGTTTTAGATGTGTAAATTAATGTGTGGGTTTGGATGTGTGTGAAAAGAGTGGATGTAAAGGATTAACCCCTAGTTATACTATGTGAGCAAGAAAACAATGAGGGTGTTCTTTTTAAGATCCGAAAATAAAGTGTGGAGATTCAATGAGGACAAGAAGACAAGATATGCAATGCGATAAAAGAAAGGGATGGGGAGCAAAAACAAGGAATACTTGGAATACACTTTTCCTTTTATCGATCTTCAAAGAAAGAAAATGAGCAAAAAAAGTCCAAGCAATCCACGATCCAATGCAAGCAAGAAAAATTAAAACTCCTACTTGCAAGGTTAGTAGAAAATGGATATAGAAGAAAATATAAAATGATAAACGAAAAATGAAAGAAACCTCACCAAAAATGATTGGTCCCACCATGCGTGCCATAATATTTTTACAAGATTTCCACGCTTCCTATTTCAAATTAGTGAAAAATAAACAAGAAATAAAGAAAACCTCGAAATATGGGAGGGTTTAAGGGATATCCTGATGTAGATGGTGATGAAGATGGTACAAACACTCAATAATAGATTCTCGTCACTGCTATTTGGTATCCTACATAACAACAAGAACTAAACATGAAAAAGATTAGTGATAGAGATGATGGGTTTCCGACGAAGTCGATTCCAAGAAGCTTAAAGCTTCCTAGAAGGGATGTCATCCCACAATTTGATAACACAAAGGCTAATACATGATGGATAAAGATATATAGATAGCATAATCTAAGATAAATATCTAATAAAACGAAAGATAGTGAAATGATAACCTAATATTGAAAGTGCTAGAAAAGAGGAACAAACCAAAGTGGGTTAACGGTGACTTGAGTAGAAATGGTACGATTGATGGTGACTAGAGCAGAGATGGTTTGAAATTATGCAGAAAATCTCTAAAATAATGATGTGGAGCTGTAGAAACAGATACCATAACACAAATGAAGGAAAAGGATAAAGGAAATGGTAGATTTGAAGGGAGTAAACAACGGATCAATGACGACTTGTGTAGTTTTGATATAAGTATGCAGAACATGGACAAATGTTGGTTCTAAAATGCTAGAATGGGTGATAGAATGTTGATAAGGTGGGTACGATGTAAAAATGAAAGATTGGATGCAATACGAGGTAGATAGGATTCAAAATAAGGTGGATTTAATGAGACATGGGATATATGTAGACGATGACTAGATCTAGATGGAGGTGACTTGAAATAGATGTGGGATCTTGGCTAAAGGATGGAGTAGATAACTAGGTTTGAGGATGATAATGGATGGTTGAAAGGCTAGGCATTAATCCAAATAGACCTGCAAACTTGCAAAAGAGAAGCATGCATGAACGATATCTCCAAATATCCTTCACAATACTCCAAGCTCTAACAGTGGTATATAAAGGGACAACAAAGTGACTCATCTGATAGCAAGAGATCCAAAGATGAGGCACGAAACAACACTCATTTAGAACACAAGAGATTCAAAATTTTCCATCCCTTTGAGAGGAGAGGTGAGTGTATTTAAATAGAATAGGCTAGGTCGATGGTAACCTAGGTCGGGTCACCAACAAATGGGACAGATAGTCTACCAAGAGACGTTAAAACAATAATTGATGGGTGGAAATGGGATAATAATAGTTAGAGGTTTATTTTTAGTCTCGCACGCATGTTGGAGGGTATTGATAGGTTATGGGATGATAAGCGGGAATAAATAGGTGTAGAGAATCTTAGGAAGGGGTTTAATGAAGGATAACGATTAAAGGGAGTTGGAATCCAAATGGATATTAAATGGGAGTGATTAGAGTAGGATTAAGATAATTAAATGGGTTTAGAGTAGATTAAGGATTAAGAAAATAATAAGGATTAAAATGGCAATAATGGGGATAATGGGAATAATGAAAAATAGGTGGGATGTGGGGGGAAATATGATTTTGGAGGAAAACTGGGTAATTATAAAAATGGGAGGGAAAATGAATGCTTTAGGCGAGGATTAGAGGCGAACGTAAGGTGAAGGAATGGGGGTGCCAAAAACAAGTCTACAACTATTTCTCCACTCATGTGATAAACTGTAACATGGATACTTCAAAAGAAGCATATACACAACCTCCATCAACTTGAGTGCAAACTTGTAAAGGGAAAGATTGCAAACACAACACGTAACACATATTTCTTTGACAAGAACTATATAGTGGTAGTTCAAAGATAATGAGCTTTATACTTCATCACAAGAACATACAAAGAGCTTCAAATCAACCTTGACCTGTAGAAGGAAGAAAATGATCAATTTCTATCTCAATGTTAGTTTTGTACATCACCATCATGATTGTACCTTTCAAGCACCTTGACTAAATGACCACAACTTACAAGAGCTAAGTTAGAATTGTACATAAAAGACATTCTTGAAGCCCACAAATGGAATCTTTTTACTTGGAAATAACCTTCTTCAACCCCGAGCATTTGAATGAACTTACACAAGTGATTTGGTGACTAACAAACTCATTTAATGCCTATCGATTCAAGGAGGTTAAAAGGGAGAAAACCAGTGTTAGAAAAATGAAGAGAAATTTCTTGTTATTTCACCTTTAACCTCAAACATTTTTCAAAAGTTAAGTCTTTGAGTGATCTTCAAAAATTCCTTATATGATTTATCTAAATGACACTTTAGAATTTTGTTTGGATTCTAAGAATACAAAGTGCTCAATTTTCCTTTTTCAAGAAATAGGTTTTGGTAAAACTTGAATAAATTCAAAATTCTTCTTCAAAATTTTATAAAATTTCACCTAGAGAACCAAAACACATCCCTCTACATGCTCCATATCTTGGTTTCTTATAAATGATCTTTTACTATTAAGATAAATCTCATTTACCATGACTTCAATGTTAGTTCTCAAAGACAATTTTAGTGAAAACTCATTTTTTTCCTCTAGAAGCTAAAGTAAGCCCCGTAGATGCTCATACATGCTCTAGGAAGTGTATCTAGGATTCTTCCATTCTAACCTATGATTTTCATGGTCTGCATTGAGCTCTTACACCTCATTAGGCTCTAGAACTAGGCCTAAATGAGCTAGTTTCAACTGTGACTTGCAACACCTGACTTGATGATCACTCTAGAAGATCTTGCACATACTATACACACCATTTCTGACTTGTAGGACACTTGATCCAAGAACACCACCTATGGCCATACCTCCAATGGGCACCAACCTCATTGACCAAGCTTGTAACACCCTAAAACCATCTTGAAAGATCAAGAAAACAACTTATTACCACTAAACATCATTGAGAAGGCACCAACCAATATGATATTACATTCCTCATTTTCCATAAATGTCATGTGACATCAATGACAACACCAACCAATGTAACAAGGTTAAAAAAAAGTCTCTAATATTGTAACTAAAAAATTGTGGAATTGACAAAAAGGACTCATAACTCATTCTTTTCATCCTTACAAAACTTGGTCCCGACTATTCTATCTTTTTCTCAACCTTCCATGCTACAAAAAAAGCACCGTGCAAGTTGGATTGTGCCCTCATTTGATGAGTTTATTGTTTATTTTACTAGAGAACAAGCTAAGATAATTCAGATGGGTACTCTTATATCCACAAAATCACATGCTCTTATTGGTGGTCATTAAAAACCTAGGGTTTTAAAAGACAAGAAGCAGAACAATAAGGATAATGAGAGTAAAAAGGACCAATCCACCACCAAATCAAAATTTTCCACTTCCTCTTCTAGTTAAAAAAATATTAAAGAACAGATCAAATGTGGGTATTGCAGTGGTAGGAATGAAGAAGAAAAATGTTTGAAGAAGAAGATTCCCATCCTCACGAGTCTTCTAGAGAAGAACAACATAGGAGTTCCCAACTCTCTCAAGCCATCTTCATCATCAAATCATGGAATTTATAAGGAAAGTACAATGGAAAAGGGGAAATGAAAGAAATAGAAAAAGATTCAACTAAGGACAAAACAAAGGAAAGATCTTTAGTTACAGTTGTGTCACCTACTCATACATGGGAGATTGATTCGGTGTATCTCATCATATGGCCTCATCTGAAATTGAGTTTACTTCATTAGAGCCATATGACATGTCTTATATTCGGCTTGGTGACAAAACTTCTACACTGGTTTTCAAGAGAGGGTCTGTTGAAGTGAATGGTGGAACTTTCAACAATGTGTTTAATGTTCCTTCACTTTTAACTAATCTCCTTTCAGTGTATCAGATCACTCACCTTAGTCAAGGCATGTGGGTTGAGTTCACTCCAAATTTTGTTTATGTCGAGAGATTCACACCGATAGTATTATTGTTGTTGATACAAATTGATCATCACACTCATCTTTACTCTTTTTCTCACTTTGTTCCTCCTTCATATTCTTCATTGGATTCACCTGACTTGATGATATTTCTGAGCTCACTTATGATGATGATGACTTCTCTTCTAGCTTGGTTGATTTCTATAATGATGGGAACCCACCTCCTCCATTCACTTATCATTTACCACATACGAGGAGTTATTTCTTGATCCACATACTTCTAGTCCACTATAAACTTTATAGGGAGTAGGTAGTTTGATTTGGGACTCATCGGACTTTGGGAAATATTCTATATAGTTACAGGATATTCCACCTTCCTTCTTCACCATTACTTTAGATTCACCATCCCTTCATGGAGTAGTTGGCACTTCCACCTCACATATGGAGCATCGTTCCTTGGATATGAACCACACCTTGTCACTTCGGGATCTTCTTCTTCACTTGATACGGTGTGGTCTTTGACATGTTCTTCATCTTGGGAGGTGGATAGAATTCCTTCATCTCTTCTCTTCTTCTAGAAAGATTGTATTTTATACATGAGTACCTTATAAGGCCTTTAGTTGCTAGGACTCATTTGATGCATCTTTCTTAGGTTGTTTAGGGTGTCTTTTATCTCTTGTAAGTGGATGTTTTTCCCTTAGGGGTTTCCTCCATTATTTGAGATCATTATTATACATGGGTACCTCATCAGGCCTAATTTTTAGGACCCATTCCCTTCTCCTCTTATTATTTTCCTAAAATATTGTTGTTTGTACATGGGTATCTTATCGAGGCTTAGTTACTAGGCCTCATCAACACATCTTTCTTAGTTTTCTAGGGAGTTCTCTTTCGCTCGAATTTCTATGACCTCTACCTCAACTTCGATGAAGGGGGTGTTAGTATATATGACTTGTCTCAAATTTCCTCGATGTCTTGTCCACCTTAGTGGTTAGTCTTCTCACTTAGTGATAATAGGTCAATAGGGTTAACTAGGGTAATGTACACGTGTCGTGCATAGGAGTTATACAACAAATCCTATATGTACCTCTTATTTTTTTATCTATGAGCATGTAAAACCCTTAATGTCTTTCTCTACTTGATTTTCATTTTGTGGTTTGATCTCTTGCTTACTAAGTGGAGCGTTCACGACACCATTAGAATTGAAACCTTTTTTGATGTGTACGGGGTTTTGTATTAATCCTTGTAGAAAAATGTAATAATACCCATAAAAAAATAATGTCATTTTAAGAGGAGTGTTATCATTATCGAGAGTGTTGATAGATTCATTGTACAATTGTTTGCAAGCAAGGCAATTGATTACTTGCAAGGGAGATTTTTTGAGTTGATCATCAATAACATGCCCCTTGATGGACTTATGAGAGATGAAATCAAGATCAAATTCTATCATGATCATGAGTAATCTAGTTATGCAATTGTTATGATATGGTTTAGAGTTTATAGATTTCAAAGGATTAATTGTCATGACTACATAAGTTTTTTGATTGAGGAGGCAATGAAAAAGTTTGGAAGTTTCGAAGTATAAGGCACAACACATTTTTGTAATTCTTAATCATGGGTTTTGTAATCATGAAGGGTATGGATTATGTAATAAACATGCTACTCCTTCTTGTTGTCGCTAAATCATTGCACCCCCAAATGGCTAGAATGTTATTAGGACGTTCGGTGTGATTGGGACACATGGGATCACCTCTCAAGTTGTGGGACTTGGGCTCGAGGTGAACCTCCGGAGAAGGCCAACTTCCTTTTCCTAAACTAAGTGTTGTACTACTCCTAGTGTAATAAAATGACTACCTAGTCCTAGGCTAACATTTTCATAGGTCTTAGGGAAAGAGATTTTACGAAATGAGACTATACTAGGGATGGTGATGCACCAAATAAAGGGATGTTTAATCTCCGGAAGGGTTAATGTGGGTAGGATGCTTGCATCGTTGGCCACCTTCACCTATTGCAACTTAGAAAGGGTACAAAATACCACAAACCAGGCATACGTTCCTTCGTTAAACTTGAGCATACATAAGAGAGATCAAATTTGATTCAAATACACATTTATTATGAGGAAAGAACACATGCACATGTTAAACATCCATTTCACCGACTATGAATAATGATAATACAACTTTTAACACAGAAGGAAAATAAGATTTTCACAACTAACATAAAAGATAATCACATTACTCCCTCACAACATGAAATAGATAACCCAAAATAAAGGTAAGCTAACCACTCACACTAAGGAATCATACATTCACAAAGTAAGCATTGATTAACCATCCAACACAATAAATCAGATTTCCAATGGCAAGGTATAACTCTGAATATAATTAAAAGGTTTTTTAAATATCTGAAGCACTCTTCCAAGCTTGAAGAGAAACTTCACACCAAAAATGATCGGTATCTTCTGTTCTCCCTAAATACTTCATGCATTCAACTATTTATAAGTTCTTAGGCTGAGCCATTAAAGCTAGGCCCTTAACTAACATTTTACTAAAAATAGAAATTTCATTAAATTAAGGGAACATGCTCCCATGAAAATAGAAATTTTGTTGCAAGGGTTTGACTTAGTCAACCCTACAACTTTGACCGATCTAGAGCTTGGATCTGTCCTTTCATGGTCGCTCAACTTTGGCCTTGTTCAGCTATGCCTTCCTCTTTTGCAGGTTTATATTGTTCTCCTTCCCACGAAACCATTCAATGTTTATACTAGATGAAGCACTTGATGATCCCTTAACCTATTCATCTCCATGTCCACATGCGTAGTGATTCACAACATCCGCTGTCTTGATCTCTTTTGTGATCTTGGCTGGAACTCTTCAAGTTTACTCACAACTTTCTTTAACCTCCCTATGAAATTTTGGCACAAGACCAATCAGTCAATGGAGTCACTGCTTGAAAGTTTTGGTGACCTCATTGTCACGCTTCACCAAATCCTTGAAATTTTCCTTAATTTGATCCTCTGGGAGAGTGTTGATGTTTTCATTGAAAAATTTATAATTAGCAACATCAAACTCTTCTGAGATATCATTCAGGGCATCTGTGATTTCCATTTGTTTATCATCCAATTTCTTAATTAAATCTTGCAACACTTGGCACCGAATTCCATGGCCTTTTGATATTCAAATAACTTTGAGGCATCATTGATCACCTCTTCTTGAAGGAGAAATTATGGGTCTACTTCTTATTTCACTCCATGTTGCCAGATTCAAATTCAAGTTGTTATTATCCTCAGAAAATGCTTCGTCCATTTTGCAAATAGTAGTTCTCCCATCCTGCAAATCATTGTATATCCCAACAACTTATTTGATTAAAGGATCAACTTCATGCAAAATTGTTCCATCCATCCATTTACTAATCTCCCTTTCTGGCCTAGCTTTTCGATCTCATGATAAGAAATGTCGTCGATGGTAGATGAAACTGTCATAGCCATAGTAGTTGAGACTTCGGTAGATGGAGTTGGTTGGGTTACTTTGCGTAACAATGCAGTGAGCTGTTCGACCTTGAGTTTGAGCTCATCTTTTGTAGCCTTATCCTTGTCATATTTTTCCAGTAGAGCCCCAAGAGCAGTGTGCACATCTTGTTTGGCTCCTTTGTGAGTGGATTTTCCCAATGAAAATATAGAGATCCGATAATCTGCAGCTATAATTGTTTCCTTAGTTTTTCCCTCAACGGGAGTAGCAACCTCTACAATTCACTCCCCAGATGGATTCACTGTCAGACTCGAAACAATCCTTGGCCTCTTGGCTTGTCTTTTGGGTGTATGCTCCAATATACTGAGATCTATGACATCTCCCAGAGGCACCTTATTATTTTGCTTTGGAGTCTATCTAAATAACCATTATGGGATGGATAATGCTGATGAAGATGGAACAATAGATCCAATACCTAAAACATTAGTCATGACAAGAGCACTAGAAACATTAGTTGGCATTTGGGTAGAAGTGGCAATGATGGACGGGGTGGATGTAAGGACAACCATAGGAGTTGATAGAATGATGTTAGGGGATGAGATGGAGGGAAATGGAAGTGTTAAGGGAAGTGAAGAAGAAATGGGTGACCCGATAGTTTCTCCAACTGAGAGAACTGGAAGGGATGAGAATACCTGGGCCATAGAAGGAGATGGGAAGGAAGAAATGATTGTGGAGGTGGAAGGAACTGATATTGGAAGTGAAAATGGAAGAGGAGGAAGAGATGATGGATCTTGTGAGATACTAGGAGAGTCACTGACTTCAACCACTTCTATCACAGGTGTTGCAGGAGACATGACCTTGGAAATAGAAGCCTTGGAGAGAGATGAGCCACCAACAACAAATGAAATATTTTTGGAACCGTATGGGTTTTTTTGGGTTGACCTTTTCCCCTTTGTGGGTGTTGATTGGCTTATGGTTGGTGGGGCCTCTGTATTTGTAGGTTGCTCTACTCCCTTGGGTGAAATTCCCAAGGTAACCAACCAACTGTAAGTTCTCTGTAGAATGGGCCCCACCCTCTCCTTTGTATTGCAACATTCCTCTACATACCAATCAATCCATGGCAATGGTTGATTGGCAATATTATCATTTTTATATGCCACATCCAAAACCTCATCATTATCTTGCATATCTTTTGGGACATCGGCTATACCAAACTACCAAACTTCATCCAAGGTCAACCTCTCATAATCCCTTTGTTGGATGATGTATTCATCCCGAAAATGAATCTAGATATCCTCCAATTGGGGCACATGGGCACTGACCGTCCCTGTTTCACCGAATTTACCCCAATAATCGAAGTTGGTCCGTGGATGAAAGGTTTGTAGGGTTACTTCGGCCATTTTGCATCCACATTTTTGGCCTTATGAATATTTAGGCAGGTGTATCTACCAATTGAAATAGGGAAATGCATTCCCGCTTTGTGGCGTTGTTTTGAATTTGATGATAATCCAACAATTGTTAAACCAATTCAAGGAGAACCCATTTATCAGTAGGACATCTTGGAAATTTTCAGGAGCACCTATGAAGCCTAGAATCCGAATGTAAGTAAATGTGGGGAACTGTAAATAGATGGCTCCCCACTCACGCACTTCTTTGAAGGCTTCATCGAAATCCTTTGATTGTATAACTCCTTATCAAAATGGTAGAGGATAACCACAAAGAAGGCATCATTGACCCTACAAAAATGCCTTCTCCCTTCATTTAGTGTGAGATGAGGATAAAAATCATAGATTTGGGAGGTGCTGCGAATACCTTTAGTATTCAACCCAGAGAAATATCCCATAGCAGCTGAGTCGAATAAACCAAGAAGGATGTCATATAGAAACTCTTTGTGGAAAGCACTTTGCTCAACTAATAGCAAATGGAGCTACTGATATGCTCCCCCATCGGATAAATTCCTTATTTTTCTTGATGGTAGCGATGTACAAGAACATCCATTCCTATAATTCCTTTACAGAGGAAGACCTGAAATTCTGCTTAATAGCATAATGATGTCGTTGACTACCTGAATGAAATCTTCCCTTTACATGGTCTTTTGTAATTTAATGACATTCTTGGCCAAATAGCTTTTCATCATGAATTTTGTGCTAACTTCCACCCCCTTGTCCCAATGTTCTATTGTTGACTCTGGTGAAATGGTTGCATAGTCTTCAACATCAGGAAGTTTGAGTACATCTTCAAAGAAGGATGGGTCCAAACAGATTACCACCTTATCATCATCATCTTTAACCGTCATAGATTCCTCATCAAAGTTCACTGTGGCTAAAACAAACTCCGAGAAATGCATGGATGTGGGAAAACTGGTAGCAAGGATAAGCCCACTGTCGTATATGGCTTGCATCCATGGTTTCTTGTTTGGAGCCTTTACTCTTTCCTAGAAATCTAGAAAATCAATCTACCCTAGGTCGGTGTCTCCTATATTTCCCAAGTTAGAAGACAAGTAGGAGTGAGGAGAAACTCCAAGAAATGAATACTTCATCTTTTCTTTTCCCTTTGATGTGGAAGTAGACATCAAATTTTGAGTTCTGAATTCTGAAGAAGAGAAATCAGAAACCCAAAATCTTCAACCTCTGAAAATCCAAAAATTAGAAACCCAAAGTGGAAAACTCCAAAATGAAAAAGTATGAAATTCTGAAAACCCGAAAATAAAAACTCAAAAATTCTGAAAATGAAAGTTATGAAGGAAAAATTTCTGAAGTTCTCAAAACAAAAAAATTTCAAGTTAAAACCTCTGAAATGCATGGTTCCCAATAACCGAAAAGTTCCAAAATTTCAAAACAAGAGTTCCGAAGTTATGAAAACAAAAGTTCCAAAATCGACTTCAAATCCTGAAAACAAGAGTTCTAAAATTCTGAAAAGAATACCTCCGAAGTAGTGACGAACCACCAAATCTCTAAAATGTGGGAAGAAGGTTTTCCAAACAACGCTAATCTCTCAATCTGAAAAATAAGAAGTGCTAAGAGAGAGAATTGAAAAACTCGAGAAGATCCTTTCAAAACTCTGAATGCTTGTGGAAACTCAAAACATAGAAACATGGTGGGCAATGAGTTTGTCGTTTTAAAAAAGTACATAGAGGAGGAAAAATAGGAGAAGAATAAACATAGGAAATAAAATAAAAGATCTTAAACCAAAAGGAAAAATAACAAGTTAAAATACCTTGAAAATGATGCTTTGAGAAGTACAAGAAAATGGAATGTCAGAGAAAAGTATTAGGTGAAAATGAAAAGTGGAAATGTGAGTTTAAATAGGAAACCCGATATTAATGGAGAAATCTTGATCCGTATTTTAGGTAAAAATTAATTGCATGAAGGACTTTGAAAATTTGAAGCCTAAAATTCCAAAATTTCAAGGTTTCAGACTTCGAGATTTGGAGATGAAAAACATAAAATGGCAATTAATTTTCCAAAACCTGAAATCCCGAAAGTCCAAAATTTCAAACTTTCAGACTTTTGGACTTCAGAAATCTGAAAGTGAAAACTCAAAAATGACTTGGAGAGTTCCAAAACCTGAAATCTTGAAAGTCCAAAATTTCAGACTTGAAGTCCGAAGAGATTTTACCAAAAGTGCAACCAAAAGTTCTAAACCTTGAAAGCCCGAAATTCCAAAATTTTAGACTTTTGGGGTTTCGGACTTCAGAACTCTAGATAAAAATTACCAATCGTTAAGCAAAAAACTCCGAACCCAGAAAGCCCGAAAGTTTGAAATTTTGGAATTTCAGTTTTCGACTTCAGAATTTTGAAAACATACTTTCAAGACTTGCGCCATTAAATTCTGTAAAACACCTCTATACAAAGGATTTTTTCAAAAACTTTGTCTAACTACTTTTGACATCTTCTTCTCAAGGTAGATTAAAACGTTAACACTTACATTTCTCATTCGGTATGCTAACATAGGTCCCATAGAATGATTAGTAGAAGAGATATACAAATATAAATGATCGCCCTCACATGGAGGTGTAAGCACTGGGTTGTGATAGGATGTATTATTTAAGGGCATTAAAAGATCATTAACAATCATTATCCCACGTAAATTAGACATCCTTTCTAAGAAGGTTGTGGAAGGGTTGACACTGATATGATAACGAAGAGATGAATTGATGGATAGATTGTAGCTTCCTTGGAGGCTATAGATTTGTTTAAGATTAGATGGATGAGGCATTTTGATTATGGATTTGACTTTGGTAGGGTTGATTTTAATTCCCTGATAGAGACAATAAATCCCAAGGGTTTTCCTATAAAGACCATGAATACACGTTTAACAAGGTTGGGCTGAAGGAAAAAGTGTATGAGATGGGAAAATATTATGTCAAGGAAAACGCAATGGTATTTTTGGTGTTTGGATTTACCTAAAGGATCATTTACATAGTCTTTTAAAATTTTATGGATAAGATTGTGAAAGATATATATCATGGCACATTGATAAGTTGTTCCTACATTTTTTTATACCAAAGGGCATTACTATATAGTAGAAGGTTCCCATAGGGTGATAAAGGATGTCTTATGTTGATCTTCTAGTGCAATGAGGATTTGATTATAACTAGAGAAACCATCCATAAGAGACAAAATCTCATGTCTTATCATTAGACGAACAAAGTGATAGATGTTAGGTAGGGGAAATATCTTTTAAAAAAGTGAGGTTATGGTCATAAAAGTCTTTCCAGATATGTAATTTCCCATAGGTCTTGGTTACTAGTATGATGTTAGAAACCCATTGTGGATAATCAATGGGTAGTATGAAATTTATTGAGAGAAGATGATGTATTTATTCTTTGACTAGTAATGTTATGTTAGTATGCATTCTATGAAGATTTTTCTTTCTTGTCTTAACATCATGGATGGTAACGATATTATGATTGATATCGGGTATATCACTATAAGACCATGCAGTATTGATTATGATTAGATAAGAATTTCGTTAACTCATGAAGTTTGTGCGGTCTAAATATTTTCTAATTTTAACTATATGTGGTTCCTATGGTGTTCCTATGTTGATGTCGATAGTGGATTCTTTGAGAATTTTGGACATATCAGGTGGTATATATTTATGGAGATAGTGATGTTTAGCACCCATATATGTTAGGATTGTGTTATCTTCGTGACAATGGAGAATATCGATAGTGAGAGAATCCTCTTCTATCATGTCGTAGTAATGGTCATGGGAGGGAATTAGTATTTTTGATGGTACTGTAAGTCAATGGTCCAAGTGTGATCATGTTGATAAAAAAATTCAAAGGGAATAGATATGGTGTCATCTACATTAGAAGGATCACTGGATCAAAGTGAGGGGGCTCAGGATCTGATATAGGTGGTGGTGGATGTAAATGTTTCTTGAATCTAAGTCCATGTTTCTGATGAGGTTTCCTTAAATTCTCAAATGTAAACTCATGTGGGACTTTCTTGTATCTACCTAGGACGAAACCATTCCATGCATAGTGGTGGAGGTAAGTTTGGGAAAATTGAGGCTTATCTAAGAATGAAAATTTGAAGGTGAATGGTTTGGCATGTGGATGATTATCAAGATATGAAGAGGGGAAATCGATGCCTCCATACAAAAGTTATGTTTGAAGTAAAGGGGGTGAAGGAAATAATATTTCCCACATTAGGTTCATAGAGGGGTTGTTTATCAGGTCTCCTATATATTTTTGGTGTAAGTAGTGTATTGAGAGATAAGAGTCGGTACTCCACTAGTGATAGGTATTACATAAAATCCTCGAATGAGTGATCGTCGTGGTAATTTAGATGCAAGGTATAGGATCTTTTGGAGGCTTGATTTGAAGAGGTGGTGCTTTAGAAGGGAAGCAACATGCATTTTTTCCTATAGGTCATATGATAGGATTTAAATGGATTACGATCGGTGGGAACCATAAATATTTTACCTTTGTGTTCATATTTCAAACTCTAATGTATAGTGAAAGGGACACAATGTATGGCGTAGATCCAAGGATGTCTTAGTAGTATGTTATATTTAAATTTTCCTTATACAAGGTAGAATATTTTTGGAGTAATTTCATTCTTATTTTCAAAGGTAGAATTACTCGTGCCTAAAGTGGGAGTGATAATATCGTTGATAGAACATAGGAATCCATGTGACTCGATATGAAAACTATGCACCATGATGAATTTTCACTCCAATGGTAATGTGGTAGCTCCAACATAATCAACAAGATTTGAACAATGGAAAATCATGCAAATAGAAAAATAGGTTTGTTCATTCTCATAGATTGAAAAAAGGAGGGTACATATGGGAGTGTTGTGTAACTCCCATGCTGGGAAAACATTCCCTATAAGAGGGAAAGAGGAGTTATGATTCCAAATAAGGAATGTAACTCATATGATGCCACCAATGCATATGACAATGATAGATTCTATGATGGAATCTTCCACTTGTCATATACCTCCCTAATATCTATGACACTCGCTAAGTGAGATGACTCACCGAGTGATGTGGAAAATATCCCTAGGATGTCGAGGCAAGTCACACACACCAAAATCCCCCTTTCATCAAGCCGAGGTAGGGTTCATGGAAAGTCGAAATGAGAAAAGAAGACTCCCTTAGACAGCTAATAAATATGTGTCAATGGGCCCTAGGAACTCAAGGCACGATAAGGTTTCCATGTACAAACAACATCTCTCCTGGAAAGAAGAAGAGGAGAAGGATTAGATAGCTTGAAAAATATGGCAGCTACAACAGCCTCACCATAAGAGGAGACCGCAAGTGAGGAAAATTTTCCTTAATGAAGATTTTTGTGAATATGTCTCAAAACACGATTAGTAGTCTAATAAAAATGTTAAGTTGATGATGCCTTCATGTATTAGCTCTTGTATGAAGTGCATGTGAATCTCAATGTGTTTCGTCCATTGATGCTGAATCAGATTATGCAAATGGATATGGTGCTCATGTTGTCATAGTAGATAACGGTAGGTCACCAAAGTGAATACCAAACTCTGTCAAGACACCTTGTAACCAAATAACTTCTATGCCATAATTAATTGCTCTTTTTACTCTACTATGTAGATGATATGACAATGGCATTCTAATTCTTTCTAGACCAATTGACAAGACCCAAGCCAAGGGAAAAACTATAGCCTTTGAGGTAGATTTTAGATGATCTAACTCACCGCCCAATCGAGTCTATTGTTTCATCGTTTTCTTTACGTTATTGAGACAAAAAAATAAGGGTTATGGGTTGAGGAGGAATACTTGTTTATGCTTTGGTCGATTGATGGTTGTTGTGTGCGTTCTGACTTCTCAATCCAATGTTGATTGTGAGAGCTTCCTTTTGGTTGGGAGGAACTACCTAAAATAGAAAACAAGACCACAAAAGAAGAGTTAAATAATATATGACAGTGGACTACCTAGCGTGTGCTAGATTTGGGAAGTGTGATACTCCCTAGATGGTTGTCAATCCATTGTTTAAAACAACTTAATGTGAGAAATAAAAAATTCCTACTGTAGTTGATATGATTTAGGTATCTCATTCAAGAAAATAAGAAAATATAACATAATAGGCTAGGCTATAGTCAGATCTAAAGGGTAGGTAGTTGTCAGGGTGTTGGAACTAGTCAGGGTCAGGTTCTGGGTTGTTTGGGTCACTTGGTAGAAGGTAGGTTGGCTATGTTATTGTCAAAGGTTTAAAAAAGCAGACTAGTGTTGGTATAATATAACTTATAACAATTTTAGGAGAGACCAATGATGGTCATGGGTAACCGGCATTGGTACATTCGGGTGACAGTAGTTCAATAAAAACTTGGTTGCAGAGTCTGGATGAGGTTAGATAGAGCTAAATAATGGGATGACGAGGTCTGTGGGGATGCTAAGAACACTCAAAGAGGTGGAAGGGCTAGGATAGGTGATCTGATAAAAGGGTGGGTGAGGTTTTGAGTTTGTTAGAAAGTAAACTATGAAGGAATGGGAATATTAATGGAAGAATGATAACAGAAATGATAACAACTCTATGGACAAAATAAGAATGGAAATGATCAGTGATAAAAGCACTTACCAATGTTGTAGGTCCAATGGTTAGGTGGTGGTGATGATCGGTTGGTGGGATGGAGCTTGGTGTAATAGTGATGCTTCCTAGAATGTCACCATGAGTGCAATGCTTCGGATCTTTCCTAGTGCTAGCTATGGTTGTATGTAGGTGCAAAAAGGTTCGGTTTTGCTTGCATGTAGTTATCTTCTTGTCCCTCTGATCTTAGAATGTGCCAACCCAAAAATAAGGTTGTTAAGGTGAATAAATGGTAACCAACGATGGTTTTGGGTTGACCGGGTGACCGTCGGTTAAGGTGGGATTCCCTAGGTTTACTAAAAATAACAGATCTTGGCAATCATTTCCGCCATATCTATCTATTCTCTCGGATCAAAGAATTAGTTGCCTTTTTATGAGCGGAATGTGGTTAGAGGGATAATAGGCATTGATTTTTAGGGTTGAACTAAGTCTTAGCTCATTAAGGTAAGTGGGACCAAGTCTTAGTTAGCTATGGAAACATGCCAAGAATAGGTCTAGGGTGAGGTGGCTAGGTGAGGTGTCTAGGTGAGGTGGAAGGGTGAGGTGGAAATTAGCTTAATTAAAATAATTAAGTAATGAATATTGTGAGGATGGGTATTAATTTAATTAAGTTAATTAAATTAATATTAATGTGGGGTGGAAGGGGCCATGGTTAGGTGAATATGTTTGAGTTGGTTATTTGACGCAAAGGGCCAAGGGGAGTGTGACCCAATTTTTGTGTCTACATTTTCCCCCTTTTTGTTGCGTAGCTTGTATTGGTAAGCAACGCTGACAAAAAATAAGATGTGGTTGCCCCATGTATGGGTGAAGGTGATCCCCCTCAAACTAGGAACTGATGAGGTGGAAGACAAAATTGGTGAGTGGTTTGATAAAAAGTGGGTGTGATGAAGATGAGGGTGGGTAGATGGGGTAATGGGTCAAAGGTCAAATTGGGCAAATAGGAAATGGGCTAGGGTCAAAGGTAGTGATAGTCGAATGCACACACACGTATAAACTGCGGCACGGTACCAGATTGAAGAGCTTACAAATTCTACATCATCCAAGCTCGATAGGTTTATCCCAAAAGGTTAGAGTGATTATGTTATCCAAGGTATATGGTATGGTACGGGAGCACAACACATGCCATGTGTAGGAATGTTTAGGTATGTTCTAGTACACCAAAGGGTGGGTCGGGATAAACAACATGACAATAGGCAAGGTAAGGTCATTAGGTCAAACAACACAGGTGGCAACGTCACAAGGTATAATGAGCACATTGGTTCAAAGGTCACTAACAGTGTTCCGGGTCCAGGCATATAGGTCACGACATGGGTAAGGCCGAGGTACGGGTAAAAGAACAAGGCCCTAAACACAAATAAGGACAGGTGTAGGTAATGGAGGCTTGTAGGTAGGTTGTAATAAGGGTGGGTAAGGTCAAACGGTGGTGGGATTGGATAATTTGTAGGTAAAAATGGGCTATAAGTGAAATGGTAGATAACTGACGTTGGTTTAGGTATAACCATCGTCAATTTAGTAGGGCACGGCCCTGACCGACATCGGTCAAGTCGGGTTGGGTTTATAAGATAAAAATTTCATATTTTATGAAATCATTGTTTTCGCGTGTCTTCTTTTGAAAACGGTAGAGCAATTTTGACTTTTGCACCTATCATGGAGAAAAGGACAAGGTAGCATACCTAGCTGAGGTGGAGAGTACTGGTTGGTGATAGGAGTCAGCTAGATGGCTCCATGAGATCGGTGTGGTTGATTTGATTGGGTAGAGTGGAGGATTGGATTTGGTGATTTGGACATGGTGAGGTGGGAGAATGTTCGGGTGGACCACCGCGTAGTGTCCGGGCGTGCCCCAACGAAGATGGAATCATGATGAGGTAAGATTTGATCCCATTCCTTGTTTGTTAGGTAGATTTTTTTATTGAAATCGGGTTAGGGTAAAATGGGTTTTTTTTGGTGGGTCAATTTTGAATTTGGGAAGAAAATGGGTGAAATAGTAATGTAGGAAGGTGTAGTTAGGTGAATGAGGGTGGGGGAGGGTTGAGGGATGATTTGGGTAGGAATGGGTGGGTAGGTAGGGAGAAATGGGGAATTTGGGAGAATTAGGGAAGGGTTTTCACGGATTGTTACCATGACGATGACCATGACGTCAGCGTCGATTGAGGTGTTGGCTAACATCGGTTGGAGTTAGCTAGATCGGTCACATGATGGATTTAGATGTTGGTTTTGGGAGACCATGATCGGTTGATATTAACCGATGTCGAGTCATCATTTGGAGGAAATTGGGCCAAAAATGAAGGTTAGTTGGTGGGTGAGATAGGTCAAGAGATAGGAAGGTATAGTTGCCTGAAAAGGTTTGGGTAAGGGGGATAAATAGGTTTGGTCAAGGGGTGAAAAATTGAGGTGAGGGGGAGAGGTAGTCAATTAGGGTTAGGGTGGGTAGATAGGCCATGAGATAGGAGAGGTTTTGGTCAAGGGTGGAGTTGAGTATGGTCGGGGTCTAATGATTTTATGGTTTGTTGTATGCAGGCGAGGGACCAGTTACAGATGCGTGATAGGGTACCACCTCTATTACTAGATGTTTGAGGGGATGTGACCGATGAGGAGTGGAGGCACGTGACCGAGGTGGGTCTGATTGGGATTTGATGTTATAGGCATATAGCTCATGATCCAAGTTTGATGGTGGATCTCATCGATAGACAGGCTTCTGCAACCAACACGTTTGATTTACCGACAGGTGAGATGACCGTCACCTTGGAGGAAGTTTACAGGATTCTCAGCTATTGATAGTAGGGATGTAGGTGTGTTCTATCTTTTAGGAGGAATTAAAGGAGCGATGCCGATGTATTTGGAGAGGGGATGTCGGAGATGAGATTTCATAGTGCCAGCCTGAGCTATGGGGAGATGTATGCAACCCATCCCGAGGAGATGAGGCTAGTTGTTTTGATTATGGAGGCAGTGTGTTGTTTTGCACTACCAGATGTAGAGGGTGGGAGATTCCCATGAGCACTGATGGGAGTCCTTCATGATATGATGGAGGATAGGACCTACTTTTCCTGGGCACCAACCTACTTGGTACAACTATACAGGAGCTATGGGCCTATGGGAGGCTACGGAGGTTTAGCTTATGCTGCACTTTTTTCTTCTTCACTATTGGGCATACGAGCACATTGTGTTTCGATCGATTGGTTTGCCCCACTTGATGCATTTGAGCCGGTGTATGGTCTAAGTTGGTTCAAGGCGGTGGGTGTCGATTAGTGGGGTGTGTCGGGGGCTAGGGCTACGCAAAGATGTAGCCCTCACATGAAGATATTAGAGGGGTTTTGGGGTAGACATCATTTGGAGGCCGTATGTGGGCTTCCCATCATACAGAAGATGGCTGGCTAGACTTAGACAAGCTATAGTTGGTTTGATAGATAGAGGGGCGCCGTGATGGAGAACACAAGATGATACCCATTGAGAGTGGTTAGACAGCGATTAGGGTTTCGGCAGGATGTACCTCCATCGTTCCCACAAGATCACAGAGGGATGACGTGGAGAGGCTTATGCCTCTACCATATCCAATAGTGCCTATAGGGAAGGAGGAGCAGGTAGTATACTGAAAAATTGATGATACTAGAGTTATAGAAAGTACTAATAGTGGTGGGAAGCACGGATACGAGCAGTACCACCAAGGCTAGGGTAGGTGGACTTGGCCACCATCATAGTTCAGAGAGACACCCTACAAGAGCCGGTGGTAACTCTTGTCACATAATTGGGGATAGTGCAGGGACAACCGATAGTAGGTCGAGAGGACATGTTGCCACATTACTGCACATTTTACGGGGCTACAGGGATAGTTTTCCACCGCACAGCATGCATTTTGGCTCTACAAGCCCAGTATAGGCACGAGCACCCCCACGAGCTCAGGAGCAGGATGCATGGTCCCTCATTCACAGTACTAGTGGGACAGGGTCCCAGAGATAGGTAAAAGGGGCCGAGACCGATGGTGCCTCCGTAGACCATATCGATGGCTAGGTTTAGGGATGCCCTGGGTGAGGCACGATACTATCATGACTACTTGATGGCTATAGGGATAGACGTCCCATCTTATGCGAGTGTACAGAGCATAGTAGGCCTCGAGTGAGAGGACCAGTATCACATGCAGTGTGGAGAGTACAAGGGGACAACAAGCCCCAAGATAGGGTTAGGGTGAGGCTACCAGTGCACGGAGGCTAACTCCAGGTGAGGGGCCATCAAGGGTTAGACCGAGGACTATGATGGGTGGTGAGATCTAGCGGGATGCCGCATACAGTAGTAGGAGGGAGGAGGAGACAGTGAGACAGACACACGAGGATATAAGATGGGGAGATGTTTGATTATTATGCGTGTACCTATATATTTTTTTGTATTTTGAGATATATCGGTCTACATGCCGAAGAGAGCGAGGATGTACATGAGAGATATTTGAGATACGGTATTTATTTGTATCTATGTACACATGTTTGTATACACGTGACTTTCCGATTTATAGATGATGGTATTTACAGCGTGGATGGTGTACTTACTTTTAATTTCTGTTATTATGTGTGTATGTGATGGAAATTAGGTGGATTAGGCATGATGGAGTCAGGTTGGTTTAGGCATGATGGAGTTAGGTCAATTTAGGCATGGTGGAGTCAGGTTGGTTTAGGCATGGCGGAGTCAAGTTGGTTTAGGCATGATTTAATGGCCAAGTTGTAGGTAACATGGGGAAAAATGGTGATGTATATACAGTTATGGCTTAAATTCCCAAATATTTTCTATATGTGGAAATATGAAATGATAAATTGGTGATTAGATGATGTGGTAAAAATGTGTATTAATTGATGCTTGTTTGGTTTAATTTCCAGTTATTGATATAAAATGGAAACTAACTAGGGTAGAATGTGAATAAGAAAGTGAAAGGGGAATTGGTTAGGGTAAAGAGTGTTTGAGCTAACCTCCAAGGGCCCCATGCCCTCGAAGTGTTGCCTACATAGTCCCGGTGAAAAGGGACCTCAGGCCGATGTAGTTCTCCCATAAGCTAGGGAAGATTATGATGAAGTAGAGGAATGGGTTGGTAGGTGTTAGGCATGGTTGAATGTAGGTCATAGGCATGATTGAGTTTAGGTCATAGGCATGGTTGAGTGGTTTTTAAATATAGGTGTTGATGATCTAGTCTTGTATAGGATAATCAATAAGTAATGAGGAAGGCGAATGGTAAGAGGTAGTAAAAGAGCCACTTAATTGATAAGAACCCTAATGAGTCTACTATACCCAAGATGGCCTTATGAATGTAAGACCCTAAAGGAATTGCATAATGGACTATTCTAAAGGTGAAGAAAGTCGCATAATCACAAAATGTCACGGTTGTGGCAAGTTCCCTTGAGTAGAGAGGAAATTAGGATGAAAAGGAAATGAGGTGAGAATGGGTGGTTTAGCGTAACCTAGTGTACGACAACATGCTTTTCCTAGCAAGAAACCCATGATAAAAATAGGTAAGTCCATGATGAAAATTTCATCTTTATCTTCTTTTTTTGTATGTTTAATAGACTGATCAATGCGAGAAGTCTATATGGGATGAGTATATTATCTCCTTGAGGTTTTCGTGAAGCTTATCGATGCTGGAAGCTTTTGGATATTTTTATTATATTTTTGAAATGAATTGATATAGTTTTCTTTCAAGGGAGAAGTCTATTTATAGCGATGGAAATAGAGTGAAGAGATGTCCCTTTTGTGGGAGTCATCTTTTGTTGGAAGTTTGACTCAAGGAGTTGCATCCCTTTTTCTTTTGGATGTTGAATTTATGGACAAGACTATAAAGGAAAGTTAGGCTCTTGTTCGGATGACAAAACCATAGTACACATGAGTTAACTATGAAAGGGGTGGTTTTGAGTGATGAACGAACCATGGGATTCCATCCTGAGAAGACAAAAAGTATCCATGAGAATTATGCTATGAGTAGAGCTATGGTACTCATATTGAAGATAAGGTTGAGAGGTGACAGGGTAATCACATGATTCTTGTTTAGTCATGGATCCTCAAATAGGTAATACGTGAAGGTGAACAACAATCAAGGGACGAGCAATCAAATGACAGAAAGTGATATAGAACTTGATGTCAATAATAAAATGGTCAAAGATACAAGGCATTAAGGGGGTCAAGTTCAAAGTTTACCTTCGAGTGAAGATAAATGATAAGAACCTAATCCATAGGCATGGTTAACGATATAGGGTCCAAGCCAATTAGGAGAAATTTTTCCCCATTTACTTTTATCTTCTTTGGTTACATGTTTATTTTCTTTCACGATGAGGTCACCGACTTCTAAAATGTTCATTCATGAACACGTTTTTCATAGGCACGTTTGATACGTTTTTGGTAGATTTTGAGATGGTCTAGAGCATTGATATGACGTTCATCTAATAGCTCAAGTTATGTCAAAAATCATAGCGAAAGTCATCATCGTTGAGCATGTTTTGCGTAGTGAGATGCAAAGATATGGAATATGGACTTCGAGAGATAAGACAACCTCGGTACCATAGACCAGAGAGAAGGGTGTGGTAGTAGTCGAAGTGTGAATGATAGTGCGATAAGCCCAAAGGTGGAAGGAATGTGCTTATGTCAATCCTTCCCAAAGATCATTGACTACTTTCATAAGAATTTTATTCAAGGTTTTATTGGTTGATTCGGCTTGGCCATTAGTTTGCGGGTAATAAGGTGATGAGAAACTAAGTTGGATGTCAAAAGTGTCACATATTTTGCGTAGGGTTTTGTTTTTGAATTTCTTTCCATTATCAATGATAAGATTGTTGGGAATGCCAAAGTGACAAATGATGTGATGGTTGATGAATTCACATATTTTCTTGGCTTTTGTAGAAATAAGGGGAATGGCCTCTACCCATTTAGTGTAATATTTAGTAGTGGTTATGATCCATTGGTGGCATTGTGAAGAATGGGGATTGATCTCACCGATAAGATCCAAGCCCCATTGAGAGAAAGGCCAAATATCTCGTGCAACCTATAAGGCATGACTAGGTGTGTGATGGAGGTTAGCATGTTGCTGGCATTTCACACAATGTTTGACATAATCACAATAGTCGCGGTTTAGGGTTGGCCAATAATAGCCAAGGTGAAGAATGCATTTTGTGAAAGCTAAACCACTAAAGTGACCACCAAATATTCTGTCATGGAATTCCTTAATGGTGTAGGGAATTTTTAACTTTTAAGGAATTGTAAGAGAATGTCGTTGAAGCTACGCTTATAAAGAAGGCCACCCATGATGACATAATGGGAGACATTTTAAAGAAAGGCGTTGTCCATTACGAGTGAGATTGGTGGGTAGAATGGAAAGGGAAAGATAGTCTACATATTACTTATACCAAAGGTTGTGTGGGTCAAGTGCAATGGTTCCGATGGAGTAGACCTCACGAGGTAAATACGAGGGTGATATAGCCTTTATATTGTGACAAAGATTTTAGAGTCAGAGTGAGTGAAGTAGGTATTTGAGAAGCCAAGCATGCCATGGTATCCACAAATTTATTAGCGAACGTGGGTTGGTTTTAAGTGCGTAAAAATCAAAGGTGGTGAAAAGTATGTCTACGTGATGCTTATACTTTTGAAGTATCTCATTACACACTAGTATATACCATTGACTTGGTTTATGACCATCGAGAATCACCAAAGATATTGATGGATTTAACATCCAAGGCGTAAGCATCCCTGAGGCCCAATACGAGTGCTTTGTATTTAGTAATATTGTTTGTACAATAAAAATCTAGTTTGAAAGAAAAAGGCATAGGTTCACCATCAAGAGAAATGAGGATAACACCATCCCCACCCCCACGTTGACACTTGGAGCCATCAAAGAAGAGTGTCATTTGGTAAGTAGGTTCGTCTAGCGAGAGGGAAGCTAGAGACTCATCTGGGAAATCAAAGTTAGATGGTTGATTCCCGAGAAATAGGTGTCGTCGATTGGCCGGTATATCCTAGCCCTTGATGGACTTTTGATGAATGAATTCAAGGTCAAGGTCGGCAAGAAGCATAAGCCAACATGTGACACATTGATGTTGATAGGGTTTTGCATACATATAGTGTAATGGATTAGTATTAGTAATGACAAAGGTATTGTGGTTGAGTAGGTAATGACGAGTTTGGTGGCAAAGAAAAGTAAGGCTAAGCAGAGTTTTTCAGTGTGGGTATATCTAGTTTTGTAGTCCATAAGGGTACAACTTATGTAATAAACCGCTTGCTCTCTATCTTTGCTCATCGCTATGAGTGAGCATGACACCTAAAGAATGGTTAGTGGTGGAAATATATAGGTCAAAGGGGGTTGGTCATCCTTATGAGGAATGAGAACTTGGTGGTTGAAGAAGGTATTGTTTTAAGGATTCAAATTCTTTATGACATTCATCATCCCATTTGAAGACATGTCCTTCTTGAGAAGATGATGGAATGGTTGACAGTGGTCGGAAAGTTGTGAGATAAAATGATGAATAGATTACAAATTACCTTGTAGGCTTCAAGTTGACAGAGATTAGTGGGTGGAGGAATTTCTAGAATAGCCTTGACTTTAGCAGGGATTGACTTCATGCCACACAAAGAAATGATGAAACCTAGGAGTTTTCTAAAAGTACTAAAGACACACTTCTTTGTTTGAAGATTCACACAATACTTGATGAGATGGTCAAAGATGACCTTAAGGATAGGAAGGTGTTCGGTTCAATGTTTAGATTTGGCTATAATATCATCTACATAATCTTCCAATATGCGATGCATGATTCCATGGAAGATGTAAGTCATGGCTTCACTATATATAGCACCAAGTTTTTTTAAGGCCAAAAGGCATGACTCGATAGCAAAAAGTCCCCCAAGGGGTGATGAAGGAAGTCTTGTGTTGATCTTCTAGAGCTAGTAATATTTGATTGTAACCCGAGAAACCGTCCATGAGTGATAACATTTCATGGCCAACGGTGAGATCAACTAGTTGGTAAATTCCTGGTAGGGGAAATCATCTTTAGGACAAGCTAGGTTGAGGTCATGGAAGTCCATGCAAATTCGAGTCCCCCTGTCACCTTTGTGATAGGAACGATGTTAGAAATCCATTGGGGATAGTCAATGGGTAAGATGAAGGAAACTAAGAGAAGGCACTAAAGATCTTCTTTGACCAGAAGAGAAATGCAAGGATGCATTTTCTGAGCTTTTGTTTAATGGGTTTGGCATCAGGAATGGTTACGATATTGTGGACCTCAATTTTTGGGTCAATACTGGGCATATCAGCATAGGACCAGGAAAACACGTTACTATGGTCCCAAAGGAAAGAGGTGAAGGCTTTCTATTCAGAGCGTTTAAGGATTGGTTGATCTTTAGAATGTGTAGGTCATGATGAGTGTTAATGTTGATTTTGATGGTCGAATCATTCAACATAGTTTATGTCTCGAAGGTAACCGATGAATATAAGAATCTTCGCACCCGGTAAGTGAGAATGGATTCATCATCCTGACATTGAACGACATTAATAGAAGGTGTATCATCATCGATCATGTCAAGATACAAGAATGGGAGAGAAGAGGGAGTCTTGCCATCACGTTGATAGGTCAAGGGTCCCAGGAAATGGTGTTTACGAAAAAAAAAGTTAGGAGGAATAGATTCGGGATCTATGGACTCCGTGGGTGAAGATGGTAATGTGGGTGAATGAGGTGGGGAATATTTTCTGTCCTGAATGAGGTCGACACAAGCCTTCTTGGAAGGTGGTGCGTCAAAACCAATGCCACTACGGTCATTGTGTTTATGAGAGGTACATGAAATGATAGTATGGTGACCCTGTTCGTAAAAACAAAAACCAAATCCTTTCCACGCACTTTGGTGGAGGAAAGTGTGAGCAAAGTTAGCGGCAGTTAGTGAGGAGTGTAGGTCGATGAAAATTGTTGGGTTTGGGATGGAGGTTCGGGTTTATAGGTGGAAATATCAAGTCCCCATACATTAGATTAGGTGTAAAGGTGGGGAGGACCATAAGGAAAACCTCCCTATGCGAATGTCATAATTGGGGTGTTGACACGGTTCCCAAACTCTTACGGGGTGAGGAAGGTGTCAATATTGTATAGGAGATATTCCCAGTTGAGGCATTGAAAAATAAATTCTAAGTGATTAGTAGTAGATATGTGGGTAGCGAGGATAGAAGACGTGCAAGATGATGGGGAAATAGGTGAGTTAGTAGTAGAGGTGCAGCACGGCAGTGGGGATAACAAGGTTAGATGTGGGAGAGGTGGTGGCAGCCTTAGTGGATGGGCTTGTAGGTGAAGGTGAAGTAGGGATAGCAGCAAATTCCTTGACCGGTACAAGCACGTCATTGGGTTGGTATAATATGTTATAGGTCTTGAAAGGTGATGGGTCGCAAGGATGGTGTAATTATGTCCCTCGTGTTCAAGTTTGAGACAATGGTGTAAAGTCAAAAGGACATAACCTATGGTGCATATCTAAGGTCAACCGAGAAACAAGTTATATTAGAACTCTCCTTATAGGATGTAGAATATTTCCAAGATAGTGCGGGGACCTATGCAAACATGGAGAATGATGGTACCCGGGGTATAGATCATGACATCATTAAAGGAGCGAGGAGCATGGTGGGTTACCACCATGCATGCAATTAGAAGGTATGCACATTTGGTTGTACGCATGGGAAGAGATGATGTTAATGCTTAGCACCACCATTGATCATAACCCATCGTATGTGTATGTTATCAACGTGGATGGAGATGAAAAGAGTGGGATCGGGGTCCTCATCTTTGGAAGGAGCGATCTCTTCATCCTAAAATATGAGGGCAGCTACTTGGTGAGTAGATGAAAGTGTAGAGGAAGGTGACAACTTAGTGAGAGAGGCCACATGATGAGGGTGATGATGGAGGCTACGGACATGGGTTCATTTGGTAAAACCTCAATAGATTGAAGGGCCTCCATGAGGGCTTAGCGATGTGACTCAGAATTTAGGATGAGGTTGTATACGACATTTTAAGGGAGAATTAGTGTAATTGTTTTAGCATCGTGTGATGTGTGACCCCATTGGAAATAGGATATGCGGGACCTTAAATGGTGACTTTGGGCATGGGTGCGAGATGGTATGTGGGGTACGGGGGTTGGTTGATGGGATAACCACCTTTTCTTTTCCCTTGTCTTTTTGAGTGCGGGTGGTAACGTGAACCATGTTAATTTGAGGAGGTGGATGAAGAGGGTGTGTCAAGGAATGTATAATAGCATGAGGGGAAAAACCTAGTGGGGATACGATCCTTGTGAAATGAGTAGGTCACATTGGAATTTGGGTGGTGGTTTTGCCAACTCTCTTACACAAACCATGTTGATCTCAAATTTCAAGGTGCGGATAAAAGGGTTATGGGGGTGGAGATATTGGTCACTGAGTGAGTAATGGACAAAGATATGGGGAGATTGGTGGAGGTGGAGTGGGGTCCTCATCTAGAAGATCGTCATCGTCAAAATTATGTTCAGGAGGACAAAGTTGGATAAGAATGGTCTTTAAAGGCCTTACAATTTTCAACATCATTTCTCGACACACGATGATAGGCACAAATATTAGTTTTGTCAAACAATTTTGGTTTGGGTTTGAGTAGGTCGTAAGGTCTCGAGAGGTGGTAATGTGATGATAGATGTTTCGAGTAGATTGCTTAAGATTTTGGCATAGGACCCCACTAGTGGATCACAATGGGAGGTGAGTTTGGGTTTGGGTACAGTGTGGCTGATTGTGGAGGAAGAGGCTTTACAAGAGGGGGAATGGGTTGGTCCACTAGTTTAGTGTGTGGAGTGGTCTTAGGTCTTGGTTGCATCTTGCTTGGGTATGGGCATGGTAGAAGAGTTGGTGATGGAAGGTTTGGTTGATTTAACTACCTTATTGGAGGGTAGCATATTTTTAGCTTTAGGTTGCACTTTCTTGGGCAAATGTGACACAGGGGTGCGAGATGTAGAAAGAATAGCAGATGGTGGAATGGGGCAAAGCTACCCATGGGGATAATCGTGGTGAAATAGCATTCACATTGGTTGGAGATCGCATGGAAGGTGTGAGTGGAAGAGAGGAGAGTGTCATGGGTAGTGAAGAAGTTATGTAAGGTAGTGGTGGTATGGGTAGTAAGAAGGTCATGGGTGACAGTGGGGTTGTTTGGATCACTTGGGTATATTTGATCTTTGTGATGAGGAGGTGGGCTGCTTGCATTCTCGGTTTACCGGTGGAAGGATGTTGCTTGGCCGGGTTTGAGGGGTGAGGTCCTAGGATGGACAAAGGGGGTGAAGGTGACAAAGGTGTGGTAGGCGAGGTTGGTGTATGAGGCCTAGAAGATTAGGTCTTCTTTTTAGGGGTGGGAATAAGTTTAGTGTTGGTTTGGGAAGATGTGGCTAAATCTAATTTGATGGGTGGGTGAGTGAGGTTCAATGTCGCATGACCTTTAAGGTAGTGATGGGTTTAGGTAAGGAAGATGATATAAGCATGGGCAGGTGTTTGGGTGTAGGTGTATATTGGATTGTGGGTAGAGGCATGTGTTGAGCCATGTGGGTGATGACATGGAAGGTGTTGCAATAGTCATGGTTTTGTTTGGTTTGGTCACGTGAAACACTTTTGGATAGATTGTGGAGGCGTTAATGAGTGACAACTGCATTTGGGTTGAAGCATGAAGTAGAAGATGTCCCCAAAGTAAGGCTCTATCAACATAGGCCAAGCAATTGTCCAGGCGTGAAAATGGTACTTGTTGTAAGTGGGGCTGACGTGGATCAAGTAGCAATCCCCGTAAAATGTGTTTGAGACATAGGGAAATGGCTAGCCTCAGACTCGTGGGTAAGAGAGCCGAAAACATATCAACAGGATCTTGAAGGTTTGATGGAGAATGGTCATCTAAAGGCAATGATATTTTGATAGGATCCTCCATGGGTAGAGGAGAGGACGGGCCAGATGAGGTGGACTCTCCTTGTGATGGTGTAGGTTGTGGACATGTATCTCCTATGAGTAGGAGAGGTGCCATTGACACTACTTGCTCGGTAACTTGAGGGGTCAAAGGCGGCATGCTAATTATAGGCTCTTCCACGGGTGAAGGATAAAATGAAGGGGGTTCCTCTGTAGGTGGATGAGTAGATGAAATAGGTTCCTATGTAGGTAGGGGAGCTTGGGATAATATTTCATCTATGGAAGGAACATGGGGTAGTTGGGAAGCAATTGGTATGTCCTCAAAATGGCATGGACCTCATGGACATTACGATAATTAGTTGAAGTGTCACTAGTTTGGTTGGGAGATGGGGCATGATTAGGGAATGGATTTTTGAAGATATGTAGGTTTTGGTTAGCGGGTGCATTTGGGTTATCCAAGACTAGATATCCATTGTCTAACATTTCTTAGATGATATTCTTGAAGGTGATGTAGTTATCATCACTATGACCTTTGACACGATGATAGTTGCAAAAGTCATGTTCTTTATACCACGCGGGCATGGGGTGATTAGGGTCAAAACCAATATGTGGTTTTATAGGTGGAAGGGTAATGGCACTAGCCTTAATAATCTTTTCCAAAATAGAAGAATAAGGTTCTCTTATTAAAGTGTACTTTATCTGTTCTCATCTGAACTAGAAAGCTTAGATGAGAGAGAGATTAGAATAAGGTTTGGCTTGGTTTGATGGGTGAGAGGGTCCAACCTTGAAAACTATGGCATTGGCAGCGAGATCCTTTAGGTTTTGAATAGTTATTTTGGGGTTTCAAGATGAATAAGCATCATTTGATTTGAATGTGATGTTATTGTTACGTAGCTGAATTTTCTCATCTTCGATAGCATGAATATCCAGCTTTTCATGCCATGGTGAATTCCTCGTCAAAAGTGCGAAATTCCTACTACTGGGGTTTGTGAGATGTGTCTATCGCAAATGTGAGTAAACAACTCTATGAGTTCAATTTGAGGTAATTGAAATGTGATTTGGTTAATTAGGATATGGCTGCGGCGAGCGACAAATTAGTGATAGACTCGTCATCATAATGTCATGTGGAGTAAATATCAGTCATGGTGACTTTCTTGACAATGTTGATTGAGAAGTGGTCTAAGAAGGCTTGGGCTACTTGATTAAACAAGTAGATGGAATTTTTGGGTAGCCCACTATACTAGTCCAACCCAGGCCCTATTAGGGACATCGGGAAGGTTTGTAAGAGTAAAGCGTCATCATGGGAAATCATGTAACACCCATGTTTGAAAGACCGCAAATGTTGTTGCGGGTCTTCTTTACTATTAAAATGGTTGAATTTTGGAATTTCCCAATGTACATGATATGGGAGAATAGGAATGGATGGATGAATGGGCTCATTACATATTTCATGTAGGTGAGAGAATTTTGTGAGCTAGAAACCGATGCTTCCAATTTCTGCATCATTTCCATCATTAATTTGATGAGGTCATTGGTAGGTTGTGATAGAAGGGCTCCTCCTGTGGCATAAGAGGGTTGGTACTGAACATGTGATGTGGGTGGCATTCCAATGTATGGTGGTGCTGAATAGGAAGGTTGAGAATAGGGGATTGACATAGAGGGCATATATCCAGAATGAATGTTGGACGAGATAGGGGCTATTGATAATACATATATGTAGGTGGGGCAGTCGCAGTGACTCTAGTAGTGATTGGGGAAGAGAATACGGGATGGAGAGGACAAGATTCTGGAATGGAGTAGGGGTCACCAACACCATGAGCGGTTGTGTTGTAATCAGTATCTGTGAAACAATGGGTGCAGATGGGGTTATGGTCTAGGTGGTCAATGAGGGAACAAAAGATACTACATGTGTGGTACTGATACTATAGATGCAATATTTATATCGGGTAAAGGGCCTAGGCTGTGAAAACCACCGGGGTAAAGCGGTGAAGGTAATTCTAAATTAGTAGGGGCTAATTCGAAGTGGGGAAAAGGGAAGAGAGATGGATACAGGAATGCCATATATCAACTAACTTGAGGAGTCCCGGAGGAAGAATGGGAAAGGTAGAACTGTAAGGCCAGCAGGATTGTGATCGAGAAGTCGTGTGAATTCCTTGTTTCTTTTAGCAATGGTGGTAGGCAGGGTTAGATCCATGGGTGACAGGATAGAGGGTGGTGAAGGACTAGGTGGGAGTGGTTGACGACTAGTGTGGAATATAAGAGTGTTAGCTTGGTTGTGAGTCAACACCATGTGAATGAATGTATATCAGGTGATGTTGTAGCCTGCATATGACACAGAATGTAGTAGGAATGAGAAAAACATGTGTTTGTAGGTGGATTTGGGTAATGTATCAGCTAAGAATCAACACACGGTAACCAACGCCATTTATGGATGACCGATGACGGTTCAAGTGTAACCAAGGCTGGTTACTGTGGGAAAAGAATAGTTTGACCAAAAGGGGTAAAAACTGATGAATGTCAGATAGGTAAGTTGTATGATGACCATTTATGAGAATATAGAGAGTATAGAGACTCAAAAAAACTCAAAATAGTGAAGAAGATGAGAATAGGTGTCCCTTGGGAAAGTTAACCAAAAGGACAGGGAACCGATAGCGGTTAGGTAGAACCAATGACGGTGAGGTGTAAACTGAAATCGTAGATAAACCGATGTCGATTACTTTATGAAATTTTGAAGAATGCAAAAAAATAGATTATTGTGAATGGAATCGAGATCGGATGAATGATCAACCCGTAAGCCCAAAGATGATATAACGAGGTCCTGACACACTCAGAAGAAGTTAGAATACTCTAACTGTGATTGTGGAGTGTGCAAGGAAAAATAATGGAAAATGGAGAAATGTATCCTCATACCTCAAAATGCACGTCAATAAAAAATTAAAAACACTTGTCAACAAGTGATTTTTAATGTGTTGAGTTTATGCTATTTAGAAAACTGACTTATGAATTTAGAGTATAGTTTTTGGTGAGGAATGCTTCATACGAAGAAGGATATATAAAAGGTGAGGTTTCAAGTTATGTTATGGTGTGGGTGGGTTGTCCTCTTAGGTAATGACTGGACAAAATTAACTAGCTAGGTGCCCACTGTCAATCCACTGATCATGTGATCATTGACAACTTATTCCGAGTGAGATGTTGTTTAAGAAGATTTGTATTTTTTTAATTTTGTGCATTTTGTTAGAAGAAGAAGAAAGAGTGTTTTTCTATGATTCTTTGTGTCAACCATCAGCTGGGCATGACTTCCAACATATAGGTTTCCCTCATTTTAATGTGAGCTAAATGCAACATACAAGGATGAAATGCAACTGATTTTAAACCCAAATTGACAAATTACATTCGATGAAGCAAATGATGAACAGCAGTAGGAATGTGCTCTTTCACGACATATGAAAATGCAAGAAAGAATAAATGTTTTGTTTTAAGCACCAGAAAATAGATATTGTTTTAGAAAATTAGAAGAAGAGAAGATTACCAAGGAAAGAGATTTAGTGTGAATACATTTAGAAAATAAACAAACACACCATCTTTACCTAGGAATGAAGAAAAATGTAAGGAACCCCAGATGGGTCCCACCGGGCGTGCCAAAATGTTTCACCATTTTCTTTATGTTATTGAGATGAAACAGATAAGGGTTATGGGATGAGGAGGAATACATGTTTATGCTTTGGTCGATTGATGGTTGTTGCACACATTCTGACTTCTCAATCCAATGTTGACTATGAGAGCTTCCTTTTGGCTAGGAGGAACTACCTAAAATAGAAAACAAGACCACAAAAGAAGAGTTAAATAATATATGACAATGGACTTCCTAGCGTGCGCTAGATCCGGGAAGTGTGATACTCCCTAGATGGTTTTCAATCCACTGTTTAAAACAACTTAATGTGAGAAAAAAAAAATTCCTACTATAGTTTATATGATCTAGCTATCTCATTCAAGCACAATAAGCAAATCTAACATAATAGGCTAGGCTATAGTCAGATCTAAAGGGTAGGTAGTTGTCAGGGTGTTGGAATTGGTTAGGGTCAGGTTCTGGGTTGTTTGGGTCACTTGGTAGAAGGTAGATTGGCTCTGTTATTGTCAAAGGTTTAAAACACAGAGACCAATGTCGACTAATATAACCGATGACGGTTTAGGAGAGACCGACGTAGGTCATGGGTAACCAAAGATCGGTAAATTTGGTTGTGATGAGTTCAATAAAAACCTGTTGCAGAGTTTGGGTGAGGCTAAATAGAGCTCAAGAAGGGGATGTCAAGGTTTGTGGGGATGTTGAGAACACTAAAAGAGGTAGAAGGGCCAAGATTGGTGATCTAATAAAAGAGTGGGTGAGGTTTTGAGTTTTTCATAAAGTAGACTATGAAGGAATGGGAATATTAATGGAAGAATGACAACAAAAATGATAACAACTCTATAGACAAAATAAGAATGGAAATGATCAGTGATAAAAACACTTACCAATGTTGCGAGTCCAATGGTTGGGTGGTGGTGATGATCAATGGGTGGGATGGAGCTTGGTGCAATATTGATGCTTCTCGTAATGTCATCGTGAGTGTAATGCTTCGATATCTGTCCTAGTGTTGGCTATGGATGTTTGTAGGTATGAAAGGCTTTGGTTTTGCTTGCTTGCATGCGCTTCTCTTCTCGTCCCTCGATCTCGAAATGTGCCAACCCATAAATGAGGTTACTCATGTGAATAAATGGTAACCAACGATGGTTTTGGGTTGACCGGTGTCGGTTTGGGGTGACTGGTGTCGGTTAAGGTGGGATTCCCTAGGTTTACTAAAAATAACAGATCTTGGCAATCATTTTCACCAGATCTGTCTATTCTCCTAGATCAAAGCGGAAGTTGCCTTTTTTATGAGTGGGAATGTGGTTAGAGGGATAATAGGCATTGATTTTTAGGGTTGAACTAATTCTTAGCTCATTAAGGTAAGTGGGACCAAGTCTTAGTTAGTTATGGAAACATGCCAAGAATAGGTCTAGGGTGAGGTGGCTAGGTGAGGTGGAGGGGTGAGGTGGAAATTAGCTTAATTAAAATAATTAAGTAATGAATATTGTGAGGATGGGTATTAATTAAATTAAATTAATGATAATGTGGGGTGGAAGGGGCCATGGTTAGGTGAATGTGTTTGAGTTGGTTATTCGACAGGGGGCCAGGGGAGTGTGACCCAATTTTGGTGTCTACATCTATATATCCAACCAAGTCAATCTTTGTCCCTCCTAAGTAGTGAATGTTGTTTGTATGAGTGCCACAAACATAGTGAAGGATCCAATTCACTACTTTCCAATGCAACTCATGAGGCTCCTGCATAAATCTGGATACAATCCCAGCAACATATGATAGATCCAACCCAACGTGTGTAAGGTAAATCAAGCTCCCAACCAATTGTCAAAAAAGGGTACCATCAACCAAGGGAGTAGAGATATTAGAAACCAAGTTAACCCCAGAAAGGAAAGGAGTAGGAGAAAACTTGCAATCGAACATGTGAAACCGAGAAAGAAAATCAAGAGAGTAGTTAGGCTGCGAAATCATAATTCCTAAGTCATATTGTGAAATTTGGATCCCAAGAAAGTAATGAAGCGATCCTAAATAAAACATGGATAATTTTTTGTCCAAGGTTATCTTCACAGAATTAATGATAGAAGAAGAGTTACCCATGATAAACAAGTCATCAACATACAGAACAAGAATGAGCATGGAGTCATCCTACCATAGAATATACACATTTGAGTCGAGTGACACCGATTGAACCATAATACAAATATAAAGGAGTCCATCTCGGCATAACAATCCCAATGGGATTGTTTAAGGCCGTAGAGAGAATTATTTAACTTATAAACAAGCGAGGGATCATGGACATAATCTGAAGGTTGTTCCATGTAGATATCTTCCTCTAGGTTCTCATGAAGGAAGGGACTCTTGACATCCATCTAGAGGACTTCCCATCTCTTGACAGAAGTTATGTTGAGGGTAAGTCGAATGGAAGTCATATTTGCAACCGGAGCAAATTTTTTTGATTAATCAACCCCAACTACCTAAGAGAAACCCTTAGCTACTAGTCACACATTATACTTATCGACTTCTCCATTGGAACCATACTTTTCCGGTAAACCACTTACACTCGAATGATTTTTCTTCCTTTCGAAGAGGGTGATATCAAAAGTATCATTCTTCATGAGTGAGGAATACTCCTCATCCATGGAAGAATCCCACTAAGGAATCCCAAAATCCTCCCGGAAAGACTAAGTATCATAATTGGAGGCAAAGAAGGAGTAGGGCCTAATGAAATCCAACCGAGTTCTTCTCTCATCCGAAGGATCTCCAAAAAAATCTCCACCACTTTGCAAAATTTTCCTAGCCCAAAGAGGACAAGGATGATCAAGCTTAGAGTCGAAAGATTCTTCACTCGAGTGAGAAGGGACATATTCCTCATCATCACTACTATCTGAATCGAAAGACTTAGAAGTCTCAAGCTTGAGAGGAGTAGGAGGATCAAGAGGAGGAACTTTCTCAACAACATCATCATCTGATGAGTCAAAATCTGAATCGGTGGGAAGAAGAACATCGAGGGTGGAGAATTATAATTTGAAGATGACTCATCAAACTTCACACTTATCTCAATATAAATATCATGGGTTGTAAAATTCAACAGTCTACACCCCTTCACGCCATCAAGATACCTTAAAAAATACAAGTTTTGGAATGTGGTTCCAATGTCGTGCATTTATTTTTGTGAATCTAGGCCATAGCATTGGATCCGAAGTTGAAAATTTTCTCTACATCAAGCTTGTGTCCAAACCAAGCTCCAAAGGGTTTCATCCTCTTACAACCTTATGTGGAACATGATTCTAAATGTAGTAAGCACAGCTTCATCGCTTCAAAGAAAATATTACGAAGGAAGGGATTTTGAGTGAATCATACAAGTGGCCATCTCCTTTAGTGTTTGGTTCTTTCTTTTCATAACTCCATTTTGTGAAAGGATTTAAGAAATCGTACATTGCAAAGTAATACCTTTAGAGGTACATAAATATTTGAACATGTTACTCACATACTCACCTCTATTGTTGGTTTGAAAACCTTGAGAAACTGTTTCGCTTGTTTCTTAGCAAGAGCCTTAAAGTCCTGAAAATTCTCAAAGACTTCAGACTTAATCTTAAGAAAATACACCCAAGTGTAACATGAAAATTCATCAATGAAGGTTAGTATATATAGAGCTCTAGTAAATAAAGGAGATGGGAATGGGCCAGAAATGTCACTATGAACAAGATCCAAGGGATGAGTATCTCTCCAAGATTTTCCTTTGTCAAATTTTTTTCTCGGGGTGCTTCCCAAGGGCATAACCCTCTTAAAGACCCTTAAAAAATTTGAGGTGGGGTAACCTATTCTCAATTTCATTTTGGCCCAATAGTTCAAGGTAATACTAATTAAGATTCCCAAAACACTCATGCCATAGCTTACTAACCTCATCTACATCACCAAGAAATGAAGTGTGCGTCAAATAAGAATTAAAGTGGGAAAACATATACAACTGTAAATGGTGATCTTCCTTTCCCTCATCCATTATGCAGTCATAGTTAATCTCATGAATAATCACCAAGTTAGGACCAAATTCCACTTGCATTCCTTCACTAAGTTGAGTGATTTGGTAAATCTACATGAGATTGGTAGAGAGATTGGGAACACTCAAAACTTGGTTAAATGTTCCACCCTCCATCTCTATCGATCCACTACCGTAAACCCACACTTTGTAGTGTCATCACCTAATGTGATTTGGGACATGCCACATAGTTTGATGTTGGATAAATCAACATATAAAAAATCCATGTGGTGTGAGGCATCGGAATTGATAATCTACATCGATGAAGGAGTCGATCTAGCTACAAGGTCCTTTCCTTTCTTCTTCTTAGATTTAGACTCCTTTAATTTGGAAGATTCGCCCTTTTGAGCATTTTTTTAACGAATTCGGGGACACTTGTTTTATTCTTCTCAAGTAAATGAGCTAAGTGATCAATATGTTTTCTCATACATTGATGCTCTTCATGGCCAATATTCTTGCAATAGGAACACTTACACTTTTTCTTCTTTTATTTACACTCAAGAGTCAAAGCATTCGTGTTAGGTTTGGTTTGGGATTGCTTAGTATTGTCCTTCTTGGGTTAGTCCTTTTTCTCTTTCTTCTTTTCAGTTTTGCTTACCCTTACTTGCCACAAGGGCATGTGACTTGGATTTTAGAGTCCCCATTTGAATGAGTTTGTCCTGTTTTCAAATGAGCTGGGATGAAAAATGTCAAATGAGGGAATTTTCCAAGCACTACCCAAGGTAGATTTCATGGCGTGGAAATTTGAAATAAAGATACAAGATTCGGGACCTAACTCGGAAAGAATCAAAAAGATCAACTGAGATTCTTTATTCTCCACTTTACATTCCTTTAAAAGCAATCTAGTGTGTACAAACTTTGAGAAGAATTCTTACATGATTTTAAAGTCACTAGGGTTTAACCCTAGTCATTTTTTCTCTAACTCATGCATTCTTATGTCATCTTTCTACCCAAACATCTCATAGAGTGTTTTCCATGCTTCAACGGGTGTTAAGGAAGTTTCGATTTGGGAAGAGCAAGTCGGGAGAGATGGACATACAGAGAATACCTAAGGCTTCATCACAATAGTTGAACCACTTATATTTTTGGGTTCATCATCAAGTTCATCTGACTCCCATGGAAACATGGAATAACCCTTTACTATGTAGAACCATATCAATTTTAGATCTCCATTTGAATAAATTGAAAGGTGTGAGAAAGGTACTTTAGATGCATCCATAACAAAGAGAGAAATAAATAATGCAAAAAGAAAGAAAGAGAAACACAACAAACATAGAACAATATTAACACCCACCTAATTTTGGCACTTTATAGTTTAGTGCATTGATTACAATTAGATGCGAATGTGCGTCGAGAACCATTCATTCACTCACCTTGCAATTAGCGTAATAACGTGCAAGAGTGGAGACCATAATCAAGGTTTGTTTAATGCACTAACTCGACACCGTAAGCAAGCATGAAAGAAGAAAAAAAGAGAAGGGGATAAAAATAGAGTCCTGTGTGAGAAATAACATCTCATATCACATTAGAAACCCCCTTGCTCGCAATATTGTGGCGGACATGCTCACTAGCCCACAAACAATAACAGGGTTATTACAATTCTCAACATGACTCAAAACGAGTCCAGATGACCTCCAGGACACAAAGAAACGCTCTCGAAGGAAAAAAACTAGAAATACTACAAAACACTCCAACACACAATTAGAGAAAAAAATCTAGTAACTCTTAAAAATGACCTTTTAAAGAACATCCAATTTGGCTAATTTTACAATAAAAATGACTAAGGAAGGCCAATAAATGTTAAATATGACTATTTTAATTGCTAATAATAAAAACTAAATTTTTAATTAATTTAGATACCTAAATTAAAAATATATATAAATCTCCTTTTAAATAAAATTAATTAATTACCATTTTGAATATATAAATTAGATCTTAAAAATTCGAACTTATAAAAAGGCCTACCTTTTAAAAACCACCCTTACTTTAATTAAAAGTCCACTTAATTTTTAAACATCACGTATTAAAAAAGGAACCACCACATTAAACAACTAATTCTACGACCAACGAAAAAGCAACGCTTTTTAATTAAAAAGGTTGTGAAGTTTTTTTGAAATGTGGGAGAGAATTTAAAATGGTGGTCAAAGCATGGCATGGGTCAAAATGGAAGGGGAAGCCATGTGGGCATGGAAAAGAAGGGGTAGGGTAGTTAACCTACAACAAAGGCAAGGGAATGACATGGTTAGGGCTTGAAAACCACAATGCAGAGGAAAAAAAGAAAACCCAAATGCAAAAAGGAAGCATGCAACGAAAAGTCATCTTGAAATGGAAGAAATCCAAACCACAAACCAGAAAAAGGAATATACAACCAATGTAAAGGGCCTTCAAGCAATACAACGGCCAAGACAAGAACTTTGCAGCTCGATCAAACAAACCAGAGTAACATGCAACAAAAATGACCATGAAATGTAAGCCAAAATGCAATGCAAATCTAATGCATCCGGATTTGAATGCAAAACATGTAATGCAAAATAATAATAGGAAATGAGTCAACCCAAGGTAGAGCCTATGCATCTCAACCAAAAAAGAAACAAAGCAAGGTAATGCAAACATGATAAAGGTAACGCGAGCACATGCAACCAGCCAATAGTACAACCTAATGCAAGTGCTATGACCAAATAAACAATGCGGAAGAGCAACCTAGCCGAGGGGTAAAAAATGTAACCAACTGGAGAGAGAGGAGATAAATGGCAAACATACAATTTTTTGAAAAATAACTTTTATTTAAAATTTTGATAAGATCAAAATCAACCAAACTCAAATTAATGCTTTCCCACAACATACGATCAGAATAAAGAAATCCAAAGGTGGTGAAAACGCAAACCTACACACACATGCACATAACCCAAAACACACAAACTCCAAGAGCAACTATTAAAAACTAGTTAGCATAATTCCAAAATAAAAAAGAAAAACTTGCATTAGGAACGATATGAATGAAACTGAAGTAATCAACAACCCAAAAATGACGAGTGCACATTTATCGAATCCTCAATATTTGATACAATGATAGACTTTGTTATCACAAAAAGTAGCACCCCGAGATTTGGCTATGCAGATCTCTACTTTTGTTAACATGGGATCATCTCTCAAGTTTTGAGACTTTTTACTTGAGATGGACCTCCGGAGAAGGTTGGCTTCCTCTACCTAAAACTAGCACTATCTACTCCTAATGCAATAAATGTAAGTATATAATCCTTATCTACCAATTCCAAGGGACCATGGAGAGAGATAGAGCATGAGAATGGGAAATCCTACACTAAAAGTGATGATAACACCAGATAAAGGGGTTGAGATAGTTTCAAATGCATGCAAATGGGAGAGAATGGAGAGGGTGGAAAAAGCACCACAGCACCACAAAAAAATCCAAAAAACCACTTCCATAAAGCACAATATCATTAAACCTTGCAATGAGGGTCCAATAAATGCACAAAAATAATTGCAAATGTGATATAGATGCAAGATAGTGCAATAAACAAAGCTAGGTTAGCGAAATAACCACCAAACTTAAATTTAATTGCTATAGAATTTGCATCCATCACAATGAGGAAAATAGGCATGGATTCACCTTAAAATGCTTAAAAATAAGGCTTGGAGCTTCAACATCCACCTAGCAACTGAGAAGAAGAGAGTAACATTCTAAAATGTCCAACAACTAAAAATGAGCTCTTTTTACATATATGGAAGAAATAAAAGCAAGAGTGAAGGGAAATCCTGAAATGGTGATTTCAACCACCAACAAAAGGCATGAAATGACCTGCAAACATCATGGAGATCCTTATAAATCCCATCCCTTTGTGTCCTTTTTCTTTCTGGAGAACTAAGGAGGACCATACTTCATTAAATGAGGTGGTTGGGTTGTTTAGAACTTTTCATTTCATGCTGGAGATGTTTTTTTCCATTTTCATCCCATCTACTCCCACAAAAAAAATATTTTCATGATTCCATGGTGAAGAGGATGTCGAGATATTTCTAAAAATTCCAATTTTGTAAAAACTGATCTCCTAGTCAAAAGTTATGGCCATTTACTCCTCTCTAGTTCTGCAAGGGAATCCAAGGTGTCATTACTACCACTTCACCCTTCTCTGGGTTTTCACAACTACTCGCTTTACGAGTTTTTTGGATGTCACTAATTCAAAGTAGTGGCACCTCAATTTAGCACAAACTACTCAACTTTTCCCTTGTTTTATGCAGTTTTGGAACATTCTCAACTCACTCCATTACTTCCGAAATAACCTATCGTATCCACACATCACTATTCGCCTTCCTTCTTTGTGCGGTTTTGGAGTTTCTCAACTCATGCTTTGAGCTAGTCTTTACTTTAAAGTATTGGTGCTATGAATCCCCACATCATTCTAAATTTGCATCAATTACTTTATGGATTTACGACCTGCACAACTTCATTGCTTGCTTCGCAAGGTTTTAGGGTCATCTCACTTATGTTTTTCAAAGTACTTTACTTAATTACTTAATGAAGTAAAGAAACCATGAATATGCACATTACTCCTCTCACCCCTTGCACTTTGCGGGTTTTAGTGATGACGTAGCTCTGGTTTTTGGGGGTGCTTTACATAGTAGTAAGTCCACCTCGAATCCCCGCATTACTCGCAACTCCTCTACCTTAGCTTCACAGGGTTTTGAACTACTTTACTCACAGGTTGAAATGAGCATTTATTAGCAATAGGATGACACAGAATCTCCACAAAACTACTTTCCTTCTTCTCTTAGCTTTGCAGGGGTTTTTACAATTGTTTTTCTTCTTTATTTTAAGCAAAGAGAGCAACACTAAATCTACGCAAATAAGGAAGTGGATAAGGTTTTAGGTACTTTACTTGAGTTGATTTTGAGAAGTAATGCAATATGAAAACTCGTTAACCTCCCAATTATAATCATTTTTGCAATTTTTGGCTAAATATGGACTACTCAAGCCTATAGAGGGGGAATGCCATCAAATGACTACAAGTGCCCAAAATCATGAAAATTACCCAAGTCTCCTAAATCATCCATTGAAGCTCCATCAACTCGCCCAAGTCTAATTTTTCCATGTCATGTCCATTTTTGTTAGGGGTAAAAAGGGATAATAATTTTGCAACTCATGGGGACATCTTCCTGCTAGATAAGTTGATCAGTGGCTTTGAAGAATCCATTGGGCATGGAGTCATCCTGATAACCATGAACTGATCTAAACTTGAAGAACAACCCCTAAATTGATTGAAGCACAATGTTGAACTCGAGCTGATCTATTTCTACTGAATTCACCAATCACATCATACAAATCTTCTGAATAAAGTTTTATGTGAGTGGAAAATTTTTTTGAATCTAAAATTTCATATCTTTCCTCTACAAACGATCTGTTGAGACTGAAAATGAAGCTTTGAAGCTATCCCAAAATCTGATTTTTGCCAAGTATGAAGAATGAAGAACTAATTTCTTAACAAATGATGCATTGCAGAGCTTTAGAATCACATGTTGATTTGGATGCACTTGGAAATGTTAAAACCTTGCTTCCCATGAACACTTCCTTTTTTGAAATATATTGTGCAAGAGAAACAACAACACACAAGCTATGTACAAAAGGGAAAATTATAAATGTTCCAAGTGGAAACATGTAGAGTGTGCACAAGCACTTGTTCTACTCGAAAAAACCTATTTACTCTATGCTAACTAGAGGAATGAGGAGCTAAACAAAACCTATAATAGGTTGTGAGAAGTAGCTTCTTTTCCTCACAAATTGAGACAATGTGAATGATTTGCACTGAACATGGTTTTTAGTAAGAATGGAAAATTGAATAGAAGCTGGTTCTTCACTCTATCCATCAAGGTATTAATTGGAAGTAGAACAAATGCCTATTCTAGTTGTTCTACACTTGGATTTAGGCGTATTGAAGTAGGTCCTTGGTACATCAATCTCTTCCTCATTCTCTAGAACAAGCATGACTAGTGGAAACTCTTTCCTTGGCTCTAAAGAATCCAGATACTTGATTGGGGAGGCGTGATCCTTGAATTTTCCCATTCCTATGAAGCTTAACTCCATGGATGGAGTCATCTTGTAGACTTTCTTCCGAATCGGCTGATTGTATGCTGATTTGGAATTAATACTGCTTCTTCTACAAATATCTTTATTTCCATCTTGATGGATGCTGATTTTGCATTTGGTTCACCATGGGTCTCCTCATGTTTTTTTCCATCCCGATCCTCCATTAAAATTGCAGCAAGCTCTAGACATGAGAAGTAATGAGGATCATTGTATTCCATTAAAACACCTTGCTCACTTTTAATACATTCTTCCTCAAGGCCTTGGGTTCCAATAGTGTTGAAAAATACTTTATCTTCCCCTCCATTTCCTTTCAGCCTATTCTTCACATCTACCTTCTCTATCTTGATATTCAAATCCTCTTTTTCACAATTTGGATCATATAATCCTCCTAATCTTAATAATACAAATCCTCAATAGATATGCATTTATCTTA
This sequence comes from Taxus wallichiana var. yunnanensis, assembly GCA_018340775.1. Taxonomy (NCBI): domain Eukaryota; kingdom Viridiplantae; phylum Streptophyta; class Pinopsida; order Cupressales; family Taxaceae; genus Taxus; species Taxus wallichiana. The sequence continues at coordinate 820,697,852 of CM031235.1, forward strand.
TTTGGTAGAATTAGTTGGAGAAGAGGCATGAATAAGGTGATGTTGATTTATTGCATACTCGTGAATTGATGCTAAAGAGACCTGATCCGATCACTGGAGGAGCCAAATAACCCTTTAAAACATACTCCCTACTCGATAATCTGCTTTGCCTCCAAAATAGCTACATGATTTTGCCTAAAGTCTTGTTGTTTGGAGTGATGCATGGGCTAATCCTCTCCAAAAACATAACAAACATCTCTTTCTACCAACCTTATAGGATAAATCTATCTAGTGATGGTTGGGTAAAATTAGGGACAACATTTGAGATACCACAAATTCTCGGGAACATTAATGAATAATTTGGTCAAGTTTGGTAGTGCCTGGTGGAGATGAGAGGGATTTTTACAAAGTTTAGGGAATGCTCTGGGCTTTAAAAACTTGTGAAACATAAAATGAAGGATAAGGAAGCAAAGGAGCTCCTGATTTTGGTAAGGAATGGTGGATTTTTATTTATTTGCATAAGGGGAAGGAATAATTTGAGATGGTGAGGGAATAATTGAAGTAATAGGGATTGGTTTTCTTTTCCATCCCGAATGAGATTTTTCTCATCTTGGGATGTAATAAAAAAATCTTGAGGAATATTTCTACCCCCTAAAGATTGACTCAATACAACTAAATTAACATCAAAGGATCTCAAATAATACAAGAATTCCATACCTTGTGAGGGTCTGTATTCTTAAGGAATTATGTGTTAGGTCCTTCTAAATCTGATGTTGAAATCAAGAATAAACTCCATTAGAGCCCGCTATATTTTGTTGAGATGTTCCATGAGGCAAATGAAATTTGCATCCTTCTTGAACCAGTTGTGTAGTTTTTATCCCAACTGATTCCATGTGGAAATGGATTGTGGATCCAAACTGTTGTACCAATCTCTTTCCTTTCCTTTGAATGATGAAATTAAAATTTTGAGACAAATATTCTCTTCTATGACATCATGAATGGCACAATGGTTTACAGTATCTTGAATGTGATCAATAGGGGATTGATCTCCATTTCCATAGAAAAGGGTAGAGGTTTCAAGGTTGTTTTGGGGATAACATCCAATTGCTAAAAATGGAGTGGACTTGGAGTAAAATGAGGAAATAGAAAATATCCTTGGAGAGCCATGACTTAAATTGAAACATTACAATGAATGGAAGAATAAAGGAAATGTATATATTTGATATTATGGATTTCTTATATTAACGAAGTCGCCAGATGTGTTTGAACATGCCTCTTTGTAGAGTTTCGGACTACTTTGCTTTATTGCATGACCTGCAAGTTTTGGACCACTGCTACTTGACCTACAAGTTTTGGATCCATCCTGCTTGATTTGTAGGTTTCCGTGTCCCTGTTATTTGATCTACAGTTTATGGAGCCTTGTTACTTTGCATTAAGTGCCTTTCATTTTTCCACTTGCCTTTACTGCTTTTTGGGTTTAGGAGTATCCTTACTACTTGCTGCAGAGCCTCCAAAGGCTAGAATTTTACCAAGAACACATCAACTTGGAAAATGATGAAATTTAAGATTTCAATTCTTGTCCCAATGGGCATTCCAAAATTTTATTACAAAATGTATCACCCCGATATTTGGCTATGCAAATCTCTACTTTATGCTAACATGGGACAATCTCTCAACTTGTGGGACTTGCTACTTGAGATGGACCTTTGGAGAAGGTCAGCTTCCTCCACCTAAACCTAGCACTAAACTTCTCTTAATGCAATAAATGTAACTATCTAATCCTAATCTATCAATTCCAAAGGACCATAGAGAGAGAGAGAGAGAGAGAGAGAGAGAGAGAGCATGAGAATGAGAAATCCTACACTAAAAGTGGTGATAACACAAGAAAAGTGGGTTGGGATAGTTTGAAATGCATGAAAATGGGAGAGAATGGAGAGGGATAGGGTGGAAAAAGCACCACAGACTGACCACAAAAACACTCAAAATACCGCTTCCATAAAGCACAACATCATTAAACCTTGTAAGTCCAATACATGCATAAAAATAATCCGTAAATGTGATAGAGAGCAAGATAGTGCAATAAACAAAGTTAGGCCACCAAAATAACCACAAATATTAAATTTTATTGCTCTAGAAGTTTCACAATCCATTTCAATCAGGAAAATAGGCATAGATTCACCCTGTAATGCCCAAAAATAAAGTTTGGAGCTTCAACATCCACCCAATAACTGAGAAGAAGAGAGTGACATTCTAAAATTTCCAACAACTAAAAATGTGCTCTCTTTTTACATATATGGAGGAAAGAAAAGAAAGAGGGAGGGAAATCTTGAAATGGTGGTTACAACCACCAAAAATGCATTAAATGACCTAAAAACATCATGGATATCCTTGCAAATCCCATCCCTTCATGTCCTTTTACTTTCTAGAGAAGTAAGGAGGATTGTACTTCATTAAATGTGATGGTTAGGCTCCTAGAACTATTCATTTTATGCTAGAGAAGTTTTTCCATATACTCCCATAAATTTTTAATTTTCTTGATTTCATGATGAATAATAGGTTGAGAGCTTTCCAAAAGTTCAATTTTGTAAAAACGGAGATCCCATCCAAAAGTTATGTCCATTTACTCCTCTCCAATTCTATAGGAATCCAAGGTTTCATTACGCATCTTTACCCTTCAATGTGGGTTTTCACAACTTCTTTGCTTGTGCATTTTTGGGGTGTCACCAATTTGAAGTAGTGGCACCTTGGTTTATCATAAAACTACTCAACTTAGCCCTTGTTTTGTACGGTTTTGGAACTACTCAACTCATAATTTCGAGGCTCCATCCAACAATGGCCCATCGTATCCACACATCACTATTCATTTTCCTTCTTTGTATGGTTTTGGAGTTACTCAACTCACTCTTTGAGTTAGTTTTAACTTTAAAGTAGTGGTGCTATAAATCCCCACTTCATTCTTGTTTTGTATCATTTGCTTTGTAGGTTTACGACCATGCACAACTTCATTGCTTGCTTCATAGGGTTTTGGGGTCGCCACTCATTTTTTTCAAAGTGCTTTACTTAATTGCTTAACAAAGTAAAGAAACCCCAAATTTTCACGTTACTCCTCTTGCCCCTTGTGCTTTGCAGGTTTTAGCAATAAATTATCTCAGGTTTTGGTGGGCACTTTACTTGGCAAGAATTCCACCTTGAATCCCTACATTACTCGTAACTCCTTTGCCTTAGCTTGGCAGGGTTTTTGAACTAATTTACTTGTAGGTTGAAATGAACATTGCTTAGTATTAGGGTGACACCGAATCTTAGAAAAACTAATTTCCTTCTTCTCTTATATTTTTGGGTTTTTACAACGGCTCGCTTATTTAGTTTAAGCAATAGAGAAACACCGAATCTCCGCAAAGAAGGCAATCGATCGAGTTTTTTGAGGTTCTTTACTTGAGTTACTTTTGAGAAGTAATGCAACTATGTAAACCCACCAACCTCCCAATTTTAATCATTTTTGTAATTTTTGGCTAAGTATGGACTTCAAGCCTATACAGGGGGACTACCATCAAATGACTACCGGTGCCCAAAAATCATGAAAATTACCTAAACTCTCCAAATTGATCCATTAAAGCTCCATCAGCTGCCCAAGTCTAATTTATCCAAGTTGTCCATTTTTACCAGAGTAAAAATGAATAACAAAGTGTTCGAGAGAATCAATATGGAAACTGTGCACCACGATGAATTTTCACTCCAATGATAATGTGGTAGCTCCAACGAAATCAGCAAGATTCGAATAATGGAAAATCATTCAAATAGAAAAATGGTTTGTTCATTCTCATAGATAAAAAAATGAGGGTACATATGGGAGTGTTTTGTAACTCCCATGCCTAGACAATCATTCCCTATAAGAGGGAAAGAGGAGTTACGATTCCAAATAAGGAATGTAACTCCTATGTTATCACTAATGATACGACAATGACAGATTCTATGACAAAATATGTCACTTTTCATATAACTCACAGGACATATGAGACTCATTAAGTGAGATGACTCACCATGTGATGTGGATGAGACCCTAGGATGTTGAGGCAAGTCACACACACCAATAATCAATAGGTGGAGAGATGATTTGTATTTTCTAGGTGGTCATATTTCTTAAAAAGATATTTTATTATGTCTTGGAGTGTTTTACAATTCTTAGTGTGGTTCCCTAGCACCCTTTGGTAAGCATATATTGCATCATATTTTCACTAAGAAGACATACATCCACGAGGATTGGAAGTTTTTATCAAGGGTGATGATTAAATAAGTTTTTAAGGATTGTGTTATGGTGTCCCAAAAGACCTTGTTGAGATGAAGATGAGGTGGTAGGGTCTTGAGTGTCATTAGATGGTTTAGGAGTATAGGACATACGTAGTGTGTTTCGATTAAGTAAAGCACTCAAAAAAAAGCCGAGTGAGGCGACCCCAAAACCCTATGAAGCAAGCAATGAAGTTGTGCATGGTCGTAAACCCACAAAGCAAATGATGTAAAACAAGAATGATGTGGGGATTTATAAAGCACCACTACTTTAAATTTAAAACTAACTCAAAGAGTGAGTTGAGTAACTCCAAAACCATGCAAAGAAGGAAAATGAATAGTGATGTGTGGATACAATGGGCCATTGTTGGATGGAGCCTCGAAATTGTGAGTTGAGCGGTTCCAAAACCATGCAAAACAAGGGCTAAGTTGAGTAGTTTTATGATAAACCAAGGTGCCAATACTTCAAATTGGTGACACCCCAAAAATTTATGAGAAGTAGTGAAAACCCGCATTGAAGGGTAAAGATGCGATAATGGAACCTTGGATTCTTATAGAATCGGAGAGGAGTAAATGGACATAACTTTTGACTGGGATCTCCATTTTTTACAAAATTGGACTTTTTGGAAATCTATCAACCTATTATTCATCATGAAATCAAGAAAATAAAAAATTAATGGGAGTATATGGGAAACAAACTTCTCTAGCATAAAATGAACAGCTTCTAGGGATCCTAACCATCACATTTAATGAAGTACAATCCTCCTTACTTCTCTAAAGTAAAAGGACATGAAGGGATGGGATTTGCAAGGATATCCATGATGTTTTTAGGTCATTTAATGCATTTTTTGGTGGTTGTAACCACCATTTCAAGATTTCCTCCCCTCTTTCTTTTCTTTCTTCCATATATGTAAAAAGAGAGCATGTTTTAGTTGTTGGAATTTTTATAATGTCGCCCTCTTCTTCTCTAAATTGTTGGGTAGATGTCAAGCTCCAAACTTTATTTTTGGGAATTTTAGGTGAATCCATGCCTATTTTCCTGATTGAAATGGATTGTGAAACTTCTAGAGCAATAAAATTTAATATTTGTGGTTATTTTGTTGGCCTAGCTTTGTTTATTGCACTCTCTTGCCTCTCTATCACATTTACGCTTTTTTATGCATGTATTGGACTTACAAGGTTTAATGATGTTGCACTTTATGGAAGTGGTATTTTGAGTGTTTTTTGTCCAGTGGTGCTTTTTCCACCCTATCCCTCTCCATTCTCTCCCATTTTCATGCATTTCAAACTATCCCAACCCGCTTTTCTTGTGTTATCACCACTTTTAGTGTAGGATTTCTCATTCTCATGCTCTCTCTCTCTCTCTCTATGGTCCTTTGGAATTGATAGATTAGGATTAGATAGTTTTATGTATTGAATTAAGAAAAGTTTAGTGCTAGGTTGAGGTGGAGGAAGCTGACCTTCTCCAAAGGTCCATCTCAAGTAGCAAGTCCCACAAGTTGAGAGATGGTCCCATGTTAGCATAAAGTAGAGATCTCGTATAGCCAAATATCAAGGTGATACTTTTTTGTAATAAAAATTTTGGAACACCCATAGGTACAAGCATTGAAATCTTAAATTCATCATTTTCCAAGTTGATGTGATATTTGTAAAAATTTAGCCTTTGGAGGCTCTGCAACAAGTAGCAAGGATACTCCTAAACCCCATAAAACAAGTAAAGGCAAGTGGAAAAATGAAAGGCACTTAATGCAAAGTAACAAGGCTCCATAAACCTGTAGATCAAGTAACAGGGCCTAGAAACCCACAAATCAAGCAAGATGGGTCCAAAACTTGTAGTTCAAGTAACAGGGGTCCAAAACTTGCAGAAGTCAAGCAATAAAGAAGAGTAGTCCCGAAACTCTGCAAAGAGGCATGTTCAAACACATATGGCGACTTCGTTAATCTAAGCAACCCATAATATCAAATATATACATTTCCCTTTATTCTTCCATTCATTTTAATGTTTCCATTTCAGTCATGGCTCTCCAAGGAGCTTTTCTATTTCCTCATTTTACTTCTAGTCCACTCCATTTGTAGCAGTTGGATGTTATCCCCAAAACAACCTTGAAAACTCTACCCCTTTTCTATGGAAATGGAGATCAATCCCCTATTGATCACATTCAAGATATTATAAACCATTGTACCATTCATTATGTGATAGAAGAGAATATTTGTCTCAAAATTTTAATCTCATCATTCAAAGGAAAGGAAAGAGATTGGTACAACAATTTGAATCCATAATCCATTTCCACATGGAATCGGTTGGGATAGAAACTACACAACCGGTTCAAGAAGGATGCAAATTTCATTTGCCTCATGGAACATCTCAAGAAAATATAGTGGGCTCCAAGGGATTTTATTCTTGATTTCAACATCAAATTTAGAAGGACCTAACACATAATTCCTTAAGAATACAGACCCTCACAAGGTATGGAATTCTTGTATTATTTGAGATCCTTTGATGTTGATTTAGTTGTATTGATTCAATCTTTAGGGGGTAGAAATATTCCTCAAGATTTTTTTATTACATCCCAAGATGAGAAAAATATTATTCAGGATGGAAAAAGAAAACCCATCCCTATTACTACAATTATTCCCTCACCATCTCAAATTATTCCTTCCCCTTATGCAAATAAAGAAAAATCCATCATTCCTTGCCAAAATCAGGAAGCTCCTTTGCTTCCTTATCCTTCATTTTATGTTTCACAAGTTTTTCAAGCCCAGAGCATTCCCCAAACTTTGTAAAATCCCTCTCATCTCCACCCAGGCACTACCAAACTTGACCAAATTATGCATTAATGTTCCCAAATTGTGGTATCTCAAATGTTGTCCCTAGTTTCTACCCAACCCTCACTAGATAGATTTATCCTATAAGGTTGGTAGAAAGGGATGTTTGTTATGCTTTTGGAGAGGATCAGCCCATGCAACACTCCAAACAACAAGACTTTAGGCAAAATCATGTAGCTATTTTGGAGGCAACAGATTATCAGAGTAGGGAGTATGTTTTAGAGGGTTATTTGGCTCCTCCAAGTGATCGATCAGGTCTCTTTAGCATCAATTCCTAAGTATGCAATAAATCAACATCCCCTTGTTCATGCCTCTTCTCCAACTAATTCTACCAAATAAGATAAATGCATATCTATTGAGGATTGGTATTATTAAGATTGGGAGGATGATAGGATCCAAATTGTGAAAAAAGAAGTTGAATATCAATATAGAGAAGGTAGATGTGAATAATAGTCTGAAAGGAAATGGAGGGGAAGATAAATTATTTTTCAACACTATTGAAACCAAGGCCTTGAGGAAGAATGTATAAAAAGTGAGCAAGGTGTTTTAATGGAATATAGTGATCCTCATTACTTCTCATGTCTAGATCTTTTTGCACTTTTAATGGAGGATCGGGATGGAAAAAAACATGAGGAGACCCATGGTGAACCAAATGAAAAATCAGCATCCATCAAGATGGAAATAAAGATATTTGTAGAAGAAGCAATATCAATTCCAAATCAGCATACAATCAGCCGATTCGGAAGAAAGTCTACAAGATGACTCCATCCATGGATTTAAGCTTCATGGGAATGGGAAAAATTCAAGGATCACGCCTTCCCCAATCAAGTATCTGGATTCTTTAGAGCCAAGAAAAGAGTTTCCACCACCATGCTTGTTCAGAGAATGAGGAAGAGATTCAAGTGTAAAGCAAGGACCAACTTCAATACACCTCAAATCCAAGTGTAGAACAACTAAAATAGGCATTTTTTCTACTTCCAATTAATACCTTGATGGATAGAGTGAAGAACCAACTTCTCTTCAATTTTCCATTCTTACTACAAACCATGTTCAAGTGAAAATCACCACATTGCCTCAATTTGTGAGGAAAATAAGCTACTTCTCACAACCTGTTATAGGTTTTGTTTAGCTCCTCATTCCTCTGGTTAGAGTAGAGTAGATAGGTTTGTTTTCAGTAGAACAAGTTCTTGTGCACACTCTACATGTTTCCACTTGGAACATGTATGATTTTCCCTTTTGTACATAGCTTGTGTGTTGTTGTTTCTCTTGCACAATATATTTCAAAAAGGAAGTGTTCATGGGAAGCAAGGTTTTAACATTTCCAAGTGCATCCAAATCAACATGTGATTCTAAAGCTCTGCAATGCATCATTTGTTAAGAATTTAGTTCTTCGTACTTGGTAGAAATCAGATTTTGGGATAGCTTCAAAGATTCATTTTCAGTCTCAACAGATCAGTTTGTAGAGGAAAGAGATGAAATTTCAGATTCAAAACAATTTTCCACTCACATAAAACTTTATTCAGAATATTTGTATGATGTGATTGGTGAATTCGAGAAATAGATCAGCTCGAGTTTAGCAAAGTGCTTGATCGATTCAGGGGTTGTTCTTCAAGTTTAGATCAATTCATGGTTATCAAGATGACTCCATGCCCAATGGATTCTTCAAAGCCACTGATCAACTTATCTAGCAAGAAGATGTCCCCATGAGTTGAAAAATTGTTATCCCTTTTACCCCTAACAAAAATGGACAACATGGAAAAATTAGACTTGGGGGCAGTTGATGGAGCTTCAATGGATGAATTAGAAGACTTCGGGTAATTTTTATGATTTTTGGGCACTTGCAGTCATTTGGTGGCATTCCCCTCTCTATAGGCTTCATAAGTCCATACTTAGCCAAAAATTGCAAAAATGATTATAATTGGGAGCTTAATGGGTTTACATAACTACATTACTTCTCAAAATCAACTCAAGTAAAGTACCTAAAAACCTTATCCACTTCCTTTTTGCGTAGATTTAGTGTTGATCTACCGCTTAAAATAAAGAAGAAAAACAATTGTAAAAACCCCGCAAAGCTAAGAGAAGAAGGAAAGTAGTTTTGTGGAGATTATGTGTCATCCTATTACTAATAAATGCTCATTTCAACTCCGTGAGTAAAGTAGTTCAAAACCTACCATGAAGCTAAGGTAGAGGAGTTGCGAGTAATGCGGGGATTTGAGGTGGACTTACTACCATGTAAAGCACCCCCAAAACCTGAGCCACGTCATCACTAAAACCCACAAAGTGCAAGGGGTGAGAAGAGTAATGTGCATATTCATGGTTTCTTTACTTCATTAAGTAATTAAGTAAAGTACTCAAAAACATAAGTGAGGTGACCCTAAAACCTTGCGAAGCAAGCAATGAAGTTGTGCAAGGTCGTAAATCCATAAAGTAATTGATGCAAAATAAGAATGATGTAGGGATTCATAGTACCACTACTTTAAAGTAAAGACTAGCTCAAAGCATGAGTTGAGCAACTCCAAAACCACACAAAGAAGGAAGGCGAATAGTGATGTGTGGATACGATAGGTTATTTCGAAGTAATGTAAGTAATGGAGCGAGTTGAGAAGTTCCAAAACTATGTAAAACAAGGGAAAAGTTGAGTAGTTTGTGCTAAATTGAGGTGCCACTACTTTGAATTAGTGACATCCAAAAACTCTAAAGCGCAGTAGTTGTGAAAACCCGCAGAGAAGGGTGAAGTAGTAATGACACCTTGGATTCCCGTAGAACTAGAGAGGAGCAAATGGCCATAACTTTTGACTAAGAGATCAGTTTTTACAAAATTGGAATTTTTAGAAATATCTCGACATCCTCTTCACCATGGAATCATGAAAATATTTTTTTGTGGGAGTAGATGGGATGAAAATGGAAAAAACATCTCCAAATGAAATGAAAAGTTCTAAACAACCCAACCACCTCATTTAATGAAGTATGGTCCTCCTTAGTTCTCCGAAAGAAAAAGGACACAAAGGGATGGGATTTATAAGGATCTCCATGATGTTTGCAGGTCATTTCATGCCTTTTGTTGGTGGTTGAAATCACCATTTTAGGATTTCCTCTGCTCTTGCTTTTATTTCTTCCATAAATGTAAAAAGAGCTCATTTTTAGTTGTTGGACATTTTAGAATGTTACTCTCTTCTTCTCAGTTGCTAGGTGGATGTTGAAGTTCCAAGCCTTATTTTTAGGCATTTCAGGGTGAATCCATGCCTATTTTCCTCATTGTGATGGACTCAGTGCAACTTCTAGAGCAATTAAATTTAAGTTTGGTGGTTATTTCGCTAACCTAGCTTTGTTTATTGCACTATCTTGCATCTCTATCACATTTGCAATTATTTTTGTGCATTTATTGGACCCTCATTGCAAGGTTTAATGATATTGTGCTTTATGGAAGTGGTTTTTTGAGTTTTTTTGTGGTCTGTGGTGCTTTTTCCACCCTCTCCATAATCTCCCATTTGCATGCATTTGAAACTATCTCAACCCACTTATCTGGTGTTATCATCTCTTTTAGTGTAGGATTTCCCATTATCATGCTCTATCTCTCTCAATGGTCCTTGGAATTGGTAGATAAGGATTATATACTTACATTTATCAGCATTACGAGTAGATAGTGCTAGGTTTAGGTAGAGGAAGCCAACCTTCTTCGGAGGTCCATCTCAAGTAGAAAGTCTCAAAACTTGAGAGATGATCCCATGTTAACAAAAAGTAGAGATCTGCATAGCCAAATCTCAGGGTGCTACTTTTTTGTGATAACAAAGTCTATCATTGTATCAAAGATCGAGGATTCAATAAATGTGCACTCGTCATTTTTGGGTTGTTGATTACTTCTGGTTTCATTCTTATCGCTCCTAATGCAAGTTTTTCTTTATATATTTATTTATTTTAGAATTGTGCTAATTGGTTTTTAATAGTTGCTCTTGGAGTTTGTGTGTTTTGGGTTATGTGCATGTGTGTAGGTTTGCGTTTTTCACCACCAGATTTCTATGTTACAGATTGTATGTGGTGGGAAAGCATTATTTTGAGTTTGGTTGATTTTTTCGGTCTTATCAAATTTTTAAATAAAATTTATTTTTCAAAAATTTGTGTGTTTGCCATTTATCTCCCTCCCTCTCCAGATCGGTTGCATTTTTTTACCCCTCGCCTAGGTTGCTCTTCTACATTGTTGATTTGGTCATAGCACTTGCATCGGGTTGTACTATTGGCTGGTTGCGTGTGCTCGCGTTACCTTTATCATGTTTGCATTACCTTGCTTTGTTTCTTTTTTTGGTTGAGATGCATAGGCTCTACCTTGGGTTGACTCATTTCCTGTTATTATTTTTCATTACATGTTTTGCATTCAAATCCGGATGCATTAGATTTGCATTGCATTTTTGGCTTACTTTTCATGGTCATTTTGTGTTGCATGTTACTCTGGTTTGTTTGATCGAGCTACAAAGTTTTTGTCTTGGCCAGTTGTATTGCTTGAAGGCCCTTTACATTGGTTGTATATTCCTTTTTCCCCGGTTTGTGGTTTGGATTTCTTCCATGTTTAGGATGAATTTTTCGTAGCATGCTTCCTTTTGCATTTGGGTTTTCTTTTTCCTCTGCATTGTGGTTTTCAAGCCCTAACCATGTCATTCCCTTGCCTTTGTTGTATGTTAACTACCCTAACCCTTCTTTTCCATGCCCACGTGGCTTCCCCTTCCATTTTGACCGTTGCCACGCTTTGACCACCATTTTAAATTCTCTCCCCGCATTTCAAAAAACTTCACAACCTTTTTAATTAAAAAGCGTTGCTTTTTAGTTGGTCGTAGAATTAGTTGTTTAATGCGGTGGTTCCTTTTTTTTAATACGTGATGTTTAAAAATTAAGTGGACTTTTAATTAAAGTAAGGGTGGTTTTTAAAAGGTAGGCCTTTTATATAAGTTAGAATTTTTAAGATCTAATTTATATATTCAAAATGGTAATTAATTAATTTTATTTAAAAGGAGATTTATATATTTTTAATTTAGGTATCTAAATTAATTAAAAATTTAGTTTTTTTATTATTAGCAATTAAAATAGTCATATTTAACATTTATTGGCCTTCCTTAGTCATTTTTATTGTAAAATTAGCCAAATTGGACGTTCTTTAAAAGTTCATTTTTAAGAGTTACTAGATTTTTTTCTCTAATTGTGTGTTGGAGTGTTTTGTTGCATTTCTAGTGTTTTTTCCTTCCGAGAGCCTTCGCTGTGTCCTTGAGGTCATCTGGACTCATTTTGAGTCATGTTGAGAATTGTAATAACCCCATTATTGCTTGTGGGCTAGTGAGCATGTCCGCCACAATATTGTAGCAAGGGGGTTTCTAATGTGATATGAGATGTTATTTCTCACACAGGACTCTATTTTTATCCCCTTCTCTCTTTTTTCTTGTTTCATGCTTGCTTATGGTGTCGAGCTAGTGCATTAAACAAACCTTGATTGTGGTCCCCACTCTTGCACGTTATTACGCTAATTGCAAGGTGAGTGAATAAATGGTTCTTGACACACAATCACATCTCGCTTGTAATCAATGCACTAAACTATAAAGTGCCAAAATTAGGTGGGTGTTAATATTGTTCAGGTTTGTTGTGTTTCGCTTTCTTTCTTTTTGCATTCTTTATTTCTCTCTTTGTTATGGATGCATCTAAAGTACCTTTGCTCACACATTTCAATTTATTCAAATGGAGATCTAAAATTGATATGGTTCTACATAGTAAAGGGTTATTTTGTGTTTCCATGGGAGTACATACTGAACTTGATGATGAACCCAAAAAATATAAGTGGTTCAACTGTTGTGATGAAGCCTTAGGTATTCTCTGTATGTCCATCTCTCCTAACTCTGCTCTTCCAAATCAAAACTTCCTTAACACCCGTCATGTTGAAGCATGGAAAAAACTCTACGAGATGTTTGGGTAGAAATATGACATAAGAATGCATCGGTTGGAGAACGAATGACTAGGGTTAAACCCTAGTGATTTTAAAAGCATGTAATCATTCTTCTCAAAGTTTGTACACACTAGATTGCTTTTAAAGGAATGTAAAGTGGAGAAGAAAGAATCTCAATTGATCTTGTTGATTATTTTTGAGTTAGGTCCCGAATACTCTATCTTTATTTCAACTTTCCATGCCACAAAATCTACCATGGGCAAGGTTTGGAAAATTCCTTCATTTGACATTTTTTCATCCCACCTCATTTGAAAACAGGACAAATTCATTCAAATGGGGACTCTAAAATCCAAGTCACATGCCCTTGTGGCAAGTATGGTAAGCAAATTGAAAAGAAGAAAGAGAAAAAGGACCAACCCAAGAAGGAAAATACTAAGCAAGCCCAAACAAAACCTAACATGAATGCTTCAACTTCTGAGTGTAAAAAAAGAAGAAAAAGTTGAAGTTTTAATATTGCAAGAATATTGGCCATGAAGAGCATCGGTGTATGCGAAAATATATTGATCACTTAGCTAATTTACTTGAGAGGAATAAAACAAGTGTCCCTAAATTCATTAAACAAAATGCTCAGAAGGGTGAGTCTTCCAAAGTAAAGGAGTCTAAATCTAAGAAGAAGAAAGGAAAGGACCTTGCAGCCAGATCGACTCCTTCATCGATGTAGATTATCGATTCCGATGCCTCGCACCACATGGATTATTTATATGTTGATTTATCTAGCATCAAACTATGTGGCATGTCCCAAATCACATTAGGTGATGACACTACAGTGTTGGTTTCTTGTAGTGGATCGATAGAGATGGAGGGTGGAACATTTAACCAAGTTTTGAGTGTTCCCAATCTCTCTACCAATCTCATGTAGATTTACCAAATCACTCAACTTAGTGAAGGAATGCGAGTGGAATTTGGTCCTAACTTTGTGATTATTCGTGAGATTAACTCGAACTGATGCATAATGGATGAGGGAAAGGCAGATCACCATTCAAAGTTGTATATGTTTTCCCACTTTAATTCTTATTTGATGCACACTTCCTTTCTCACTAATGTAGATGAGGTTAGTAAGTTATGGCATGAGTGTTTTGGGAATCTTAATTAGTGTTACCTTGAACTATTGGGCCAAAATGAAATTGAGAATAGGTTACCTCAAATTTTCTAAGGGTGTTTAAGAGGGTTGTGCCCTCATTTTCACCTTGAGAAATTTTTTGACAAAGGAAAATCATGGAGAGATACTCGCCCTTGGATCTTATTCATAGTGACATTTATGGCCCATTCCCATCTCCTTTATTTACTAGAGCTCTATATACACTAACCTTCATTGATGAATTTTCATGTTACACTTGGGTGTATTTTCTTAAGATTAAGTCGGAAGTCTTTGAGAATTTTCAAGACTTTAAGGCTCTTACTAAGAAACAAGCAAAACAGCTTTCTCAAGGTTCTTCAAACCGACAATAGAGGTGAGTATGTGAGCAACAGTTCAAATATTTATGTACCTCTCAAGGGATTACTTTGCAACGTATGATTTCTTAAAGCATTTCAAAAATGGAGTTATGAAAAGAAAGAACCAAATGCTAAAGGAGATGGCCACTTGTATGATTCACTCAAAATCCCTTCCTCTGTAGTATTTGGCTGTCAAGCACAGAACTCGTGTTTACTACATTTAGAATCATGTTCCACATAAGGTTGTAAGAGGGATGAACGTAGTGTGTTTTGATTAAGTGTGTGCCTCACTCATTTTTTTCGAGTGCTTTACTTAATTGCTTGTTGCTAATGGATCTACTAATGATCATCCTTGTCGTATGAACATCTTCATCAAATGATCACCTTCCAATGAAGTACCTTCCACCGAATTATGGCCATAGAGGACCGTCATTATAGTCGAGGATCGTATAGTAGATATTTTCCCATGTAAGCTAAGTTAAGCGGTTTTCTTCTTCCACACCAAATAGATACCTAGAACTGTTGGTAGTCCAATCTCAACACATTAAAATAAAAACATGAAAATAGTTTCACCCCCTTTTTATAAACACACCACACAACTGAAATAGAACATCACCACATCTATCTACAACTCGCCATTGGTGAATGATGAGAGAACATTGATTGTCCTCCTTCCTTCATTTCCTCCTTCCTCCAATAAGATAAGAGTCTATCATAGGTAATCCTCATCACTAGTACAGAAAGTTCTTCATCGGAGTAGGCTTCCCAATCAGTTTCTAATTCAGCTAGAAGGGCTTTCTGATCTATCTTGTCATCAAGAAGATCCCGAGCTCTCTTTTTACAGTTTAGTATTACATGTTTAATCTCATTACAATAAAAGTATTTTATTTTTCCATGTGAAGGAACTCGCTTTGGTTTATGTTTTTCCTTCTTAGATGAGCAGCTAGGTTTGTTTCTTACATATAGTACTTCTTCATATTCTTCATGACTGCTTTGTTCTAACAATGTAGAAATCACTCCTTCTAGACTAATAGTAACTTTACTCAAAGTAAATACAATATTTGAGTAACTCTTAGGCATACTATTAAGAAGGATGGCTTTAGCATCATCATCCTTTACATGTTATTTTATTCCAGAAATTTGATTTAAGAGAGATCAAAACTTACTAATGTGCTTAGCAATGTTTATATTCTTGTCCATCTTCAATTCATACAGGCGTTGCTTCAGTGACGTCTTTGTTGTTTCTACCTCAGATCTGAAAATTTTGTTGAGAGACTCCCAGATATCCTTTATAGATTTTGATAAATCTATATGGTGCAAATAGGATTTAGAAAATCCTAATCCAATGGTCCTTATGGCTCTCTGATCCTTCACGATCCACTTTGCTAATTCATTTCCTCCATTGGGTGGAGTTGAATTAGGCTTCACGACATCCCCTAGATCCTTCTCTATGAGATGCAACTGCATCTGTAGCTGCCATGTGTGAAAATATTGGCCTTCAAACTTATCTATCTGGTTTAGATTAGTCCTTTCCATGATGCCTTTCAAACAATACTAATCTATAGATTGATAATTAAATTTTCTGAAAAAATCATTCTTTTTCAACCCTTTCCAAAAATGGAAAGTTTTTTTTCTATTCTTGTGTTTTTTTTTTTTGGTGTCCAAAAATGGAAAAAAATGAATATTACCAAAATATAGTAATCATCGGCGATTACTTAGTAGTCATTTTCGATTAGTAGTAGTCAACGCGTCGATTAACATTAATCATTGCGATTCATCCAATCGGTGACGATTGGATCGATCAATCCTCGCCATTTACCATAGTTTGATCCTCAAAATTGTTCAATTCTAGATTTCTTCAAATCTGCATCATTTCCTTTCTCTTCTTTGGCTCTGTCAGCTCCTGCTCTGTAATTTACTCAGGAAATTATCCTGCTCTACATACCAAATGTTACGGAATCCTAGTTTGGGAGCGAATAATAGCTTCATTTTCTTCTCTTATCTACTACACCGATATATCACACACCATCGATACTACACCCAGCTTGATACTTTTATGGAAGCATATATTAAACACGCAAATATATTACAGTATTATAATTCACACACGATCTATTACAATCCATTCTTATGCATCACATTAACTCTAACTCTAATATGTGCCCATACCTATGCACTCCATTATATAGGAGTTGCATAAGTAACAACCCTCCTAACAATTTGTTTGTCATCATGTGCAAATTTTCTCAACAAGCTTTTTGCACATGAAACCAATCTACTCGGATGGTTTCAACAACATTAATAATATTGATGATAAAACAATATCTCATTGTTTTATTATCTAACACACTAACTTACTAATTACCATATAGTAAATACTATTTACTATATGTAATATTACATTTACATTTACATTAATATTATCCATGATAATATTATATCCATATTAACAATGATATCCTAATGTTCACACTACAACATAGAATATCTCCAACACGCTTAATGTTGGGTATCACTAGTAAGGATATTAGAGAGGTCAATATGTTTAACTAGTGCATTTGTTGCAAATGTATATCTTTTATATTGATAGTTTTGATAATATGAGCGAAGCATTCTATCCTCTATGATCTTGTGACATTGGTTTGGGTTACATTATTGGGAAGGGGATGGTTTGGAAAGGGTTGCTTGAATACAAGTATGGCTTGTTTTAGAGGGTCATTAGTATTTTATAATTATAGATCACCTCGGTCAATAAGGTCTTGGAGGAAATTTCTGAAGGAGTGACATCTATGAAAGCCATGGCCTTGAACCTAGTGGTATTTGAAATAATTTTCTTCTCTATACCAAGATGACTTAGGACCGGATTCATCGATAGGTTGAATGAGAGGGAGGTTTATCAAATGAGAATCCATAGGCTTGTCAAAGAAAAAACTATAATATTCCCCTGGAGGTGTGTATTTTTTAGGAGTCTGGGATCATTCAGAAGATGAAAAAATATTAGATGCGATCTTCAAGACAATCGTATTCGTCGAACCTTTTGATTTGTCACTATTATAAAAAATCTTAGAAGAATCAATTTTGGGCTTTTTAGATCATATTTTAACTTTGCCCTCTTAAAGGGGTCTAAGTTTCAATTTCCGAGCCATGGTAAAGGCTTCGTTGAATGTTTGAAATGATTGGATTTGAAGGGTGTATGATATGTGTTTTATGTAAGACCAAGTGAATAACTTCATCAATTCATTTGGGGTATAGATAAATATAACTTGTTAATGATTCCACGCCACCTCGCAATGAAGTCAACAATAGATTTTTCTTTAAATTCTTTCATATAATATAATTAAATGATGGATATCTTGCATCTGATGTTGATGGAGAAATTTTCTAAGAAAATTTTTGCTATCTGTATGAATGAATAGAGAGAATGTTAAGAGATGCTATTATAAACATCAAGAGAAAATCCTACTAAGGACACTGGGAATTTCCTCAACATAAGGTATTAATCGCAAGCTATTAAATAGCAGGGAATGACAAAAGGCCCTAATTTATTGTTGTGGATCTTCCATACTATAGAATTTGGTGAGTTTTAGAAGATCCCAATGAGGTGGATATGGTTTAAAGGGTATTGATGGGTTCATTGAAAATATATTCGTAAGAAAATTCATTTTTGAATCCCATGGTAGCATCTTCTAGGTCAGCGATTCTTATCATCAAGGCTTACATGGGATCATTCTAAGGGGTTGGATGTTTTTCAAAGAAGGATTAGTTTTTCCATAGATAAGGGCATTTAACTGCATACTAGTGATGTGGTAAACAAGGGTTTTTAAAATAAGTAAGGCTTCCTAGTATCTTTGTGATTTTTCTATGAAATTAATGGTTGTGAAGAGGAGTGGATATAATGGTAAGGATGGGGGAAATTGTTGAAAGGGGTTGGGAGGATTGTGTATTTTTTTGAGATGGGATGTATCCATACTACGAGATACTAATTATAGATGTTGGTTGTGGGAGGGTCAAGCACTAATAATAGAACTTGTATTGATAAGTGACAAGGATGTATAAATAGTTACAACTAATTTTTGGATTGAGGATGAGGATTGATGAGAGATAATGGGTTGATACGTGACTAGAGATTTTAAAATGAGGCATACCAAAATATCCCATCAAAAGAGGAGGAGGATTGGAATCCATGTGACTTACTATAGGTGATGAGGTGTTTGTATGATTTTGAGTACCTTGAGGGATAACGAGGAAACAGATGGTAAGGGCCCTTGTTGAATAATTGTGTTTTGTGATGAGATAGAATTGAGTTCAAAGTTGGTTGTGGGAATAGATGGTATATATGTTTCCATACAACCAGGAGTAGGATAAGAAGAAATTTGTTCCATAACTAGTTGATATAATGGGTTGATGAGCCGAGACTAATTGTATGTGATAGTATTAACATGTGGTTGGGGTTCTAGATTGTGATTAGGAATGCAGATATCTATGAAGTGAGGTAACTGCGCTAAGGGTGATAGGTTTGGTGTCTATAAGTTCTTTGAACATAGGATCTCCACTAGCAAAGAACCGTGGGGCCAAGTAAGGGGGTTCCAAAGTTTCTTATCTATTTGACTATATGTTGGGAGAGCACAGGGGTATTCTAGGTTGTTTCTATGGGTTATCGATTAGGTCTAACATGTCTATGATTTTATGGGTATGAGATTGATATCTAGTAAAAACTATGAAATAGTAAGCAAAAAATATAAGGAATCTATTTTTTTAAAACACAAACAACACAATCAAAGAGAGAGTCTAATTATCTTCACTAATTAAAAAATATGTGAAAAGAAAATATGGCATGTAAAAGGTACTAAGGATTAGTCTTACTAAAGATGTTTTTAGGTGTCTTAAGGTTGGATTCCTTGATATAAATGAGGGTATGAGAGTCATGAATCTGTGTTGGTGTTGTTACGAGGCATGATATCGGTGCCTACCCCTCACTTCACAATTCTGAAATGATAAGGGTTTCGGGTGCTTAGCCGATATACCGCTCACTAATTATTTATACTTGGTCTTAAAACTGAGTTAGCTTCCCCCTTGGTGATGAAATCCAAGTAGATATACTTGGAAAGTAGAGTTTAGGATGTAAATTTGATTGTACATGATTTGGTTTTGTGTGAGGGGAATTGGTGAATGAAAAATTTAACCCCTACTTAAGCTAGATGACCAGGAAAGGATGAAAATGTAAGTTTGTTTTAAAACACAAAATGAAATGTTTATTTTCGAAGAGGAAAACACACAAAGTGTAATTATAAAAAGATAGAAAGAAGAAAAGAAATGAATAGCTTTATTCACCATATAATATTTTTATTTCACACTTTCCAGAAGCCATTAGATAAATTTGGGCTGAAAAATTAGCCGATCTTACAATGAATAAAAAGAAAGATAGATTCTATTATGGAAACATAGAATTTAATCGAAGGGGCAAGGTCCCACTGGACATGCTAAGATGTTTTAGTAGATTTTAGGATTCAATTTTACTTATATGAAACAAACCACTAAAACTCATAAATGACAGGATTTAATGATACCTGTGGATAAGAATAGAAAAAGGTGGATCCGAACGTGCGCACGAAGCTTCTTTTCCAAGGAGTCGTGAACTTGCACACACACAATTTTTTTTTACAAGAAATATATTAGGCAAGAATGGGGAAAGTTGTTTGGCAAAGGCCAATCCCAGGAACTAAAGGGATTCCTTTGATGAGTGTCAACCCACTTATATAAAATTAAGTTGAGATAATGATAGAAATACACATAATATTAAAATATATGGACAATAAGAGGTAGATGTGTACTATCCAGATATAGGGACTTGGTCAATGTCCTCGATGATAGGTTGGGGAGGGTTGAAAATGTTTTCCCAGTAGCGGTTGGCCTTGTCACTTTTCTTGAGGAGAACTTCTAATTATTTAGTGACATTGTATGGGTTAGGTGTGTGGGTGATGATACAAATACTTAACTCGTAGTCGATGTCGAGTTACTATCATACAAATGGTTAACGCACAATTGATAGGTCAAAAATGGTGTCTAGTTTTTAGGCGGCTTCCTGGAAGGGTCATCTAAACGAGAAAGAAACTTAAAAATAATAGATGATTAGCCAATATTAGAGGATATTATAAAAACATATGAAGATATGAAAGAATGTAAAATAGGAGAAATCTAGAAAGGATCAATGTGGATACAAGTGGATCGGTGTCGATCCGGTGATTGATCTTTTTCTAATAAAATGATGTTGATCACAATATGATTTATAATGCTTGTGATTGTTGATGGAAGGTTAAATATATTTTGAATATAGGTGCCATGGATTTATATGAATTAATCTAAGAATAGAAGGTGACCACCTGATAAATAAAAAAACTTACCTTTGATGAGGATGAAACAAGGATGGTTGACTATGAGGAAAGATATTTCTCTAAAGGGAGTGTGAGACTATAAGAGGTCCTAATCACTCCACGTTTGTTAAACACACAAAATTGAAGAGTTTTGGGCCTATTAGCCGTAATCTTGGAGTTGGGTGTCAAAATTGATTTCATAATTATTCCTTAGCCTAGAATTCTCAGATAACACCTAGTCACACTGGCACATCACTCACCACTTTCAGGCTAAAAATGCGCTCACCCATTTCCTTTTAGCGGTTTTCACAAAGGTACTTAGAAGGTTAGTCCCTCTTTAGGGTTGTTTTTATGGTTATAGAGAATGGTAGCATGATGAAGTAGTATAACAAACATATATTTAGAAACTAATCCATCTATACATCGTTACACTATACCAGATCTATAAGCACTTAAGTATAAATCATCATGATAACAATAGTATACAATGACAAACATATCAGACACTGTTGTTCGGCCAATATTCTTCATATATTCATCATACCAATAGTACAAAAGCTTCATACAATACTGATACATGTGCATGGATCTGTTACAATTATCCAGTCTCATGCACTCATGTATCTCTAACCCTTCAAAGTAGTATGTGTCTCTGTCTATATCTTACTAAGTAATTCATTACATATATATAGGGTGGGGGACTAGCCCTTCACCACTTAACTCTACCAAAATAGGTCACATGCTAATAATAGCCATGTGCCTTTTACAACTATAGCCATACATGCAAGTATGCTATCTATAGATTGTTGATAGTTAACTATAGTGGTGGATCTATTCTTAGCTTATGTCCATGCAAGAGTGATTTGACATGCTCTTTGAAATCTCCACGAAGAGTGGTGCACAAGTCTCGGCATCACTTTGTGTGCTCCGCACGCCAACCTCTAAAAATAGCCCTGATCTCCAAAATCAGCTAAGTCCCAAAAAGTCGACTCTACACCTCCACGCGCGACGCCTTCCTATACCTTCGCCTTTTTCTCTTGTGTTGTTCTCCCATGTGGACTCTATGTGTGAGTTATACTAAGTGTTTTCTCTTATCAACATTACCCCACACTAATCTCATTGTCACCCCGACAATGGTGATGTCCAAAACTTACACAAAGAATGGATAAATAAAGAATGGTTGAATAAAGAATTTTGAATAAGGTATACACAACAAAAATTGTTCAGGCCTCAGGCTCCTCTATTTCATTCTAAGTAAGTAACTCTGATATTCCTCTTTTATATCTACTTCCAAGTTCTCCCACTCTGTCAATGTCATTCCTGCCTTCTCTGGCACATCTACAATGATAGACTCCAGCTCATCCATAGTTAGCTTTCCCTGCTCATTCTGTATCACAAGCATTACGCTTGACATAGAGGTTTGCACCCCTTCCAATATATCCATCTTTTGAGAAATGAGCTTTCCAAGCTCATCTAACCTTTCCTTATGCGGTGCTTATGCTACAGCTAGTGTCTCACGCTTCTTTTCTTCTAGGATTAATCATTCAGTGCGGCCTAGGGTTGCATCCTTCATAGCCTTTTGCACTTCATTATCTTCCTCCAATGTTTTTACCATGATCAACGCATCTGGAGCTGTGCATATCATTAGTGCATGATCAAATTTCTTCAGCTCATCATGGATGGCTTGCAGTAGGCCTTCATAAGTAGCAATCTTCCTTGCTACTGCAGCCTGTGCTTTCTCTGCCTCTTCTGCGGGGTCCTTGGGCTGTTTTGGTATACACACCTTTTCATCCTCCAATACTAATTTTATCATTGTCTTTACGTAGTGCATCACAAAAGGAAATTCTTTTGGTACTTGGGATTCTAAATGCGGGCATACCTTTAGGACATCATCTCCAATTTCCTCCGCCATACTAACAAAAGTGTCATATTTTCTTTTATCAGTCCTTTTCCTGCACTAAACACAATATTCCACATTCTTGGCTTTCGGTTCTCTCAGTAAGCACTTTAATGGTAGCAGATTTATCAATGTTTCTTCTTGCTACTTCAACAGATACTTTTACCAATGCATTGCTTACCTGCTCATCCATCATCATCATTGGTTTGATTTGTCATGTGCCTTATTTTAGGTGTGTCTTTTTCAATCACCTAGATGCACATGATTCTTCACAGACATCAAAATCTGGTTCATCCATATGTGTATGCATTGACCATGAAAGTTGTTTTCATGTTCGCAATGTCACCTTGTTCTCATCCATAAGCGCCCATCCAAATAAATCTTTTTGTGCGATGGTGCTCTGAACCGAGCGTGAAAAATCATCTTTCCTGGTCTCTACATATCCCATTGTATGTGCCTTGGCATCCTCACCTTGTCCGATGGGATCTTGGCCCTTTTGGAATGGCTGCATCAAGGTTAGGAATACTAGATGTATCCTCACCCTTGTCTTGTGTGGCCTCTAATTGTTCCCCTTCTCCTCCTTCCATTTTCTCCTCCTCCTCATGTTGAGGCTCCTCTTCTACTGGAGATGAGGGTGCCTTCTCCTCAGATTCTTCTGCTTCCTCACCTAGCCTGAGTTTTCTTCTTTTCTTCTCCTCTGGCTCCTTTACTTGTTGGGTTTCTCCTTGCACCCTTGTGCACTTGAATACCTTCTTAAATATTTGGTCACCCTACTCTTCCCCAGTAACTCCTTCTCCTGTGAAGCCGCCATCATGCTCCTTCTCCTTTTTTGGCCAGATGGCTGCTTCCTCCTCCGCACCAAGCCACCACTATCCTCCTGCTCTTCATCCTCTTCCTCATCATCTTGCTTGGGTTCAGAGGGCCTAGGTGCCGGGATGTTCTCCATGGTATGCTTCCCCTTCGGTGGCCCTAGAAGCGTGAACTCATTTTCCACATACTTGTTATTTTCCATTTTTGGCTTAAGTTGAAGGTATATCAGCATGGCCCATATCCGCAATGGAAAGTGTCTCTGGTTTAATGCTCAAAATCTCCGAGATAATACTCTCATTGTATGCATTCTTCCCTGGATATCCATATGTTTTCCACAAGGTGTGGTATTCATAGTCCACCTTGTCTGCATTAAATACTAACCTTCCGTGTGTTGGTGAACCGATGAACTGAAGCTTGGAAATATCATGGAAAAAAAAGTAAGAAGTTTGCACCAGGGGCTCCATGACCCATCTACCATTGGAAAGCACAATACAAAAGTGTTGGTAGACTACAAACTGTGCCTGCTTCCCTAGAACCGAAGGCAACTCCTTGGGTATACGCCATTCCTCTTCAAATGCCATGCATGGAGCCTGTCATACCACATCTCCGCTTGCTCCTTTACCTCATCATCATAGACCCCTTGCATAGATACTTGTTGAATCATTCAACTTTGGAGACTTGTGATTCATGGGGTATTCCCATATATTCTCTTTTGGGCCATCTGGTACCCCAATCTCCATGAATACCAAACTTAGCAAAACACAGCCAAAACTTATCTTGTTTCCTACACACTTCCTCTACTATTTTCTCTACAATGAAGTTGACAATGTTGTAAGTGACTCCTTCTGACATGTGCTTTTCCACATGTAGCCACATAGAGTTAACTTGTGACCAACATCTTGGTCATTCAACTTTGTAATCAGTGCGTTTTTGCTTTGTACTCTTCTGGACAATTTTGTAGTTTATCAATGTCCATTCCACGTGGTCCTTTCTGGTAGCCCAACACTTTGTGTGTCTCCAAAATGGCACTCTTTTCAGCTAGGTCAATCTTAATATCCTCACTTTTGCCTTTAATCTAGTTACTTGTGGCAATAAGAATGGGTGTCAATCTTACCCTCCATCCTGTAAAATAGAAAAAGTCCTCATGGACTCGGCTCATCAGCCATCTATACAATGGTGCATATTTCCCAAAGTATGGGAGCTCATATAGTTGGTAGACACCAATCCTCTTCAGTAGCCTTTCCCCGGCATCATCATATATTGGCATGCCATCCTCAGTTCGTCTGTTCATTCGGGAGGTGAGCAAGTCATCTAATTTCTTCTGGTTATCCTTGGTCGGTGGTTATACTCACTTATCTTGCTCTATCGTATGTGGGTATCCCATTCTGGCCCATAATTACATCCTCGAGTACTGCATCTCTAAAAAATTGCTTTCTGGGGCCATCTCTTCCTCTTCTTCTACTACCACCTTCTTCTTTTCCTTTACTAGTGTTGCTTTCTTCTTTGGAGCCATTCTTCTCTTTGGGTTTTGTTTTCTAGACCTTCTGCTGCAAGTTTTTATTAGTTTCCTTCAAACCCTAACTCGATTCAACCATGCCCTAATTTGTAAATCACGAAATCACGTGCCCTAGCTCTTGTTCTATCACTCTACTTCATTCAAACCCTTCTCCTATGGGGATACAAGCCTTTCCAATACACAGATCTATCTTTCACGCCTAGTTCACTTGCTTCGCACCTTGAATCACTTTACTTGGCTCTTCGCACGTAGCTCTTTGTCAAATTCTCATAGTCACAAGGGTAAAAATGAAATCACATCCCATCCTTATATATATTTCCACTTTTTGCTGCATTAATTACTCCTCCACCTACCAAATTCTCCTCATTTATTACCCATTTTTGTCATTTCCACGCGGTACATCTTTGCCAAAAGCTATAACCTTCTAGCATGCACCTTTTTACCCTTTGTCATAGACTTCTCTTTAGCACACTACTCTAGCACCCAGTACCTCATCATTACACCATCTCCTGGTAGTTACCATGGCCACACTTACCTCACGTTATACTTTCCCTCATTCATCTCCATCCTTGGTTATCTTTGAGAAGCAATCTTTTGTCAATCACCCTTAGCAACCTTCTTTCTCAACACCCGCAACATTAAATCTTCGTAGCATATACCTTGAGAGTCACCAACAATCCACCCCACACTAAAAGTATGTGCAGTCCTCTGCACATCAACATGCTTCATATTGTAGTTAGCTTCATGCGCACAAGCACGCTTATTACACACAAACAAGAACTAAATTGACAAAGCATAGCGATGATGAAAGAAACACATTAAGGGAATGCAGAAAGGGAAACCTAATCTATCTAGCAATACTACCTTATTACAAACACCAAGAAGACTTATTTATAGTAGGGCTTCAACCTACTCCCATTAAAATAACTAGGCAGCCTCGTGCCATCAATTGCTTCTAACTGAAAGCACTTGACTCAAGTATATGAGTTATAATATACGGCCCCAACCAATGCACCTTGAGCTTCCCTGGATGGCGCAAAAACTTGGAGTCATACAGAAGTACCATTTGTCCAACCGTAAGTTTCTTATCCCTGATATGTCTATCATGCCATGCCTTTTGGCATGCTTTCTCTTGTTTCTGACTCCAGCGTGCTATGGCTCGGCACTCATCTAGTTGAACCATCTTCTCAATCCATTCTTCCAAGGCTTGCTCATCAGCTAGACCTCCAAACACAATGCAAAAAAGAAGGTAACATAAATTCTATAGGAAGAACAACTTCCACGCCAAACACCAATTGAAAAGGTGTGGCTTTGTTCAATCTCTTGTATGTTGTTCTATAAGCCCAAAGAACAGTAGATACTTTATCATCCCAATATTTCCTTCCAACATCACAAATCTTGGTCAATGTGTGGCTCAAAATCTTGTTAAAAGCCTCAAGTTCCATTTTCCTGAGGGTGATAGGGTGTAGTCTTATGGTGGGCAACCATAAACTCATCTAACAAAATTCTTATTGTCTCATTCAAAAAATGTGTGCCCCTATCACTTGTTAAACTTAAAGGACAACCATACCTTGTAAGAACATTCTCCCATAAGAACCTTGTTGTTGTAGCCATTGTACAGTCCTTTATAGGTGCTTGCTTTTGCCCATCTGTAAGATAATCTATACAAGTGATGATATAGCGCGATCCAGTCCTACGTACGGCTGGTGAAATAGGCCCGACAAAGTCAATCACCCATTTCTCAAAGGGTTCTACACTTGTAATTGGTCATAAAGGCATCTCATCCCTTTGTCTGGTCAACCTAGATGTTGACAATGGTCACATGCCTTACAATACTCTTTTAATCCTTGTACAATGTTTCCCACCACAAACCAACAAGTAGGATCTTGCATGCTATGGTATCACCTGCATAGTGGCCACCTGCAATACCACCATGTGCTTCTTCCATTATATCCTTTCGTTCATGCTCCAATACACAATGGCGTAACACCTCATCTCTACCTAATTTGTACAAATCACCACTGATTAACATGAATGGTGCCACACGTATAGCAAGTTGCTTCTTCTCTAAAGCTTTCATGCCTTCTGGTGCCATACCAATCCTTAGAAAGACAACAATGTCCTCTAATTCTGATGGCACGCATTGTAACCTATATAATTGTGCATCAGGCATGGTCTCTTCTATTGTTTGTGCCTCTTCTCCTGATTGAATTCTAGACAAGTGATCTAGTCCATAATTGCTTTTTCCTAGTTTTACCACAACTGTAAAGTCAAACTCTTGAAATAAGAGTATCCATCGGCATATGTGCCCCTGTAAAATGGGCTTGTTCACCAAATACTTCAATGCCATGTGATCTGTATAAAACACAAATGGTGTGGCCAAAAATACTGACAAAATTTGTGCAAGGCATATATCATGGACAAAGGCCTTGCGCTCTCTGTAGTGGTATAATTCTGTTCTGCAGGGTCAACTTCCTACTAGCAAAACAAATGGGATGATCAACTATACCTTCTCCTAGGTTGAGCTAAAACAACACCAATGGCTGTGCCAGAGGCATCCACATGAACATGAAAAGGTTTATCCCATGAAGGAAAGTGCAAGATAGGTGTGGTAGTAAGCCTCTCCTTCAGTATCTCAAACACGTGTTGTTGTGCTTCCCTCCAATAGAATGTACCTTTCCCTTGAGTAATTCTTCCAAGGGTGCGGAAACTTTTGCATACCCTTTTATAAACTTCTTGTAATACCCTGTATGACCCAAAAATCCACACACCTCTCTCTGACTGGAGGGTGCTTTCAAGCCTAAAATGACCGCAACTTTAGCTGGATCGACCAACCCTTCCTTGCAGATAATGTGTCCTAAAAGTATGCCAAAGGGAGTAGCAAAGATGCACTTCTTGATGTTCAATGAGATACTCAACTGTCTACATCTTTCAAACATTAAGCATAGATTGTCACAATGATCCTTAATTAGCCCATAAATGGTCCAATCATCAAGATAGACCTATAAGAAGTTGTGAATAAAATCCTTGAATGCTTGTACCACTATCCTTGAAAATACAGCAGGTGCATTCTTCAATCCAAAGGGCATCACAGTATAGGCAAAGCTTCCCCATTCAGTAGTGAAGGTGGTCTTCTCTTGATCTTCGGGTAATCCTAACCTGATGATACCCTGAGAACCCATCTATAAATGAATATATCTCATGCCCAGCCACTCCTAATATTTCCTCTATGAATGGCGTAGGAAAGGGATCTGTAACACATGTTGCATTCAACTCTCTATAATCAACACAAATTCAAATCCTACCATCCTTTTTGATGCTTATCACCATAGGACTGACCCATTCTGATTCATCCAATGGTCGAATGATCCCATATTTCAACATCTTGTCAATCTCCTCCTTTACTTTCTCACAATTGGGATTCATTCGATAAGGTCACTTCCTAACAGGGTGTGCACCTTCCTTGAGCTTTATCTTCATTTCTCCAAGTGATTTATGCACACCTTTAAGTTCATGGTATCCTCTTGGGAATAAGTCCTCATAGTCTCTAAGTAACTCTATGATCTTTGCTACTTCTGATTCTGACCAGTAATCCCCAATTATCACCTCCTTAGGTTCAGCTTTTGTGCCTATATTTACCTTTGTTGTCTTCATAGGTTCATGATATGCACGTGCATCTACATCCACACTGGCTAACACTTCACGTGCTCCATGTGAATGATCCACTTCCAAGTGCTCAACTTCCTCATCATCAATTATGTAAACCAACTTCCCCTTGTCTTTTTCCAGAGAAGTGCGCTCAAGTAGTATGATATCATCTTCTTCATCCTCAAAACGTGCCCCTGTCTCTATCTCACCAAATAATTCCTGAATAAGTTCTTCCACTTTCCCACTGTCTCCCATGGTTAAGCACTTGATAAAGCTTAAAGCTTTGTTCACTAGTGGTGTAGATGAAAAGAAGTCAAAAGTTTGGATCATCCCTGCAGTCAAATTTTGCCAATTGCCAGTGTCACGATGTAATTCAGCATATACATACCAAGCACACGTGCAACCTTGTAGAGTAGAATAAAACTGATGCACCCAAAGTGAGGGTGGTAATGCTTCTGTCCTACTATCTAGAGTCTCTCACACTACTGGATATGATGTTGAGCAGGTTGATCACCATGATAAGGGAAAATTTTTGTAGGTGCATTACTTCTTGAAAACCTGGTTGATAAGGTGGTCCCAATCTTTCCCCATTCTAAGAGATTATCCCTGTGGACCACCCACCAGTGCGTTGTTGTCCCACCCAAAGTATATGACAACATATCTCATCTTTTAAGTTGGTCAGCCCAGTTTGCTTCCATGGCTTGTAAGAATCCAGCCAAATCTTCGGATCTAGTATAGCGGGTACTGAGCAACCTATACACCGGAGATAGAGTGAAAAAACCCTTTTTGCAAGAAACCACGTGCTTAACTTCATGCCCCACTAGTTCATAAGTGCCATGAGCCCAATTATCACAAGCAATACTTGGTAGTATCAGCTGATTGAATGAGAATCTTCCCAATGAAGGATTCCTTCCTTAGATGGCTCATTGACCTCTGGGTCCCGAATAACACGTATATAGATTTTGTTCAAGTCCTCTTCGCTTAAAGGTTCCACATATGGTATGGATTTCCCATCTGTCAATGGTATTATGACCCTTTCCTCCTTGTTCTCAAAGCTGATATACCCCTTGTTAAACCTCAAATCAGCATTGTTTGCATAACACCAAGGGCGCCCAAGAAAAGCTGGGAAGCTATCTACTTCCGCAAGTGCTAACACTTCAAGTCTCCTGTGAACTTGGCCCCTTGTATAGTGATAGATGCATCCTTCAAAACTCCTATGGGAGTAGCTTTTGTTCTATTTTCCATGAACAATACATTAGATGATGGCTGCAATGGGGTCTCCCCATTTGTACCCATGCATCCAATGTAAGTACATTCACTTCCACACTTGTGTCAATCAAAATATTGCTCAACAACCACCCATCCACAACAACATTCAAAGTGATCTCCTTATCGTAGTCAATGCTATCGGGGGAAGATTCACATGAAGTATTTGTCTTCTAGTCTTAGTTCCCATGTGCAGAGTATTCCCCTTCAACCAATTTCCTAATAAAGGAATAATATTCTCTGGCGCGTAATGTTCTACATACCTCTCTGATGTCATCAATATCAGATGGGGCCTTTTATATCCTTATGCTCCAATTTCTGAGACTACTCTTTCAAACCCTGTATTTCACCTTGAAGGCTTCTAAGGACCTCCATAGTTTCCTGATAGACTTCTTTCTGATGAGCTGGATCTGGATACCTAGCATGCAAAACCTCCTCCCTAGTGATTGTCGGCTTTTGTTGCAAAACCTCTCTTGCACGTGCCACCTCAGCTCGTGTGGTTATCTTGACTATTACTACCTCAGGTTCTAGTGTTAACTTGGGCATCCATTGATTCTCTACTACATGTTGGATTCTAACCATCCTGCACCTTTGTTTTCTTGCTTGTGTTGCTTACTGAGATGCTCATACAAGTCCGGACACTCTTCATAACTATGCCCCTTTCCACAAAATGAACAGGAAATATTCTGCGGGCATTCACGCCTATAATGGTCAGGTGAGCCACATGTATAGCAAGTTCCTCGAGGGAATTCACTCCTTCCTCCACCTCGGCCTCATCCTCCATATCTGCCTCGATATCCTCATCCTCTTTCACGAACCCCTTCAAACCTTCCATCATTCCTGTCATAGCATTTTATTATAATCCCTATCCTGATGCTCATTCTTTCCTTTAGAATTATCAGCCACACTCACTTGTCTTACCCCAATATCAATGGCATCATGGATCTGGCCAATCAATCTACAATCCTCAGTATCATGGGTCATGGACCTACAAATTTTACAAAAGGAGGATACATTCTTCTTGATCGCACGTTGTAGTAGGGGGCAGTGACTAGCATCATGATTCAAATGGAAAATCTCACAGTCTAACAACAGTGAACGTACAGTTCTGCGAGGGAAACTATCCTTGGTGTGGCCTTCTACTTCACAATCTATACACTAGATTCTTGAGCATGTTTCATGAGCTGAGTTTTGATAATTTCTCTAACTATTTTTCCATAGCTTTATCTGAGCCTCCAAGAATGGACTAACTCTAGTGTCAATACTCCCAACTTCTTCAGCATGTAAAGCTACTTCCAATGCTTCACGTGGGTCGGTATAAGTTTTATATGACAGTGCTCTTCAAAATGGGGTAATCAATCCCCCAAAAAACCATTGTGCATGCTTTGACTTGCATGAATGTCATAGGAGAGTTTGGATAGAAGTGTTTTAAAATGGGCATCATACTCACGTACACTTTTAGTAGTGCCTTGCTTTATATCCTTGAGTGCGCTTATACTCTTTTTCTCAAACTCTGGGATATGGAACTCTTTCAAGAAAGCATCTTTCAATGCTTGCATAGTCAATACAAGTTTGATTGGGATCAAACTTCCTATACCATTGTGCATGCACGCCTATAATGTAGTAGAAAATTGACTTGCCTTGCGCTCAGAAGCCATGATACCTTTCACATGCCACAATATTTCACACATATGAACATGTTCAGCAGCATCCTCGATACCTCTGTACTCTGGGAGATGAAGGGACATCTCCATATAAATGTTTTGGGGTTGTTGTGGGCCTTGACCACCCGACCCAGAACCTCCTTGGTTTCCTCTTCCTCCAAAACCACCCGAACCACTAGAACTAGAACTGCCCATACCACCCGATCCTCCTCCAGAATTTGGAATAGGGCCCGTGGATGCACTCCCCTGTGTCCCGACAGTGGTACTATACTGGACCCCTACAGTCTGTGAAGTAGTCCCAGTTCCAGAGGTGAATCCCACACTCGGTGCACTCATATTCTGTGCAGATGATGAGCCTAAAAACGTACCCCCAAAGAATAATGAAGTTGTCTGTGTTGCCATTGATGTACTTGTTATCTGACTTATTTCTACTCTTTCACTTCCTAAATGAAAACTTTGCTTACCTGTTGTACTAGATACTGGAAAACCAAGCACAAGGGCTAGGTCAGCAGGTTGGCTTAGATGCGCGCCCACGGCCCAGGTCATATCTACTATGCTTCCATGTGAGGCCAAAGAGGGTTCTCTGTCATGCTTTCCTAGATGGGGGAGTTCTTGATGCTCTTGCTCTTCTTCATCCCATGAGCTGTAAATCCTTCACGAGCCATCTCCTTCCACAACGCCATCCATTCCACAACTTCTTGCTTCTTCCATATTTCCCTCTCACATGCCTCATCATACTTCAGCCACCTCTCTTCCCTCTGTCGTGCTGCCACTAGGTCTGCCATCTTTCACCAATCCTATTCCTACCCCCGTGTGGAGATTTTTAGCTTTCCATGGGTTTATCTTCCAAGTTCAACGTTACCATCAGTATTTTGATTACCAGTGAATACCTTGCAAATATGTCCCTCTAGGATACCGTAGGAACTGGAACTCCACTACCTCCGGGCACGAATAAGTCAAAATTGAATACTCCAGAATATAGCTATTTAGAACACCGCAAACCAAGTATCTACCACGCGAGTCCAGATCAGGTCAAGCATCATATAGTGTTTGAAATTCCTCCTATGTCCAAACAAGTGTGTGATACCTCCAATTCCGCTTAGATGCATATGTAGTCAACCACTCATATAATTCTACTGGAAAGATAGCAAAGAAGCTCTCGTACAAACTATCATATAGATTCTACTCTACCCAAGTGCGTGTGCTAAATCCGGATCCAGTGTCAAACCTCCATGTATTCTTCCTCTAGATCATGAATCCACTCTTCAACGCTCGCCAAAGTTAGCCAGTATGTCTTCATCATGAACCATTCTAAAACAACTAAAAAAGAGGTCCCAGAAATGGAACCAATGATGCAGCCTAGAATTCTCAGATAACACCTAGTCACGTTGGCACATCACTCAGCCTAGGCTGAGTGCTCACCCAAGCGTGCAAAGGTACTAGGTCCCTCTTTAGGGTTGTTGTAGTAGAATGGTAGCATGATGAAGTAGTATAACAAACATATATTTAGAAACTAATCCATCTATACATCATTACACCGTACCAGATCTATAAGCACTTAAGTATAAATCATCATGATAACAATAGTATACAATGAAAAACATATCAGACACTATTGTTCAGCCAATATTCTTCATATATTCATCATACCAACAATACAAAAGCTTCATACAATACCAGACATGCGCGCATGGATCTGTTACAATTATCCAGTCTCATGCACTCATGTATCTCTAACCCTTCAAAGTAGTATGTGTCTCTGTCTATATCTTACTAAGTAATTCATTACATATATATAGGGTGGGGGACTAGCCCTTCACCATAGTTAACTCTACCAAAATAGGTCTCCATGCATGCAAGTCTTGGCAATAATAGCCAACCTCTAAAAATAGCCCCGACTCCAAAATTTAGTCCCAAACTATAGCCATACATGCATAACTTCGTGTATGTTGTCTATAGATCGTGTGATAGTTTTTCTCTTAACTATAGTGGTGGATCTATTCTTAGCTTATGTCCATGCAAGAGTGATTTGACAGTGTCTCATCAGTCTTAGCAGTGAAATGAACATTGGAATTATGAATTGGTCTCATAGATTACGCTACGCACACCTATGAGATCCAAATGTGTCTACAAGATCCAAATGTGCGAGATAGGTGGAAAAGGAATATCATAGACTAGAGATGCTTCATTATGCTTTCAAACTAAATAGGGGAAGGACTATACAACTATTGTGTGACCTAGAATGGAAGTTTATGTTCTTGTACCATACAAAGCTCAGGGTCTTAAACATCCTATGTGCTTCACTTGTGTTTTCATGAGTTGTTTCAAGGAAAAAATTCATACTTGAAAGCATGACAACCATAATCTACAGTGAATTTTTTTTGTTGAAGGTCATCCTGATCCCTCCTTAAGATCACCCTAAACCTCATGTCAATCCTACCCCATCATTCTAAGTGGTCCAATGTTTTGTTTATTCATGTTCATAGGTGATTTAGGGATATCTAGTCCTTTTAAGTAATTCCATGATAATATTTTCAAGACAGGATCTCGAGGAGTTCAAGAAAGGGCTTCTCTCTTATCTTCCCGAGGTTGGTGCGTACCCCGAGAGGAAAGAAAGACTTAAACTCATCAAAGAGGTGTATCGAGAGTTGAGAATGTTTTACAAGTATTTTTGGAAGAATCTTGGAATTTTCAAAAGTTTTGTAGCAATTTCAGCAAAAGTGGGTCTTTGAGGGTGAACAAGTGCACAATGTAAAAACAACCCCGAGCTTCGAAAAGCAATTCGGGAGATCCATAAGGATTTATAAGCCAAAAATATATCTTTAGAAATATAATTCATAGATCTAAAGGATGATGGTCTCACATTTCTCACAAGATTCGAGCGAGCGCTTACGCACACAACTGATTTCATCATGCACAACCTTTGAGCCCAAAGAAAAAGCATATTTTAAAGGAGGTTGCAGGAAGAATCGGGGATGAGACCCCACCATATTTTTCAGAAGGCCATTTCCATGTAATTTCATTTAAATAAGCATGTGAAAATATGTCTGCGGGAGCTCAAGTCACGACTTGACAAGTTATTCCCAAAGTATGGCTTAAAGAGTTAGTCAATTTTTTGCCTTGAAATTTGAGCCAATTAGAAGGTGGCACACTTTTGTTAACCAAAAATCCAAAATATTTTAGAATTTTGGTGCAAAAAAATGTGCACCCATCCCATTTAATCCCTTGGACCTTAATATGACCATTTTGGATCCCCTTTTGTCAACTTAAGCCCCTGTTCACCGTTTTCAAACCCTCAGCTTCGTCCAGTCACACAGCACCACATGGACCAATAGAGAAGGGGTGAAATTTTTGCACCAACCATCCCAAATGTTTGGGATGGTTGGGAAATAAAAAATTTCCCCCTCCCATTCTGACCCCGACCAACCATCTGACCTCAATAGGTGGCTAAGTGCTTCTTCTCCAACCCCCCCTCTCATCCTCACCCACGAGTTACATTGTGACAAGTGGCCCAATGGGAAGGGGGTGAATTTTACTGCACAAACCATCCCAAAAGTTTTATGGTTGGGACAAGAAAGTGCTCTCCTTCCCTCATTGAATAAATATGCATGTTTTTGGTTTTCCATTACGGTTTCTGCTGCTTCCACTTCTACTTGCACACATTCTTAGGAAAACATTTATTGCTAGGATTTTCTTCTTTCCTCCATTGCTTCCACTTCCATCCATTTTCCATTTACCCTCTCATTCTTTTTCCATCCTCCCCCATTGTTGCAACACAAAAACCCAAGCCTTTTGAACCAAAACCATGTCCTTTTACTACTAAAAACTCTCATTGGCAAAATTGAAGAATTACTCATAACTTGCAAAATGGAGAACAAAATCAAACGAAATTTGGAGCATCTCTTCCTCTCCCCGGTGCCTTGATTCTGCAAAAAACAAAATTTTAAAGGGTGCCTCAATTTTTTTATGGAAATCATTCAAATATTTTGGCCCTAAATTGTTCTTCCACCATTTGCCTTTGATCCGGAAAGCGGTTTGATTTGAAATTTTGAACAAAGTCTCAATAACAAAAACCAAGAAGGAAAAAAATTTCGTAAAAATGTGAACATAAGACCAGATTTCAAAAATAGCAAGTGTCACTGGTTTTCTCTTGCTATTTTTAGTAACTTCCTAAAACAGTAAAATCCTTGAGAAGAGCAAAACAATGAAAATCACATAAATGAAAAACTAGGTACAGGGCCGGAAAAAGCATAAGAAAAAGAAAAAACGTAAAAATTAACTTTATAAAAATAGAACGTTTGTCAAAATTTCCATGAAACCTCTGCAAAAATTCTCTGAACATGACAAATACCCTATAATGCTAACACCAAGACCAAAAACAACCTTTCCCAAAATAGCAACTCCTGGAGCCTAGGGTCTAAAAATAACAAGTTATAGTTTTAAGTGTAGAAAGTTGCAGATGGTTCCATTTTTGCTTATATTTTTTTCTTTTTAGACTCTTTATGGAATTGTAATATGATTTTAGGGCTCAAAAATAGAATTTATAACTTCATATTGGTCTTGGAAACATTGTCCTAAGTTCAAATGTGCCCAGAAGCAAAGCAGTGCATCACAAGGTGCAACAGGGGAATCCATGTCCATGTGCAACTCAAGGAGATGGGTGATTTGAAATGATTTGGTCATGGAGATCTCAATGAATTGAATTGGTTTATCAATCAAGTATAAAAGAGGATCATCGTGAGTAGTTCTCATGTCCATCCCAAGCTCACATTGGGAAGTCCTGAAACAATCTTTCTCAACACTCATTTTGTGACCCAAGATGTTTGTACATCATGTACCAAGGAGGAATTGTGATCATCATTGGCGGGGACAAAGTGTTCAAAATTCACTTCATCAAATCTTTCCGATGATTACAAAATTTTGGCTATGTAGTAGAATGTCATCAAATTTTTCTCCATCCTTCAACTTCTTTGCGAGTAGACCTCAGTAAGAAACACCTATGGTCATCAAGGTGATCATTCAATAGTGTTTCTAAACACTCAATTCAAGGTGTTCGTGCATCATCTAAAGGAGGTTCCTCATGGTGTAAAAGTTTAGAAATATGGAGTTCAATGCGTTGGGATACTTCATCAGATTATTCGGAACGAGGTAAACGTGGTAAGGCATCATCTTCATCAGCATTCCTTCTCCCTTCTCTTCTCTCATTCTTCCTCCTCTTCTCTCCCCCTTTTATAATTCTTTGTTGTGAGAAATCATAAAGATCCTCCTATTCATTAAAGTGACTATATTTCAAGATGTAATTGGTCACCATTAACTAATAAAAGGGGACTTAATTTTGTTTCCGAGGAATGACAAAATCCATGAGTGGAAAGGACAAGTGAAAAAACACATGGGGTAGGTGAAAAGTCATTTCTTATTCTATATAATGTAATGACACCCTATTTCTCAAGGATTTTCAATTTTACGTACTCAAGGGAGATATTTTTAGCAAGGCAAAAGAGATAGCTATTCTTCCACTTTCCCTACCTATTTTCCTCTATTCTCCAACGTTGTACAACTTGTTATGATGTCGATAAAGAAATGAATTTATTACTTTTCATGATGTATGAATGTGTGCAACTTTTTTCATGGTTTCCTCGATCGTTGACGTTCTAACCATGGTTGATAATTTCCTATAAGTTGTGAATGTGAAACTTCTAATTAGATTTAGCAAGAATCTGATTTTCTACTTGCAGATTTAATTTCTCCTATCTAAATTCCCACTCCCCTTCCCCCATATTTCTATAAATTCCTCCCTTATAATTCACTACAAAAAATTTCCATGGGTATAGTGGAGTGTTCCTGTTGGATCTCTGGCCTCTTGGCCAACAATAGATTTCCCTTTTTTTTCATTCACAATAAAGTGGAGCTATACCACCCAAGAAAAAGGACTTGGAGTCCTAGAGCGTTGGTAAGATAAACATCAATTTGTCCACCCGAAAATTTTCTTGCCAACAATTTTGGTGCCCACTATGGGGCATATTTTTCAGCCCCGCACCTAAATACAACTTCAAAAAAATACAAAAAAAAATCCAAAAATAAAAAAAACAATCGAAAATTGAAAAAACAAAAAAATGGTGGAAATCCATTGCCGAGAGACACATTGTTGATTCCTACATGTGAACTTTCACATTCCATAGTGTCCTTTCATGTTCCCACCACAGATTTTCCAAAACTTATTGAAAGGAGATATATTCGACGAGTAGGTTGAGAGGAATTGTTGATCCCAATTTCAAGGCTTTACAAAATCAACAAGAGCGAATTAGGTACAATCCATATTTCTTCTCTCAAGCCTCATCTCCATCCGGGTCTTGAAGTAGTTCACCTAGAAATCCCATTCAAATGCATGTTAATACTCCCCCCACAAACTTTTCCATCTTTCAATTACCATTAAACATTGAGTTCCCTAGTGAAGAAGAATCAAGAGAAGAGTTTACTAAGCTGAAACATAA
Organism: Taxus wallichiana var. yunnanensis; assembly: GCA_018340775.1. Classification (NCBI taxonomy): domain Eukaryota; kingdom Viridiplantae; phylum Streptophyta; class Pinopsida; order Cupressales; family Taxaceae; genus Taxus; species Taxus wallichiana. The sequence continues at coordinate 820,736,015 of CM031235.1, forward strand.
GAAACAATTCCAAACAAAGAAGGAGAAAGACCCCAACCCATTGTTCCATGGGGAAGTGTAGACACTTATAATTTAGCTCGAGCAATTTAAATACTTAAATTGCACTAATTATACCCTTTCCCACAAATTGATGACATATCGTCAATATCACACATTTTCTCTGCTATCATCGTTAATTAATTACATTATGTTAGTTAATTAACTCTTTTATCCAACGACACCAATTAACGACCTTTTGTTAATCATCTACCCTTTCTATCTTGATTAATTAATTATTTATAATTAATTAAGCTCCTATTTCTATCTAGATTAATTAATTATTTCTAATTAATTAAGCTCCCATTTCTATCTAGATTAATTAATTATTCTTAATTAATTAATTCTCTCTTCTATTTAATCAATAAATCATCATTTATTTGATTAAAATCCTCTTATAACATAAATCATACTAATTATTCCTCTAAAAACTTCTATAAGATTACACACCTATTAATTAATCACTTTGGTTAATTAATAAACCCCCTCAATCCCCATGAGTCACTAGAGGACAAACTAAACTCTCCTAAAGTAAACTCAACCACTTCTAAACCTTCCTTATCCACAACTAACCCAACCTCTCTATTATCCCACGTGTAAAGGGATGTAGAGACTCTTTCATCCATTTGGCTATATAGAGAGCCCTCCGCCTACCTTTCGTCTTACACCTAAATGAGCAAATATTCTAAGCTATAGCCATTTTCATCATCTTAGAGCATTTTCCATTAGAGTGGAACTAAGCATCATCCCTTTGCATTCAATCATCAAGGCTAGTTTTGAAAAGATCAATGGAGTTAATGAAAAGGCCTTGTTTCTATGACTTGATGAACCTCCATCCTCAAACCTCTTGGATCAAACAACTATCAACCCTTTGATAGCTAAAGGATCTACATATGTCTATTTCATTGATTTATCTTTCTAAAGAGTAGAGCAATAAATGTTTATGTTAGTTTGAAGTTCATTTTTAAGGTTCTAATGCATAATGTTGATGTTTATTACTTGTTTAGCTCTTAGCATGATGGTGCATAGATGTTAGTTTAGCATTGTTTTGAAGCTACTAGGTGTTAGTTTCAATTTTATTAACATGGCTAACTAATCCTTGCACATAGGAAGGAATACATACGCGCTTTCTCTGGAACCTCCTCTTCATAATCTACCGACATATTCCCATGAGAACTTTCCCAAGTTCAAATGTAATGGCACGCAACTCCCGAAGAGAACATATCGGCCTTCACCACATCATGTAGAATTCTTGTAGTCAAACATGAATACATCGCTGTAAGATTGTTCGTGGAATATCTCCAAGAAAAAGTAATAGAATGGTTCCACTTCCTGCCTTCCCGATCCATCACTTATTGGAATGACATCAAGACCCACTTCGAAGAAAGATTCAAATTTTCTGAATATTTCCAAGACCTCATCATTCAATTGGTACAAATGAAGAAAGAGGAAAAGGAGAATATGAGAGAATTCATGTCTGTTTCAATAGGTTACTCAAGAGAATACCAGAAGATGATTCACCATCTGACAATAACGTGAGAATATTCTTCATTAATGCTCAATCACCGGAGGTAGGATTATTCCTACGAAGGGTTCAACCAAGGAATCTAGTAGATGCAAGAATGGCCATTGAAGTTGAATATGACCTCATCCTATCCAGAAAATCAAGAACCCTTCAAAGGGTAAGGCTCAACATCCTAGAGATGAGATAACTAATCTATTACTATAACAATGGTAAACAAAAAGGGCATCATTGAAGATGGAAATTTTCCAATGAGGATCCCATAAAATTCTAGGCCAAAATCAAATTTCAAGTAGCACATCAAAGGCTTTCCTTGGAGGCCCCACCCGTTAATGCAAGTTGTAGAACTCAAGAAGATGAAGAGGAGATTGAACAAGAAAGTGAAGGTGGTGATTTCCTAGAGATTGAAGAAGTAGAGAATGAGACACAAATCAGATTATGTGAGTACTCTGGAGGTGATGAAGATGAGGACACAAATGCACCTAGTCTTTCATGTGTAGTGTTTGCACTGCTCTTAGTATAAAAATGGAGTTTCTTCCCTACTACTTCGCAAAGAAGAAGAGAGAATATCCTCTTGTGGCATCTCTACTAAACAAAAAATAAATTGAGGATCCTCACTCCCACCTTACATGGATTCTGCATTAGAGAAACCTGGTTCTATAACAAGTAAGAGGTCACCTATTATTTCAAGTAAGTCTTCTGGTTCTCCTTATAACTCAAATTCCACTCCTACAAAATCTATTGCTTCAAAATATTCCACTGTACCTTTCAAAATACCCTCCATTCGCCAAACATCTACCCCTACTTCCAAGCCTATCCTAACTCTAAGAGTAGTGTCTTCATCTCTCCTATCTGCATCTACTCCTTTTGACATCGTAGAACACACGAACATGACCAAGGTGCAGATTTTGAAACTGGATATCTGTGGAATCTTCCTGATCAATTTGAAAAAAAAATCGTTATATCAAGGGTAGTAGTCCAAATTCCAATATTGTAATCCCTAGTTCTAAATGCCTACTACCAAACCCACTTGGACCTCCATCATAGAACATGTTTTCCCCGAGTGCATCAAATAATGATAAGGTCAACCCTTTCTACAAAACTCCCTTCTCATCAAGGAATACATATTGAATAATTGTGTAATAGATTTTGGTGCCTCTAAAAATGTAATTCTGTCAAGTTTGCCAAAGATAAAAATGCACCATGACTCATCCCAGTGGATCTTATTACTCCACGGATTCAAAATAGGTCCCACTTGTAGGGAATGTCAAAGATACACATGTGGCCCTTGACAAATTTTTGAAAAAGAAGGTTTCAATGATGATTTTAGTAGCAGACATTCTGATTTCATTTGGAATGTTTTTGAATAAAATTTTCTACCAATAGTTGGGAGGTAAAATCTAGATGAATTGGTCTTTTGCAACCATTCTGGTGAAAGGAGACATGGAAAAATTACTTCCAGAGAAGAAGTTGAGGTACATGGTGCAAAAGTAGAAACCCGAGATCCAATATTTTGTACCAAAATATCAAGAGAATGAATCATTTTTTTATAACTCGAGGAGGAAGATATTCCCATATTGATAGGACCAAAATCCCTTCCTAGAGGGGTATGGATCTTGATTAATTATTGAGAAACTTTGAGCTACAAAAGGGTAGCCACGATTTTTCAAATGATGCAAGCCATGAAGAATAGGAAATAGTTTGTGGTGATTTTCAAGTGGAGAAACAAGCTTGTATGCCTACCTAAGAGGAAGAGATGTTCTCATTCCCATTTGAAGATGAAGATTCCTTGGATCATGCCCTCCACAAAGAAGAAACAAAGGCAATTTTTGATGAGCTCTCAAAAGAATTGAAAGGAGAATCAGTGCAACATTTTCTCAAAGTTACGAAAGAGACAAAAGACCTCGAACTAAATCTTGAACTTTTGATATGAGCTACGGATCTACAAGACAAGTCATGAATTTGATCTAGGATGCTCAGCTGATTCAGAGATTAGTCATGATGGAGTGGAGCAAGGTGAAGAACTGATGTCTTTCATCGAGCCAATGGGTGATGAATGAAATGATGAATTCAAAGTTTTCTCTTTCCCATTCGTGAGAGAAGAACATCCTCTATGGGATGAAAAAGTTGAGACTCAAAGTTCCGAGGTCTCCGGTTAAGGCTCCTTGAAAAGAAGTAGTAGAATGTCATGATCTTCAAGATAATAAAGCAATGTCTCCCGATGGTTGCCTTGAATTTCTAAATGATTTTTTTTTGAATGAATGCAAAGATGAGCTTACGTAGTACCAAAAAGGAATTCTATAGAAGAAATATTGAATGCGGTAGAATGTGTGGAAGATCCCAAGCTAAGTATTTATCTCTTAGCTCATGTTATGGCCATATAAGACATGTATGAGGTTGCTTTTGATCCTCCGGTTAATATCCAAGACCCTCATAGTGGAATGAAGAAAAATACGAGTTCAAGATTTCCCGTAGAAAATATGTAAATGAACATGAATATGGAAAAGAGGGGAACTCATGATGTTTGAGAAATGAAACCAAAACCAGCCTTCGGGAAGCAACAAGATACTCAATGAGAGATCAATAATGTGAAAAGACATGAAAGGCAACTAGCACTCCAAAACAAATCTCAAAGATAAAGAAGGAAATGGAATCTCTAAGCGAAGGTATGAGCATCAAGAAGCTCATGTAGGATCACTCCTAAAAATTACACAGACAGTCATGAAATCATATGGCTTTCATAAGCAGTTGAGGAGAGGAGGCTACTTCCTGGAACTAGTCAATGGATTCATGAAACATCAACTACTCAATGTTTCCCACTCAAGGGTAACCTCTAAGAAGAGAAGAGAAATTCGGTGAAAGCGGGTTATCCTCGTATTGTACCATAGGTGATTTAGGTGTGTTTCCCTTTCCTATTGTGCATGTTCTTTCCCTTTCGGTGTGTGTGTGTTTCATTTCAGTTGTGTGTGTTTCTATGTGCATGATTCCTCCTTTTTGTCTATCTCTTGCTAGTTGTGTGACTCTGTAGCCCAATTGATAAGGCACTAGTCAATGTTATGAATTCAAATTCTAGATTTCTCATGTCATGTCCTTGCTGTGCTCAATCCACAACATGTTCATAAGTCATATCCAACTATTTTTATGAGTATTTGCAAGGGAAAAATTCTTACCTAAAATCATGACAACCATACCCTACAATGAAATGTTTTTCTTGAAGGTCATCTCAAGCCCTCCTCTAGATCACCCTAATCCCCGAGTCATTCCTACCCCATCCTTCTGAGTGGTCAAATATGTTGTGTCATCATTTTCATAGGTGATTTAGGGATATCCAGTCCTTTCAATTACTTCCAAGATAAGATTCTTCAAGACACACTCTTTGAGGAGTTCAAGAAAGGGCTTCTCTAATCTTCTTGAGGCTAATGTGCACCCCCAGAAGTAGAACGAAAGAATAAAACTCATCAAGGAGGCATATCGGAGAGATGATAATTTTTGCAACTATTTTTGAAAGAATGCGGAAGTTTTTAAAGTTTTAGAGTAGTTTTAGCAAAATTAGGTCTTGGAGGGTGAAACAAAGGTTGCACAATGCAAAAAGACCCCTATGCTTTGTGAAGAAATTCTAGAGCTCTGCAAGGATTTAGAGTAAAAATATATATATTTAGAAATATAATTCAGATCTCTAGAGGATGGTGGTCTCACATTTTTCATAAGACTCTCGAGAGGTTTTTCCCACAACTCGATTACAACATGCACAACCATTGAGCGTGAATAAAAATCTTATTTCTAGGGGTTTCGGGAAGAATCAAAGGATGATACCCCCATCATTGTGTTCAAAATTTCATTTCCATGTAATTTTATATAAATAAGTTTGTGAAAAGATGCCTGGGAACTCAAATTACGGCTTTGACAAGTTACTCCCCAAGTACGACTTAAGGAGTTCATCAATTTTTTTCCTTGAAATTTGACACAATCGGAAGGTGGTGCACTTTTTTGCACCAACCGTCCTAAATATTTTGGATTTTTGGTAACAAAAATGTGTACCCCTCCCATTTAAGCCCTTGGACCTTAATATGACTATTTTGGAGCCCTTTTTGTCAACTTAAGCCCTTATGCTCCATTTTCAAACCCCCAACTCCATCCAGATCACGCGCTTCTCATGGACCAATAGGGAAGGGGTGAAATTTTATACTCCAACTATCCCAAATTTTTGGGATGGCTGGCACACAAAATCTTCCCCTCTCCCATTTTAGCCCTTGACCAACCATGTGACCCCGATAGATGGCTAAGTGGTTCTTCTCCAGCCCCCTCTCATCCTCATTTCACGAGTTACATCGTGACACGTGGCCCAATGGGACGGGGTGAAATTTTTACTCCAACCATCCAAAAATTTGGGATGGTATGGAGAAGAAATTATGATCCTTCCATCATTAAATAAATATGCGAGTTTTGGTTTTCCATTGTTCTTTTGTTTCCACTTCTACTTGCATGCACACTCAGAAAACTTCGTTGTTAGGATTTTCCTCCTTCCTCCATTGATTCCATTTCTATCCCTTTTCCATTTCCCATATAATCCTTTTTCCATCCTTCCCCATTGCTACAGATTGCAAAAACCCAAGCTTTTTGACCCAAAACCATGTATGTGTGCTACCAAAAACCCCCGTTGGCAAAATTGAAGAATTACTCATAACTTGCAAACCGGGAGAAAAATCGAATGAAATTTGGAGCATATATTCCTCTCTCATGCGCCTTGATGCTACAAAAAAACCAAATTTCATAGGGTGTATCAAATTTTTATGGTGATCATTTGAAGATTTTGGCCCCAAACTGTTCTTTCACCATTTCCTTTGATCTGGAAGGTGGTATGACTTGAAATTTTGAACGAAGTCTTAAGAACAAAAACCAAGAAGGAAAATGGAATTTTTCTTCAAACCATGAAAAGAAGACCAGATTACAAAAATAGTAAGTGTTGTTGGTTTTCACTTTCTATTTTTAATAACTTTCCTAAAATGATAAAATCTTCCGAAAGAGCAAAACAGTGAAAATCACATAAATGTAAAACTAGGGTACACAGCCGAAAAAAGCAAAACAAAACTAAAATAAAAAAGAAAAAAGAAACTTTCTAAAAATAAATAATTCATTAAATTATCCATGAAACCTCTATGATCATGCTTTGAACATGACAAAGACCTCGTAGTGCTAACACCAAAGTAAAAAAGTAACCCTGCCCAAAATACCATCTCCTCAAGCCCAGGGTCTAAAAATAGCAAGTTTCAGTTTTAAGTGTAAAAAGTTGCAGATGGTTCCTTTTTCTCTCATATTTCTGATTTTGGACTCTTCACGAGATTGTAATATGATTTAAAGGCTCAAATAGATAATTTAGAACTTCATATTGGTCTTGGAAACATCGTCCTGAGTTCAAATGTGCTCATAAGAAAAGTAGTGCATCGCAAGGTGCAACAAATGAATCAATCTCCATCACTTAGGGAGCTAGGTGATTCAAAATGAGTTGGTTAGGGAGAGCTCAATGAGTTGAAGTGGTCATCAATCAAGTATCAAAGAGGATCATCATGAGTATTTCCACGTCCATCCCAAGCTCACATTGGGAAGTCTTGAAACAATGTTTCTCAACACTCATCTTGTGAACCAAGATGTCTCAAGTGCGTTATGTACCGGGGAGGAACTGTGATCATCATTAGTGGGCTCAAAGTGTTCAAAATGCACTTCATCAAATCTTTATGATGAGTACAAAAGTGTGGCTATGGAACAAAATGTCATCGATATTGTTCTCTATCCTCCAACTTCTTTGAAGTAAACCTCAATAAGAAACACCTATGGTCATCAAGGTGATCATTTAATAGTGTTTCTAAACACTCGTTTAAGGTGTTCATGCATCATCCAAAGGAGGTTCCTCATGGTGTAAAAAGTTCAGATATCCATAGTTCATTGCATTGGGACACTTCATCAGATCAGTTAGGAAACGAGGTGAAGGTGGAAAGGCATCATCTTCATCAACATTCCTTCTTCCTTCTCTTCTCTCATTATTCCTCCTCTTCTCTCCCCTTTCTAATTCTTTGTTGTGAGCAATCATAACAATCTTCCTATTCATTAATGTGACTATAGTTCAAAATGTAATAAGTCACCCTTAACTAATAAAAGGGGACTTAATTTTATTTCCTAGGAATGTCAAAAGTCACGAGTGGAAAGGACAAGTGAAAAGACACATGGGGGTAGGTGAAGAGTCATTTCTTGTTCTATATAATGTAATGACACCCTCATTCTTAAGGGTTTTCAATTTTGTGCACTCAAGAGAGATTTTTTTAGCAAGGAAAAAGAGATAGCTATTCTTCCACTTTCCCTACCTATTTTCCTCTATTTTCCAACATTGTACAACTTGTTAAGATGTCAATAAAGAAAGGGATTTCTTCTTTTCGTGATGTATGAATGTGTGCAACTTTGTGTGCATGGTTTCCTCTGATCGTTGACGTTCTAAACATGGTTGTTTCTTTCCTATAAGTTGTGAATGTGAAACTTATAATTAGCTTTGGAAAGAATCTAATTTTCTACTTGCAAAGTTAATTTCTCCTATCTAATTTCTCACTCCCCTTCCCCATCTTTCAACAAATTCCTCCCTTACAATTCATTATAAGCATTTGACGTGGGTACAATGGAGTGTGCCTGTTGGATCCCCGACCTCTCTTCTAACAAAAAATTTCCCTTTTTGTTCATTCACAATAAATGGAGTTACGCCACCCAAGCAAAGGGACCTAGAGTCCCAAAGCATTGGAAAGATAACCATCAATGTTTCCACCTAACAAATTTTCTCACCAACAACCTGCATTAAAATGACCTTTGTTTTATGTTTCTCACACAACCTCGGGATGTCCTGTAATCACCTACAACAATATGGAAACCATATAAACATGTATAACCCTTCATTAAAGCTTAAAAACCAGAAGGAAAAATCATGCATGTGTGGTGAGGTAGAATACCCTTGGTGGTAAAACCCATCTGTTAAACCAATCCAAGTGTTGCACTACATAACCTCATGCATGATCGGGCCTCATATATTTTTCCTAGGTTCTTGTGTATATGTGAGTGTAATCTATCCATCCCTATAAGGGTTCCCTCATGTCTCTTGACATTAATATTACATGATAACTGTATATTATAAGATGTACCTAGTCTGAAGTAGTGTTATGTGGTATGTCTCAATTATGTGACCTTACCCTTTGTTCATTAAAACCTTTTGAAAATTTCTAGAGTGATTGTACTCTTTGCTAAGATTTGGTGCTATGATATTTGTATGCTTTGAAATGGAGGAAGCTAGGCTATTTGACCTAGTTAATTACTTCACAATTATAATAGGGACTACTCTAATTGATGAGCAATTGATTTAGGTAGGTTTAGGAGACCCTTAAGTGATTTTGGAATGATATTTAAAATAGGATTTTGTAAGAGTGTCAAGTGAGTTATAAAGTGACATTTAATTTATTATATAGCCTTCTATAGGTGAAATTATCTAATTGGCATGACCTAGGAAGATAAAATTAACCAATAAATGTATTCATGTTGAAAACATAGTTAGGTAATGGAAAAGTAAAAGACTCGTACATGTCACCAAGACTAGACCACACATCGACTAAAGTGTACGGTCCTAAACAAGAGGAATATTGTGCAAAATGGAAAGTTGTGTCATAATATACTACATAGATAATTAACTACTTTGATTTCAAAATATTCCTTAAATTGATGATAGAGGTGAGTGTAAAGATAAAAAGTCATGAAAGATCTAGAGAGATATACGAATTAGGTTTTGAATGTGAACATTTCTCTTAGTAATGTGAGCATGATCAAACTTGGGATTGAAAAGGAAAATTTTCCCAATTTTAGTGTGCACTATTTCATAAAGGTTATAAAACATTCTTAAACATCCAAGAAGGTAACAAATGGAGGAATAAATCCAAAGGGGGAGATGTTTAGGTTTTAAAAATTAAAACTCTTTGCATAAATTACCAAATTCGATGGCCATAAAAACACGAGGGATAAGATGTTGCGAGGAGGATGTATAAATATAACTACAATGTAAGGTGTTAGCTGGGGATTAAATCATCTATACTAAAAAACATGTGAAAAGATAGATAATATAGGATGTACGGTGTTATTCATACATGTAAGCAACTAAACTAAGATGCCTACAAATATAAGGTAATCATATGATATAAGGTGTTAGTTGGAAATCCAAACTAGCATGCTTGAGGATAAAATTAGAGATAATATACAATATAAGGTGTTAGAAATATTTGCTAATAGGCCTGCAAAAAACTAGAGATAATATAGGATATATAGGTTGTTAGCATGATATCCAAACTAACAGATACGAGGATGAAATAGGTAATGTAGGATGTAAAGTGTTAGTTAGGAATGTAAGCATCTAAACTAATGAGATTATAAAACTAGAGGTAACATAGGATATAAGGTGTTAGCCATAAATCCACACTAATAGGATTGTAAAAATAAGATAATATAGGATGTAAGGTGTTATTCAACAACCTAAATTAACAATCTTGTAAAAATAAGGTAATGTAGGATGTAATGTGTTGGCCGAGAAATTTGAAATAATAGTTTTGTATAGATAAGGTAATATACAATGTAGGGTGTTAGTAAAACATTGTAACTCAAAGGTCTGAGGATGAAACGTGATGCATAGGTAGTAGATGCAAACAATAACATAAGTTAGAATGATAATAGATAATGGAGGTCATAGAGGTCACATAATGAAACTACAAACATCCTCTATAACATCATGAACCTATCAATGAATATTGTATTGTGTGTAAATCATGGTTTCCATGATTTACTGTAAGGACTTTCAAGATATTATAGCATATTTCATGATGGAATAATATCATGGTCTCTTCAACTCTCATGGATATCCATGAAATTACCTTTGGGTACGTGTCCATCATAGAGAGGAAGGGATGGGATGAAAAAGGAGATACTTTTATTTGAAAGGAACAAGGAAGTGGTACCTTGGATGGCTTAAGGTGAGTATAAAAATGTGTATATTTTATTGGATGGATGACTATAGCGAAAGAGAATTGGTATTCAAATCCCTAGCTTGAGGTGGAATAAAGGTAACTACTACTATCGAGTACTTGATATATGGATGATGAATGAGAGAAGACTCCATGATGCAAAACAAATATTGAGGAAAAGAGGGAGGATGGGATGGTTGTTGACTCTAATCTTCATGCAATTCAACTTCAATTTTCTTCATTCTCTACTTATAAGATTTGTTGTCCTTAACATCATTCCTAGTGATTCATGGTAGGTGTAAAAATGCTACAAACTCATCTGGGAGGCCTTAGTCATCATGGTAGGATGTATAGATAAGGATTTTTGGGAAGGTGGGGGAGACTCCATGATAAGAGAGCTAATCGGAGAGGATCTAATGTGGGATTTAGATTTGACATTGGGTTGCATGGGGAGTGATAATAGATCTAATTAAAATATTCAATGGGAATTCATTATTTAATTCACCCAAGGTTTGGGGAACATGAGACTCAACCATAGTATCCAATGTTATCTTTGTCTTACATTTTCTTCCAAAAGGAAAGAAACTAGTTCATGGTCATGTATTAAGTCATATTTCTCGATTTGAAGTCTTTTTCTTGGAATCCAAAGGAAAGGTAAGATGGAAACCATTAATGTCATAGTTAAAAGAGGAATGAAAATATTCTAGGGAAGACACACTAATGAAATGTAGCTACTTATCAAAATTACTAGAGTTGATAAAAGAATGTAATGGTTACATGGATCGTAAAACCTTTACATTTTTTATCTTGGGAATATCCAAATAAGAAGGGATCATCAAATGAATATTCGTTATCATATTTGGGTGTGGAAATGTCAATATTAAGAGATTCAATAATGGTTTAACTAGAATGTGAAAAAGGAAGCCCCATAGGAGGAGGGAAGGTGGATGATATAGTAATAAGGAAGGCATCAATTTCCCGCTTACAAGAATTGGTCGTAAAGAAGGGGTAACTAAGAAATGATATAATTCATAAGATCAAATGTTTTGATCTTGAGATTGATTTCATCGATCTTACCATCATTTTAGTTAAGGAGGTTAGGTGAGATGTTATCGAATTGCTTGACATGCCCATTATATCTTTGAAGGGAAATGATAGGGTAGTTAAAACATTGATACTTTTATATGGGAACACAATTAAGTTCCTTGAGAGTGGGAATTTTAAACGCACTACATTTCTTAAATTGTTACATGGACTGGTATCACCTTGAATATTATACACACAACCTAGGTATCGAATTTGATGTATTAGCATGTGGATGAGGCAATTACTGACATCAAATATGTTCATGATTAGCCCATAATAATGTTATATGAAAGACGAAATTCAAAGTTCATGAATTTCACTCTAATGTAGTGAGGAGGTATAGTAAAGGGTGTCTAAATACAAATCATAGGGGTAATTTTCCTTTATTTGTACCCTTAACATGTGTTCTAGTTTATTTTAAATCATTGGTGGAATATCATAAGGATTTGATTAATTCTAAATAATTGACACATGTGTTAGAGTCCTCATCGATGAGAGCTCATTTGACTTGCACATTTCCAATCTTAATGAAGATAAAAGATATGAGATTTTATCTATGAAAGATAAGCTCATTGGGTTCCATAGAGTTAGTAGGGAAGTGGATAGAAAGAGTGTTATCTATGGTTGTATCAGGTTTGTACACAAATCTCTTCACATTGTTGAAGTATGCTCTCATATGAACTTTGCGAGAGTGAGTATTTCTCCAAAGATGGTGTTGAGGGAATATTCATGTCAAATTGGGTTAACATGAGATGATTACAATGTTTACAAGTAAATATAAAATCAACAAAGAGAAATTTTCTTGGAAGATTAGAAGTTTTTGTGTTTAAATCTCATTCCTTTAAGATCTAGACTATGAAATACTATCTCGAACTCAAGGATTCCCTATCGAAATAATGTGTAAAGAGGATTAGCTCTTAGATTGATATGATTTTTTTCTTAGAATGTATGACATTAACCATGCCGGATGGCCAATGTAACCCATACAATGATATTAGTCATATAGTGATAGGGTGGCTAATGTTATTGGGGTTGACAAGTTTTAAAATAAATGGTATTGGCCCTATAACTTCATGATGGTTGATGGAATTGATTTAGAAATAGTTTTATAGAATTGGTAGTTCTTGAAGTTTCTCTAGGAAATTCTAACCTATAAGGTATGTCTAAATAGTATTGTAGGTATGATGTTTATAAAGGAGATATTTGGAATCGATAAATGTGATCACTCATTTCATGCCTTGTATGTTAACCACATTTTATGTTGATTCAAGATTGATATTATTGGTGGTTTCAATGTTAGTAGAATACTTTTTCTTTTCAATATTGGGTCGAGGAGAATGATTAAGAAAGCGATATTTATATATTGTAATGTGCTCATTATTTTTATGGATTACATTATGATGATCACATTGTTATGTGTTGTCTTGCACTATGATGGCCTCGCTATGTCTCTCTCGAGAAATCGTATCATGACTGAAATGACAACCTTGAACAAGAAAGTGTAGGCATATTTAATAGTTTTGGAGAATGGCCCCGATTGGCATGAAACCAACAAAATAGATTTTCATTATACCATTAAGGGAGAGGTCGAGAGGGGTCCATGGGCTATAATAATGACTTAGGTAGGTTCCTTCATAACTCATCCATCGTGAGAGGTTGGTGACAACCCTTAGTATATATGTTTCAATGTAAGTACCTTTATATAGGATTCTAATGAGACCCGGGGGACTAAACTGGGATGAGTGGTTCACCAATAATTTCTTAGAGCTTGAACGATTATGCGAGTCTATATAGAAAGTTTGAAGTACTTTAAGAGCATTAGTTAAAATCTCTTATTCAAGTTCACCTTCATCTTTGGTTCTTCCTTGCACCACAAAAATACATGAGTCTTGAAATGGGTATTGCCTCAAAACACTTGGGTAAAGGGATCAATACAAACCGAGCATTGAATAATATCAATTAAAAAATTATTCCATTACTGAAGGTTTGAGATTTCAATCATTTTAAAAAAATTAAAACGGCTCAATAATAGTCAATTTATATGAAAACATTTAATAATGTGGAAAATCAACATTTTCATCAACGAGTATTGGTAAAATGACATTCATATTTCGTTTTATCCACTTAAAATTGAATAATTACAAATTATATAGACTAAAACAATATACCTAAAACATATAAATTTTATCCAAACAAATGTATCAATTCACCATCTAATTTTAATTTACCATCAATTTATAAAAAACACATCATAACATATTCAATATAGTACAATTACACAACAGCCAAATGTCATGATTTCTTAATTTCTCGTTTAGAATCCAAATGTAAAGACCTACTACTAAAATATTATTTTAACAAATTTAACTTAAAATTAGACACTTAGAGACGACCTAAAGTTACACATGAGGTTAAATTTAAAAACACATGCAAAATTGAATATAAAATTATATCTAAAGACAACTATTAGTACCTATCTTAAGACCAACTTTTTTAAATAAATATAAAATTGGCAATACCATTACTATAACATAAATTCAATGTCATTTAGGCAATGTTATTGTCAATCTTAATTATAATTCTAAAAACGACAAATGCCTCCAACTTTACATTTAAGTCCCAACTTTCTCGTTTACAAGGTGGGGAGTTGGTAGGGTTGGCCAACCCTTTTCACTTAATTTATGTGATGCCTTTTTAAAATGCCATTAAGTGGAATCCTTAATATCCATGAAATGAAATCTTAATGTTTTAATATTATGGAATATGTAGGCATGGCTCATTCACTCGTCATATTCTTTATATGCAGAAGATTTTGTAGGTTTATTATAAGAACATTCCATATGGAAATGCTCTATGTCAAGATTGGAAATACAAACTTGTTATACTCGAGAGCATTTGGAATAAGTCATGACATGGCAATCCAAATAGTTTATGTCTAATAATTTATTCGGTTTATGCAAAGTAGGTAAAGTATTTTTCACAAGATTGTATTCTCCATTATGATATTATTCCTTCCTAGGTGTGCTTTCATAAGATACTCATTTATCTACATCATTACATAATTAACATGGAATGTATTCTTTACTAAAAAAGAGAATATATTATGTATTGAAACAATTTTTAAAAATAAGTTATATGAGATAGTAAATATGATAATATATTGAGATTTGTTATTTATAATATTATTTTGTTATTTTATATTTTTCCAATCTTTTTAGGTTGTAATTTTTTTACCATATTTTTATTATAATTATCTTATATTAATATATTCTAATAAAAAAATCTTAATCTCTTTTTTAATTTATTCTCAAAATTCATTATCTTTTAAATACATAACTATATAAAAAAACTATTATATTAAAAAAATCTAAAATGATTGTGTGAACAAAGGAATGCCCTTAAAAACAAGAGAAATGTCCCCATCAAATATAATAAAGCTTGCCAAAGCACTTTAATGCTTGTCATACTCAATGGAAAAAATATAATGCATGGAAGTTTGTGGTATGCAACTTAGGTTGGTGTTTATTGGATGGACAAAAACTGCAGCCCTTTGTACGTTCCAATCCACTATATATATCAAAAACTATATTTCTTTCAATGAATTATTCTTTGACATGTACACAATCATAAACTTTGACTATATAATAAGCTTAACTAGCTTTGATGATAAGGTTATATTGGATGCCTTTAAATATGAACTAATAAGAACGTCTTGTCTTTAGATTTAATTTCACAATCAAATAGATTAATTGATAGATCCATCCATCCATCATCCTAAAATTGTATTTATAAAACTATATGATCTCAACATAGATACTGAATTTTAAATGAGTGCAGAAAATTTTAAATGTAAGATATGAATATGGCCTAATCAAATCAAAACTAAACGTGAGGGATTTCGAATGTAGGATACAAACATGGTTCACTCTTAAGCATATTATTATTCGTGCTTTTAAATAAAATTGAATTTGTAATTTTTATTTGTCATTTAATTATGTTGAGAGTTTTTTGTATAATAGCGGTAGGTAGTGTAAAGAAATAATGTTGTTTGTGAAATTTTTTTTTAGACATTAAATTTGACTTTAAGTTGATCACTAGAGAACAATTTCAACATTAAATTTGACACTCATTTGACTTCTACTTGAAAGTTGTTTTCTTTCTCTTTGAGAAATCGATTGGAAAATAGTAATATCTCAAGTCCGTGTGAGAATTTGGGGGCCATTTTTTCTTATAATATTTTTGTGTCTATCACAATAATACATCTGCATTTATGTCATTTGTCAACAATTAATAGAATCATAAAAAAGTGTAATAGAGTTGATAATCAATGTCATATGAAGATTTTAGAATTGTAGAAATAACTCCAAAATATATTTTAAAAGCATAATTCACTTGAAATAATAATTTTTAAAAAAAAATTATGATTAAAACTTGAAGTTGATATATCTCAACATATTTCAAATAAATATATTTAAAATATTTATACGCATATAAAACACAAATAAAAAGTCAAATAATAATAATAATAATAATAATTGTTTTATAATCCATGGTGTTGGGCGCCTTTTTAGGGTCTGTGGCGGTGACGGACAAATAAGACTACCTCATACCCCCAATACACAAAGATACCTAACTATGCTTCAAATATAAGGCGTACATACCCTACCCCTACAAGTTAATCTTAATATATACATACATATATATATTATATACACATACACATGCGCATACACATATACCCTTGTTTACAAATCTATATATTAACATGATATAAACAATACTAATATAAAGAAAACAAAGCACATTTGTGTGGGGCCATGGTCGGATCAAATACTATATTGCCGTATATATCACCCACTAGACATTGGGGTATGAAACATCAAATCCACAAACTGATTTACTTATTCACAAAAAGTGAAACATATTTTTGTAATCTTTTTAATGAGAGTAGACCATGTCTAGTAGAAGCCATTACGTTTGATATTCCCCACCATATACCAAAAGCAAGAGGACTCCACTACTAAATAAACAATAAGTGTACACAACATATTTTATTTTTATCAACAATGATTTGACATTAAAAAATTTGTAATGACTCATACCATACATAAGAAAAAAAACTTAAAGATAGAAATTTTTGCACGGAAACAAATGTTGGCCACATACTTATAAGGTGGGCAGGCATCCTTTTAATGGGGATGTTTCCTCTAAACAATCTAAACTTGCAAGACAGCGATAGTAATTATTATTTTTTGTGGGATAATCATCTGAAGATGATCACCACCCATAGTCACTAAAATTGTATTGTTTGTAGAAGTTTTTAATATATAAAAAATTGGGTTGTAATTGGATGAATCTTAAGGTGGTAATAATTATAAGACACTATATTTTCTAAAAGTTCTTCAAGTTCTTCCAATGAAAGAAGAGATTAGAGAGTTTATAATTCTTTGGAGGTTATATGGTACAAGTTTCTATCTTTTTAAGTCAATAATAATAATTCAACCACCCCCATAACTTAGCTTATAATGGTTTTGACTTTGGGTATATAGGAAAAATCAAAACCATAGTTGTTTATTGTTTAATTGAAAAATTACTTCTTTTAATAGTACATAATAGTGTACAACATTAGTCATATAAAATATCAAGTCGAATGAATCATGTCCTAGGATGCAAAATAATTAAGTTATACTGACCTCAAAATACCATAATCACCTCACATCAAACTCTGTGATTATAATGTATAACTAATAAAATCTTTTCAATCATAAAATGTATAAAAACAATGCCCGACATTACAAACCCCATATAATAAGGCACCTACAAGCAATCCACAAACATGGCGGATGGACAAGGTAGGGGAGGAAGATTGTGAGGCATTCCCCCATCTTGTTGTTGCTAGGTGGATCCTTCGTGTTAGGTATGAGCTCCCAATCATCATTAGCATTCTTATCTTCTTCTTCATCATTTGCAATTATGTCAAAAATTCTAGTCTTGCTTCCTTTGATATCCAAAGGCCAATGCGATCTTGAGGTGAGAAATTTCCTCATCTCTATGAGTAGTAATGCCCATGATAGCATGTGTGCCATGTCCTTATGAAGGAGAATAGCGGTGGGGAGAATCGGGTGACACCCGATTGGACAAAGACAACGGAACTACCTAGTGGTCCAGGAGGTTCAAATGGTTTTCCACCTCCAAATGTACTTTTGCAACTTGCACATGAATCTAAAACATAATATTGGAAAACATAACAACTTTGTTAGTCATGGAAAATTCTTTATTCATAGCTAATTTATTGAAAACAACATTGTTCATGTCTTTCCAAATGTGAGATAAAATATCCACACACAAAATATGCCAATTTGGTTGCATTTCGTAGGTACATGGTCGAGTCCCCTTGCAAGTCCAAAAATAAGAATTCTAGGAGCAAGGGTTGAAACATGGTATGAATCCACTTCCGGACAAAATGAGCATGAGAGAAAAACCATAGTAAATATTTCACGGTCTTGTCCCTATGGAAGGTAGGAAAATCGGAACTTGAAACCCCCACATGTTTTAGTATATCACCGATAAGTAGACCCTTGTAAAGAATGCACAAAATAAAATGAACTTTTGGGGTTTGATGATGGCTTCCCATATATTTTCAAAAATATTATCTCGAGTAGAATCTAGACACTGAATTGCCAATGGTGGTTATTAGTTTTGGTCTATATATGTTAAGGGTAGAGAAAATGACAACTTTCTCGAGTTTGTACCATTAGAATGGGCTTTTGGTTGGCTAATTCTAATCTTTCCTCTAAATAAATATGGAGAAAATCTCAATTCTATGGAGGCATTTAGTAGGTATGGAATTTTGGTTCTAAAAAATAGACTCAACATCCTCAATTTTAAGCTAAAATTTGTCCATGGTAATCCAATGGAGTGTATTCCAAGGTATCGAATTGCAAGAGACTTTTTAAAAGATGTCACAAATAGTATCAATTCCTATTTAAAATCCTCTGAATCTTAATCCATGGAACTATAGAAAATTAAGATTTCAAGATACCACCAAAGATGATCTAGAACAAGATTTCCAACAAAACTATTTTTGGCGAGTCCCAAAATCTATATTTAGAATTTTTCAAGTTTTTATTATTTGCATTTATTACAGTCTTATAAGGATTTTTGGGCTTTGGGAACTTACGGGTGGTTATTTACTAACTATAGTTGCAAACTAGTAGCACATGTCACTCTTCTTTCTAACACATTCCTTGATATGTTGCTAGGTCAACGACCTAGGATATATGAATCCAATATGTAACACTAAAAATAATATTAATATAAGGATACATTTTAGATTTCTTCCAATTATGTCTTTTCAAATCCATCCCTAAGGTGGATACAAATGGTTTCCATTTAGGATGACCTTTTGTTCCCATTTGAAACCCTTCATATTCTATTTTTAACATTTTTCATATTCTCCATTATATAGCTATGATGTAGCTTATTATTTGAATAAGGAGATGGATCTCGACCATACATATCTCTTACGGAGTTTACCAATTTTATAATGTTTGAATTTCAATAAAATTAATTTATTTCTAAAACTCTTTCATTGTGAATTGATTGTTATAACACATTAATTGTGTTTTCCACCGGGTTGTAGCCCAATCTAGATCAAAAGATAACAAGAATTAAGGGATAAACCATTCACGAGTCCATCCCTTATCTAGATGAGACTGGGTTTGATAATTTCTCAATCCTTTTAAATGTTTTTGGTCATAAATTCTCTATAAATTTTAATTGGCATAAGGGTGATAAGAAGATAACTAAGCCAAATGCCATTCCAAGCCTTCTTATCAAGAAGACCCCAAGAGATGTAATTTCTCAAGATTATTTTCCATTCATCGATACCTTCAAAACCTTTGATGTTCCACATGATAGGGCATGGCCTTGAAGTTTAATTTCAATGAGACCAAGCCCTCCACATTCTTTATGTCTGAAAAATATAGCTAAAGAGACTTCGTGAAATATTTTTCTCCCTTTATAATTAGTCCATAGAAATCCATAAAAAATTTATCTACATTGGCATAATTAACTTTGGAGGGCACCTAACATAAGGAATAATAAACATGATTGATAATAAGCAATTTATAGTATACCTAAAACTTGTCATCCATGGAGAAAGGTTTGGTAATCTAGAAGACTATATTCTTGATATCTCTTTGAATCGCATAAGACCATATCTCACAATAAGAGGCTTGAAAATAAAAAAGGGTGTGTAAAAACTTGAATTGAATTTCTTTCTGGTTGAATCCATCATCGTCAATATCCCTCTAACCAAGGGGTCATGGGGAAGGGATACTATATGTAGCATGTAGTCTTTCTCCACTAAATGGAGGATCCCCAAGAAAGGTAAAAAACTTAAGGAGTTGCATAACATGCTTCATAGAGGATTAGTCTTCCACAAGAGTGAGAAAATGAGTCATTGTTGATCATTTTCATTGATGCCAAAGGATCTGAAAGGATATGGCCTTGTTTTAAAGTTGAGGGTGAGGCCACGGAAAGTGGATATGAGTTTGACTAAGCTTCAGGTCATAATTGTAATTTCCTGGGATGGTAAATAGACTTGGCATGTGCAATTGCAAATTTGAAGGGGTAATAGACATTTAGATCTATAGAAGTTACACTGGCGAGGTGGTTGCACGTCTGACTCAATTGCCCCCACCTTTCTAAGATTATAGAAGTGGATTCCAAGTGGAGTTGACTAGAGAATATGATTAATTAAATAACTAATTTAATTAGTTATTAATTGTGAGGAGATAATTAACATTTCAAATAAATAAATGTGTAATTATACAAGCTAAGGGGTGTTATGAACTAATTTAATTAATTTTAAAAGGGTGTATTGTAGCAAGAAAGAATTAATTTAATTAATTATAATTGGATGGAATCAAGCTAGAAATATGAATGTATTTTTAGGGTGTCTATATTTGCCCCTCTTTAAAGTGTTATTATGAAG
The DNA here is from genome assembly GCA_018340775.1 of Taxus wallichiana var. yunnanensis. NCBI lineage: Eukaryota > Viridiplantae > Streptophyta > Pinopsida > Cupressales > Taxaceae > Taxus > Taxus wallichiana. The sequence continues at coordinate 820,756,689 of CM031235.1, forward strand.
TAATAACATTTTAAAGATAATAGACACATGTAAATTAGCGAGCGGAAAGCGGTGAAGCATTTGGATGCCCTGGGGTGAGTGCACCAAGTTGGGGGCCAAAAGGGGGTCTTAAGTGGACGCATTTTTCTGGAAAAAAGAAAAAAATCTTCAACTTGTACGAGTTTTTTGAAATAGTTACACTCAAAATTGTAAGATGTTGTAGAAATATGAATCGTAGCATTTTGAGTCTAGTTTCTAAGCTACTAAATTTTATTGAAAACGGATAAGTTTAAGTGGGTCAAACAACTAAAATACCAACAGATACTCCTGCTTTTGTTAAAAATATAATAGAGTGACTTTCATGCCCCCCACCATTTTTGAGCACCATTTAGTATTTTTGAAAACCCTTTGGTAGAAAGATAGCTAGGAGCATCTAGTTTGGGCTCCATTTTTAAAAAAAAAAATTAACGAATATTTTTTTATTTATGATTTTTCTAATACAAAAATTTTATGTTTTGAAAAACAACGGAGCTCCAACCATGTATCCCCCTAACTACCTCAAAAAATATTAAAATTAGATTATTTTTTGAATATGTATAGAATTATGCCTAGTTTGGGCTAGTATACAAAATTTTTAACTTCGATCACCCAAAAAAAAGATACACCATGAAAGATAAACATATTTACACTTCAAAAAATAGCTATAAAAAGGCATAGTTAGAAAATAAATAATATGGAAACCTTATATTAGTCAGAAAATTTAGAAAATTATATTTTTAGAAAGAAGAGACTCTGCTCTACGTCGTGGTATAATTTTTTTAAAAATGGATTGATTGTTTTATTTTGATTTATCATAGAGGAAGTGTCATTTTTACATTTTCTTGTAAAAACTTGTTATTTGTTGTGTTTGTGTAGGTCCATGCCTCAGGCTTGGGGATCCAAACCGGATCCCAAGCCTTGAGGCATGGCTTGGGAAAAGAGAAAACACAAAACGTGTACGCGTACGCATTTTTGTTTGTTTTATATATTGTGGCCCCCCAACGTCCCTTTCATCTCTTTCACGGGAATTCTACAAACATTTTGTTTTGTCTGCAATTTTCTCTACATTCTTACACGATTTTTAGTATTTCATTTTGTCCCTACCCCACTAGTTGATTTTTTCTAATCATGGGCGATAAACATCGAGCTAAGGACAAGAGGAAAGTCAAGAATAAGACACTAGAGCAATTGGAAGAGAAGAGAATAAAGAAATTGAAGAGAATGCAAAAACTTCAAGCAGGGCAAGGTACATCCGCTATATCAAATGTAGCTAATGTATTAGAAAATTGGGATGAAATACATAATGAAAATGTAGAGAATAATGATTTTGTAATGAATAATGATATTGAATTGAATGATAATGTTGGTATGGATGAAGAAATTGATATGAATCCAATTGTTGAACCCTTACTTGAGAATCCAAATGTTAACCCCGAAATTTGTATGAAAACATTGAATGAAGAAAGTAACCTTGTAAATGAATCTTCACCTCTAAGAACACCTCCTTCCATTTCATGAAGAAAACCAATTCACTTAATTGAAATTTATGAAAATATTATAAAACCAATGCCTAACAAAATGTCTGAAAGAAATGCGAGAAGAAAAGCTAGTGGAATTTGGGATAATTACTTTGAGAATTTAAATGACACACAAAGATGTCAATTATTTGTTTCATTGATGAAATTAATTAAGATGAGACCTATAATGAAGACCCTAGGGTTAAGAACATCTAATGTTGTTGATCAAAATGCATCAATTATTGAAAACATACATAAAACATACCAAATTGTAGGTGGCAAAAGATGCACCAAAGATAGTAATGTTACATGACATGCACTAACTAATTGTATAGTAAGTGATAAAATAGTTAATAAATGCTTAATTAGAAAAACAAGCAGTGCTTTTAAGCTAAACAAAAAACACTAATGAAAGCAATAGAGAGACGTAAACGTCTTGAGTTAGTCAATAACACTAACTATTGGGCTTTCTCTAGCAGACTTCCACGAAAATAAAAGAATACATCTGATATTCTAAAAGAATTAATTGTAAAATTTTGGAATGAGAACACAAGGGTGTCACCGAATAGAAGAGATACAGTAAAAAGAAGAATAGGTTCTCGTAATCGTGAATTGTGTGCAAAACATTTTTTAGATATGACTCAAACAAAATTGTTTTCTAAGTTTAAAAATGAAAATCTACAAATTAACATTAGCCAAAGATTCTTTGAAATGAACAAACCCTTTTATGTAAAAATCAATCACTCACGTACCACTTGTTGCAGGCATCATGTTGAATTTTCAATGCATTATGATGTTTTTTGTCAAATACGTCATGTTTTGCATACTAACATCATGTTGCAGGAGTGTGGAATAAATTTCCCACAAAAATCTTCAAAGGAATTTATTTTGACAATATTTTGTGAAAAATCAACAAGACAATTTTTTTATAACAAAGCATGTTTGGATGGAACGTGCAATGTATGTGGTGGCTTGCCAAATCTGAAAAGTTGTATCCACAGGAGAGTACATAATCAATAGGAAAAGAATTGGTTGATTTCACCAAATATAAATCGGCAGACATATCAATTAAAATATGGAAAAGAATCTAAGAGGTGTGAACTTGTTACAAAACAATTGTGTGTATCGAATATATGGTCAAATTTAGAGAGGAAATTTTTATGAGTATGCAAAGCACACACATTGAGCTCGATAGTTAGATGAAAAATTCAAGTTAAGCAAGGACACATTCCACTTGGTACTATTGTTTTAGTAGTTGACTTCATAGAGAATTACACATTGCAGCCACAAATGGAGGTTCAGTCTCAATATTATAACTCAGTGCAAGTTTTATTTTCATGCATATAACATTCATGCACTCTCCTAAAAGCACTGAGCAAGATCAAAAATATTAAGAGAGTATCATTTCTACATCAGTGATGATCGGACACATTCTACAAATATGTACAAGGGTGTTTCTAGGTGTTTTATGTGAAACTTGAATGAGAGGAACATTAGTTTCGATCAACATTACATTTGGTCGGACAACTACATCACAATTCAAGAATGCACAAATGTTTTATTGGCTAAGCAAGATGCACAAAGAAACAAATGTACAACATATCTGGAGTTTTACTGAGGCAGGGCATGGAAAAGGAGAGCATGATGGTGTAGGAGCATGTGTGAAAAGAGCACTTGCAAGAGAAGAGTTAAAGTTCAAGGATGGTGCTAAATTTACGATACAAAAAAGCATTGTTGATTGGTGTGTCAAGAATATGGGCCATGAATCTCAAGAGAGATCAACGGTTCATAGATATTTTTGGTTGATAGAGCAACAACATCTGACAAACTTTGAAGATTGTATGATAGTTACATGATCAAGTGATATGCACTCATTCCGTAGTTCAGATGCAAATGCTTGGACTATTTATACTAGGTGCATGACATGTTTTTGTATATCATGCATTGATTTTGCGTGGAATGAATGTGAGTCACAATAGTGGGTGGATGAATGGACTTATAGACCTCTAATTCCACTCGACACACATCAAGTTCCATGAGCATTACAACTTGTAGGGTCTTCAGATCAAATGACAACATCACTTGACTTTGACCAAGTCTCTGATTTAGTGCAACAAGGTACATACATATATGTACATGCCATGTTTTAGATTTATAAATTATTAAATGGTCAACTCTTAATGTATTTATAAATTGACTGAATAATTTTACTTTGTGATACATAGGGCACGTTTTTGATTATTGCGACGGAATTTAACGAAGAGGGAATAGACTACTTCTTATCTCATTGTGTAGAGGGAGAAAAAATTTGAATTCCACAGTCATTGATGGTGAAGACCTTGAGTATCCCACTGGATCAGTGGTAGTCACTGAACTTGGCTTCGACGATATCCTATCAAAAAATAAAACATTTGGTTGTTTGAAGACTATGAAGTACATCGAAGATACTTCACTATTCACATTTGGTCCTTGCAACAAATATTAAATTGATCAAATATCGAGGTCGGCCATCAAACAAAAATCTATGGAAGGTTCGTGAATTAGATCATGAAGCAATTCTTGCTACTGTCAAGAATAGAGTTGATCCTTGTGGTTCATTGGATTGAATTTGCAAAGGTATGTTCTTCATGAATTTAATTTGAATATTTACTTAAATGATTTTTTTAAATTTTGTATGATTTAAAATTCTATTTAATTGCTTACTAACATGTTTATGTAGGTTAGTGGTGCCAAAAAGCTTCCACCTTCACGTGGTTGGCACTGTCAGTAGAGAATTTATTATTCTCAAAGCCAAGTGAAGCTAAGAAAATTAAATATTAGAAAGGAACAACAAATAAAAATTCTCATTTCACCACCTATATTGTAAAAATATCTTCTTAAAATTCGCATTTCACCACCTATATTATATGAACCACCTATATTATTCAAGTGATTGGCAATGGACAACCTTACACTAACTTAGTCTGAATGGAGACAAAGAAAACCGTGAGAGGCTTTCATATTGGGCCCCTGACGTGGAGGTCTCGGATCTAACGTGATGTCTCTAGGTGCCACGGAGTCCGAGAAATCACCCGTCGAAGATATGGCGTGATTGGGCTTCAAGGCTCTTAAGCGACTACGCCCGGATGGGGTAGCCCGAAATCATGGGGAGTGTAGGGAACCAAAAATAATGCTCCAATAGCGTTCACTGAGCCATTTGGATGTGTTGGCCCAAATTTTTGGTCCCACGAGCTTCCATTTGCAAACTACATCATGTGGCACCTAATACATTTCGTTGCACTATTTCACGCATTTGCAAACAATAGGACAACGAGAGAACCGAATGGAGACGGAAAAACCATGAGAGGCTTTCATAGTGGGCCCCATGTAGAACTCTTGGATCCAACGAGACATCTCTAGGTGCCACGAGTCCGAGAAATCACCCATCAAAGATATAAGGTGTTTTGGTCTTAGGGCTCTTAAGAGACTACAACCGAACAAGGTAGCCCGAAAGCACGGGGAGCATAGGGAACCAAAAAAATACTCCAATAGCATTCACCATAGCTATTTGGACGTGTTGGCCTAGATGGTTCGGTCCCACATGCTACCGTTTGCAAACTACAACATCTAGTAACCTTACACTGACTCAGACTGCACTATTTCTCGCGTTTGCAAACAATAGCACAACGAGAGAACCGGATGGAGACAGATAAAACCGCGAGAGGGTTTCGTAGAGGGCCTTGACATGGAGCTATCGGATCTAACGAGATGTCTCTAGGTGCCACGGAGTCTGAGAAATCACATCAAATATATGGTGTGTTTGGGCCTTAGGGCTCTTAAGTGACTACGCCCAGACAAGGTAGCCCAAAAACACGGGAGCGTAGGGAACCAAAAATAAGCCTCCACTAGCATTCACCTAGCCACCCCACGTGTTGGCGTAGTTGGTTCGGTCCCACGAGCTTCCATTTGCAAACTACACCCTCTGGCAGCCCTACACTGACTTAAACTACACTATTTCGTGCATTTGCAAAAAATAGAACAGTGAGAGAACCGGATGGAGATGGAAAGATCGAGCGAGATGTCTCTAGGTGCCACGGAGTCTCAAAAATCACCCCTCGAAGATATGGCATGATTGGACCTCGGGCTCTTAAATGACTACGCCCGAGACGGGGTACCCCAAAAGCACGGGGAGTGTAGGAGGCAAAAAAATACTCCACTAGCATTCACCTAGCCACCCCGACGTGTTGGCGTAGTTGGTTTGGTCCCACGAGCTTCCGTTTGCAAACTACAGCTCTCTGGTAGCCCTACACTGACTTAGACTACACTATTTCACGTGTTTGCAAACAATAGCATAGCGAGAGAACCAGATGGAGATGTAGAAACCCACAAGATTATTTTGAAGAGGTCCCCACCATGGATATTTCAGATCGATGAGACATCTCTAGGTGCCACGAGTCCGAGAAATCACTGTCAAGATATGGCGTGATTGGGCCTTAAGGCTCTTAAGCGACTACGCCCGAACGAGGTTGCCCGAAAGCACGGGGAGCATAGGGAGCCAAAATGAATGCTCCACTAGTGTTCACCAAGCCACCCCAATGTGTTGGCATAGTTGGTTCAGTCCCACAAGCTTCCGTTTGCAAACTACACCCTCTTGCGAGCCCTATGCCGACTCAAACATAATACTATTTTCGTGAGTTTGCAAACAATAAGACAATTGAGAGAACCGGATGGAGATGGAAAAATCCATGAGAGGATTTCATAGAGGGATTTAACATGGAGCTTATGGATCTGACGAGACATCTCTAGGTGCCACGAAGTCATAGAAATCACCCATCGAAGATATGGCGTGATTGGGCCCCAGGGCTCTTAAGCGACTATGCCCAAACGAGGTAGCCTGAAAGCACGGGAGCATAGGGAGCCAAAAATAATTCTCTACTAGCATTCACCATGCCACCCCAATGTGTTGGAGTAGTTGGTTTGGTCCCACAAGCTTCCGTTTGTAAACTACAAAATTTTATCAACCCTACACCGACTCAAACCGCACTATTTCACGCGTTTGCAAACAATAGCGCACAAATGAGAGAACCGGATGGATACGAAGAAAACTGCGAGAGGATTTCAAAGAGGTCCCCACCATGGAGCTTTTGGATCTGACGAGACATCTCTAGGTGCCATGGAGTCTAAGAAATCACCCATTAAAGATATGGCATGATTGGGTCTCGGGGCTCTTAAGTAACTACGCCCGAACAGGTAGTCCAAAAGCATGGGGAGCGTAGGGAGCCAAAACGAATGCTCCACTAGCATTCACCTAGACATCCCAATGTGTTGGTGTAGTTGGTTCATTCCACGAACTTTTGTTTGTAAACTACACCTCTGCTTGCCCTAACCCGACTCAAATTCTACACTATTTCACTCGTTTGCAAACAATAAACACATGAGAGAACTAGATGGAGACGGAGAAAATCGTGATGAGTTTTTCATAGAGGGCTTCAATGTGAGATCTCAGATCTGAAAATACATCTCTATGTGCCACATAGTCCGAGAAATCACCCTTCAAAGATATGGCGTGATTGGGCCCCGGGGCTCTTAAGCGACTATGCCGACAAGGTAGCCAAAAGCATGGAGAGCATAAGGAGCCAAAATGAATGCTCCACTAGCATTCACCACGCCACCCTGACATGTTTGCGTAGTTGGTTTGGTCCCATGAGCTTATGTTTGCAAACTACACCCTCTAACAACCCTACAATGACTTAAACTGCACTATTTCACGCGTTTACAAACAATAACATAGTGAGAGAACCAGATGAGATGAGAGAAGCCATGAGAGGGTTTAGTAGAGGGCCCCAACGTGGAGATATTATATCTGATGATATGTCTCTAGGTGCCACGGAGTCTGAAAAATCACCCGTCAAAGATATGGCGTGATTGGGCCTCGGGGCTCTTAAGCGACTACGCCCGGAACAGTGAGTACCTCAAAAGCACGGGGAGTGTAGGGAACCACCAATGTTCAATGATTTTTCCATAGGATCAACTATGTAGGCTATGAACTTAGATTTGTTTGGGAGACCATAGTGTTCCAATTGTTCATTTTGAAAGAATGAATATCTTCAATCAAATAGAGAATGAAGAGCCTAAATTTTTTTTTTTGACATTCAAAAGGTTGTTTATGCCAAAAAAGAAGCCAAAGGCCATATAAATATTCGATCTTCAAGTTTAGATGACAATGAAAATCATGAAGAAAAACAATTAGGTGAAGATGTTACTATGATTCCGGAAGAAATTCCTCTGAAAGTCATAAAGAGTCAATTTGATTACCCAAAAACATCTAGAAGAACTTAAAGAGAAGATACGAGTGGAAGAAAAGGAAAAATGGGAAGCGTGGAAGGATCACAACTTAACTGGAATGGAAGATCTATGTGATGTTGTCGATAGAATCATGGATAATCTTAAGGACAACATGCCAAGTTGATTATTTTTATTAATCCCAGTTGCTTCAACTTCACAAATCAAACTAGGTAGTTCCAAAAGCAGCATAATGGCAAGAAAAATTGCAATGAAGTATTGATAATTGAGCGTAGTTGTTTAAGAGCCTTGAGGCCCAATCACGCCATATCTTCAATGGGTGATTTCTCAAACTCCGTGGCACCTAGAGATGTCTCGTCATATCCAACAGCTCCATGTTGAAGCCCTCTACGAAATCCTTTCGCGGTTTCCTCTGTCTCTATTTGGTTCTCTCACTGTGCTATTGTTTGCAAACATGTGAAATAGTGCAATTTGAGTTAGTGTAGGGTTGCTAGATGTTGTAGTTTGCAAATGGAAGTTCGTGGGACCAAACCAACTACACCAACACATCGGGGTGGCTAGGTGAACACTATTGGAGCATTCGTTTTGGTTCCCTACGCTCCCCGTGCTTTCAGGATACCCCATTCGGGCATAGTTGTTTAAGAGCCCTGAGGCCCAAACATGTCATATCTTCGACGGGTGATTTCTCAGACTCCATGGCACCTAGAGACATCTCATCAGATCTGACAGCTCCACGTCGAGGCCCTCTACGAAATCCTCTCACGATTTTCTCCGTCTCCATCCAGTTCTCTCGATGTGCTATTATTTGCAAACGCGAAAATGTTAGGAAATAAGAGATAAAATATGTAGAATAATCCCTTACGAATCACAATAGTAGAAACTAATATGCGAAAAATATTACGGATCTCAAATAAAAGTAGAATAAATAACACAACACAAGGAGACAAGATTTAACGTGGTTCACCCAATATGGGCTATGTCCACCAAGAATCACTTGCTTAGATTTTATTACAAGCCTCCACTCTCTCAATACAATACCTGATCCGTTTGGAGCTATGCTCAACAAACTCTATAAATTCACACCGAATTCAAAGCACATCTGTAATACATTTTCTTGTACATCTATCATATGCATAAGACCATATAAATAGACAACTACTTAAGCGTTTTACAAAACCGTTTGATACAAAACCATGGGTATCAAAACCATGGGCAAAAAACCGTGGGTATTAAAACAATGGGTACCGAAAAACCATGGGCCCAAAAATAACCCATAACGGTTACCCATTACCCATGGGTTAATAAACCACCCATGAAAATTTACTTTGGGGGCTTCGCCCCTGAGCCCCCTTCCATCGAGGGGCTTCACCCCCGAACCCCCTAACCCGCTCACCGGCGAGTGGGACCGCCGTAAAAATACCCGAGTGTAACACATAGAAGGTGTACCACACTCTAACATGAAAATAGGCTCCACAAACATAACAATCTCCCACTTGGAGACTAATTTTCACTGAGCAAGCTTCTAAACCCTTCAATGTCATCCGTGAAGGCCAACCAAAGCTGAACATAGCTTTAGTTTATCCCTTGTGACCACCTTGGTCATCATGTCTGCAGGATTCTGACTGGTATGAATCTTCTCCAACTTCAACTTATCTTCCTCCAAAGTTGTCCTGATGAAGTGATATCTCAACTATATATGCTTCATCCTAGAGTGGAAAGCAGAGTTCTTAGCTAGGTGTATAGCACTCTAACTATCACTATGCAGCTTACATTCCTCCTTCTTATGCCCCAACTCCTCAAGCAATTGTTGTAACCAAATCATCTCTTTGCTTGCCTCTGTGGCAGCAACATACTCAGCCTCCGTGGTTGACAAAGCCACCAACTTTTGTAGTCATGAAATCTATCTCACTGCTGTCCCACCTACAATGTAAATATAACTGTCGTGTTCCTCCTACTATCAACATCTCCAGCCATGTCTGAATCTACATAACCATGTAAAGTGGTGTCTAATCCATCTGTAGCACAAAATTGTCCCCATGGTCCCTCTCAAATACCGAAGGATCCACTTTATTGCTTGCCAATGCTCTTTACCTAGATCACTCATAAATCTACTCACAACTCCCACTGCATGGGCAATATCAGGCCTAGTGCACACCATAGCATACATCAAACTACCAACCACTGATGAGTAAGGTACCTTGGACATCTGGTTTCTTTCCTGCTCTGTCTTGGGACACTACTCCTTTGATAACTTAAAATGGCCTGCCAAAGGATTCCCAACCGGTTTAGCATCATGCATGTTAAACCTATCCAATACCTTCTTAATGTACTCTTCCTAAGATAAATTTAGCTTCCGTTCCTTCCTATCCCGAGTTATCCTCATACCAAGGATTTGTCTGGACTACCCCAAATCCTTCATATCAAAGGATTCACTTAGTTGTTTCTTGAGTACTTTTATTTCCTACATGTTTTTACCTGCAACCAACATGTCATCAACATACAAACACAAGATAATATAACTTCCATCCTCAAATTTCTTTGTATACACGCAATGGTTAGAATGACATCTAATATAACCTTGCTCCATCATGAAGCTATCAAACTTCTTATACCATTGACGTGGAGCTTGTTTCAGGCCATACAAGCTCTTCTTCAGTTTGCACACCATCTCCTCTTTACCTTTGACTTCATATCCTTCTGGCTACTGCATATATAGCTCCTCCTCCAAATCACCATGGAGAAATGTAGTCTTTACATCTAAGCTATTCTAAGTGCAAGTCTTCTACTACCACTATTCCAAGAATAGTTCTAATAGAAGTCATTTTTACTACAGGAGAAAAAATCTCATCAAAATCTATACCTTGTTTTTGTGTAAACCCCTTGACCACCAACCGAGCCTTATATCTTTTCTTTCCTCCTCCTTCATCTTTAACTCTGTACACCCACTTGTTCTACAATGCTCTTTTGCCTTCCGGTAGCTTCACCAAATCCCAAGTCTGGTTCTCCATGAGAGACTTATGCTCCTCATCCATGGCTTGCTCCCACTTCTTCTAGCATCTACCTGCATTACTTCATCAAATATCTCTTGCTCTCCACTGTCAGTGAGTAATAAATAATAAAGAGAAGGAGAAAATGTTCAGGTTCTCTTCTTACCCTAGAAGACCTCCTCAATATAGGAGTTTGGGGTTCTGTTGAGTAGGTTCTGAACTGATTCATGTGTCACTTTCCCATCCGGAAGATCTTCTACCACCGGGATATTCTTTCTTGGATTCTTCCTGTTTTCCTATAATCGTTGCTTATACATGACTTTCTCATTAAAGACCACATCCCTAGATCGAATGATTTTCTTGTCCTTAATACTCCAACATTTATATCCAAATTCATCACCACCATAACCAATGAAAGTACATTTTTCTGATTTAGCCTCTAGCTTGGTCCTATCATCCTTGTCTATATGAACAAACACCTCACATCCAAATACTCTAAGAAATGAATAATCAACTTTCTTACCATACCAAGCCTCCTCAGGTATGCCTCCATCCAAGGCACTTGAGGTTCCTCTGTTTATCAAGTACACAGCTGTGCTCACCGCTTCTACCCAAAAAGAAAGAGGTTGTCCTGCATGTAACCTCATGCTCCTAGCACATTCCATTATTGTTTTATTCATCCTTTCTGATACCCCATTCTCTCATGGAGTTCTTGAACCATATTTTGCCTACGGATTCCATTCTTAGAACAATAATAATCAAATTCATTGCTACAATACTCCCCTCCATTATCGACTCCGAGAATTTTAAATTAAGACTGTTTCATTCTCTACCAAGGCTTTCCATTTAAAAAAGTATCAAATACATCATATTTGTTTCTAATACAATAAACCCAAACTTTCCTTGTTACATCATCAATAAAAGTAACATAATAACTTGAACCCCAAAGAGATGATACCTGAGCCGGCCCCCACACATCAAAATGTACTAGCTCTAACTTACTCTCTTTCTTCGTAGGTCCAACCTTGAGAAACCTTACTTGCTTTTGTTTCCCATATATGCAGTTCTCACAGAAATCTAAACTTGTTTCTATATATCTAGGTAAATTCTTCTTTATGATGTCCATGCCCTTATGGCTCATATGACCGAGCCTATAGTGCCATAATGTTGTATCTGCATCTGAAAGCCACAAGATTACAATCATTAGTACTATTAGTGGTTAAATACAAGGTTCCAACCTTCTTACCTCTTGCCACCACAAGAGCACCCTTAGTAACCTTCCAAGAATCAATCAAATATCATATCATAAGACAACCATCACTTCCCAATTGCCCGCCGATATCAAATTTCTCCTTAATGTAGGCACATGTCTGACATCCTTCAATAGCCATGTATTCCCATTCTACATCTTAACCTAAACATAACCTTTTCCAACTATATTGCAAGGCTCATCATCACCAAGAAAAACATGCCCAAAATCCCCTTGAACATAATCAACAAAATAATGCCTATGTGGAGTAACATGAAAAGAAGCCCTTGAATCTAAAACCCAAGATTCAATAATATTATGCAAAGAAAGAATCAAAGCATCCTGACATACATTACCCGATGCCACATTTGCCTCCTTGTTTTCTTCTTGTTGTTTCTTCTTGTCTCGAAGCTCCCAACAATCCTTCTTTGCATGCCCAGACTTTCCACAATTCCAACATACAATCTTGCTCTTGGATTTTGACCTTGCCCGATCTTTTGATTTTCCACGGTTTCCTCTATTCTTTTATCTCCCTCTAGTTTCCACTATCAAAGCATTCCCTGAAGTAGAAGATTCCCTGGAGCTTTTTCTTCACATTTCCTCACTTAGAATCACCCCTACAACTTCCTCAAACTTCAACTTCGAGTTAGCTGGAACCAAGTTGCTTACTGCCATTACCAGTCTATTCCAACTTTCAAGTAAAGAGCACAGAATTAATAAAACCCTAACTTCTTCATCAAATTCTATTATAACCGAAGCTAGCATATTCACAACCATATTGAAATCATTTAAATGATCTGCTACTGAACTATTCTCAGACATCTTCATATTAAACAACTTTTTCATTAAAAATATCTTGTTAGAGGTAGAGGGTTTTTCATACAACTTCCTAATGCATCCATTAGATATTTTGTCGTCTTTTCCTTTGAAACATTAAATAATACCGAAGGTATGCAAGACACATTCGGATCATTCAATTTCCTTCCGATCCAACAAATCCCATTTCGCATCTATCATACTCGAGGTTTGTTCACCTTCTCGACACGGAGTATAAAGATCTTTCGATAAAGGTAATTTTCCATCTACATCTTCCAAAGACTGAAATTTTGCCCGTTGAATTTATCAACCCTAGATCTTCCATCATCTGCCATAGCTCCCACTCAAGCTAAAAACTTTCCTGTGATTCAACACTTCAAAAAACCAAACCAGGCTCGATACCAATTGTTAGGAAATAAGAGATAAAATATGTGGAATAATCCCTTACAAAATCGCAACAAGAGAAACTAATATGCAGAAAATATTACAGATCTCAAATAAAAGTACAGAATAAATAACACAACACGGGAGACAAGATTTAACGTGGTTCACCCAATATGGGCTATGTCCACCAAGAATCACTTGCTTAGATTTTATTACAAGCCTCCACTCTCTCAATACAATACCCAATCCGTTTAGAGCTATGCTCAACAAACTCTACAGAAATTCACACCCGCTCAAAACACATCTGCAATACATTTGCTTATACATCTATCATATGCATAAGACCATATAAATAGACAACTGCTTAAGTAGTTTAATACAAAATCGTGGGTATCAAAACCATGGGCAAAAACCGTAGGTATCAAAACCATGGGCAAAAAAGAGGGGTTTCAAAACAATGGGTACCAAAACCATGGGCCAAAAATATCCCATAACGGTTTACCCATTACCCATGGGTTAATAAACCACCCATGAAAATTTGCTTGGGGCTTCACCCCGACCCCTGACCCACTCACCAACGAGTGGGACCACTGTAAAAATACCCGAGTGTGACACATAGAAGGTGTACCACACTCTAACATGAAAATAGGCTCCATAAACATAATCTAAGAAATACCTCTACAAAATTCTCTCATGTTTTTCTTCATCTCCATTCGGTGTAAAGTTGCTAGATGTTGTAGTTTGCAAAACTTGCATGAAATGTGTGTGGATGACACCATCTAGGATAACACGTCCAAATTTCTCTTGGTGAATGCTAACATGTTTTGGTGGCTAAGCATTTGTTTTTTTCCCTATGCTCCCCATGTGCTTTCAGGGCTACCCGTCAGGCGTAGTCGCTTAAGAGCCCCGAGGCCCAAACACGCCATATCTTTGTGGGTGATTTCTTGGACTCGTGGCACCTAGAGATGTCTCGTTAGACCTAAAGACCTACATGTCGGGGCCCAATACAAAATCTCCTCTCATGGTTTTCTTCATCTCCATCCGGTTCTCTCGTTGTCTATTGTTTGTAAATGCATGAAATAGTGTAGTTTGAGTTAGTGTAGAGGGTCATTTGCTAGAGGATATTTTAGTTTGCAAACAGAAGTTCATGGGACCAAACCAACTATGCCAACACATCAAGGTGGCTAGGTGAATGCTATTGGAGGATTCATTTTGGTTCCCTACGCTCCTCGTGCTTTCGGGCTACCCCATCAGGCATAGTCACTTAAGAGCCCTGAGGCCCAAACACGCCATATCTTTGATGGGTGATTTATTGGACTCCGTGGCACCTAGAGACGTCTCATTAGATCCAAAGCTCCATGTTGGGTCCTCTATGAAATTCTCTCGTGGTTTTCTCTGTCTCTCCTTCGGTTTCTCTCGTTGTGTTATTGTTTGCAAACGCAAGAAATAGTGCAATCTAAGTCAGTGTAAGGTGCTTAGATGTTGTAGTTTGCAAACGGTAGTGTGTGGGATGGAACCATCTAGGCCAACATGTTAAAATGGCCTGGTGAATGCTACTAGAGTATTTTTTGGTTCCCTATGCTCCCCGTGCTTTCGGGCTACCTCGTTCGGGCGTAGTCCCTTAAGAGCCTTGAGACCAAAACACCTTATATCTTCGACGGGTGATTTCTTGGAATCCGTGGTACCTAGAGATGTCTCATCAAATCATAGATCTCCATGTAGGGGCCCACTATGAAAAATTCTCATAGTTTTTCCAGTCTCAATTCAGTTCTCTTGGTGTCCTATTGTTTGCAAATGTGTAAAATAGTGTTGTTATGCAGAGTCGGTGTAAGGTCATCTAGATGTTGTAGTTTGCAAACGGTAGCGTGTGGGACCAAACTGTCTAGGCCAACACATCCAAATGGCCCAATGAATGCTAGTGGAGAATTCATTTTGGTTCCCTATGCTCCCCGTGCTTTTGGGCTACCATGTCCGGGCGTAGTCCCTTAAGATCCCTGAGGCCAAAACATGTCATATCTTCGACGAGTGATTTCTCAGACTCCGTGGCACCTAGAGATGTCTCGTCAGATCCAATAACTCCATGTTAGGGCCCTCTACTAAACCCTCTCATGGATTTCTCCGTCTCCATCCGCTTCTCTCTTTTTGCTATTGTTGCAAACGTGAGAAATAGTGTAGTCTGAGTCAATGTAGGGATGCCAGACGTTGTAGTTTGCAAACGGAAGCTCGTGGGACCGAACCAACTATGCCAACATGTCGAGGTGGCCTGGTGAATGTTAGTTGAGGCTTCATTTTGGTTTCCTATGCTCCCCATGCTTTCGGGCTACCCCGTCCGGGCGTATTCCCTTAAGATCCCTAAGGCCCAAACACACCATATCTTTGATAGGTGATTTCTCAAACTCCGTGACACCTAGAGATGTCGCGTTAGATCTGATAGCTCCATGGTGGGGACCTCTTTGAAAGCCTCTTGTGGTTTTCTCCGTCTCCATCCGGTTCTCTTGCTGTGTTATTGTTTGCAAACACATGAAATAGTGCATTCTGAGTCAGTGTAGGGTTGTCAGAGGTTGTAGTTTGCAAACGGAAGCTTGTGCGACCGAACCAACTATGCCAACACATCGGGGTGGCTGGTGAACGCTAGTGGAGCATTTATTTTGGTTCCCTATGCTCCTCGTGCTTTCAGGCTACCCCGTCCAGGCGTAGTCACTTAAGAGCCTTGAATGACTAGATTGGCTTAAGAATGAATTTGATAGGGGTATGTCTAAGAACACATGGGAGTTATCAATCACCTAGTAAATCTTTCTTGTTTAGTTCTGGATGGGATTTAGCTAGCCTACGACTTAGTGACCTTCCATTCATTGATAATTTATGTTATGATAAACCCATGGATGCTTTCAAAAGTGCCTTAAAAAGGATAGGGGTAGTCATCAAGCCTAGTGAAGGGTGTGATGTGATTTCCAAATAACTTGAAATACCTACAAATTTAAAGGTAATAACACGAATTGGACAGATTAGACAATCAAGAATCATTGATTATGTCCGAATCGAAATGTCATTGCATCTAGAGACATTCTCAAGCATTGGAGTAATGTATATGGAGAGACATTCTCAAAATATCAACAAATGAAAGGCATCAAATTGTGATGACTGTTAGGTGTTTTAATAAGGGAGAAGACTATGAAGCATAGAAGAATGTAGTAAGTGCATGATAAGATAGGAATCAGTACAAAGAGGCCATGAGCAAGAAGAAGCACAAGTAAGGTAAATACACATATACACATTGATAAATTGAATGAATAATTACTCAAATTAGGTAACTCTTTATATACATACATTATATAAATATTGATTTCCAAAGTTTGATTCATATTATACATTGAAAATGCTAGTACATGTACATCACCAATAAATGAAAAAATAATCCATAATGTCTTAAATATTGTCAAGTGCACATCATATTAGATTCATGCGAAAATAATCTCAGAAATGTAAGGTCTCATACAAAATTATCAAGTTCCAAATAGTATTTTAATGTGCATAATAAATAAAAAATTCCCAAATAGGTCATATACCATCAAGTTCAAATGCCATATAGCCGTACATACAATGTTATGCACATAGGCATACAAAAACAATGTCATGTAAGACATATATTTCCTACTCATCAAAATCTATCCCTCTCTTGGCCTTGCTCGAAGAAGGCCCTCCCTTAGACAAAGATGGAGATCCATGAGATGACTTTGGATCATCTAAGCCCATGCTTTGAGTCCTCTTCCACTGAATACTCACCTATAGATGAGCCTATAAATGCAAACAATTTTTTTGTCAAAACTTAATTTATATATGTTTTCAACATGTATTTAAGACCATGCTAGAATGAAAGTATTTACATAAATACACAAACTTACCACAAGTTGTCGATCATGCCAAATTTGCATCTCATGCTCAGATGAGTCATCAAGAGCTCCTGCGAGCGAACGGGGTATGAAGACGATGAGATGGAGGATTTTGTGCCCTCGAAGTCAAAATGGAGGGGGTTGAAGTTCCCTACATACACATAAGATCAGAAAATCTAACATCAGAATTAGTGAAATACAACTAAGTACATGTATCTACATAATGACAATATTTTAACTAATTTTATCAATATAGAAGTATTGTTTTTACCCCGTCATGCCTATGAATCAAATGAATAGGTTACATTACTATCGCATGAGATAACTCCTGCATATACAAAATGAAGGAAATTATTAACATAATTTAATAATTCTACAATGAAAGACATTACTAACATGTAATTTAACATAATATGAATTACATGAAAAATTTAACAAAATTTACGTGTTGTTTGAATACCTCAGTGAGTTGCTACGCAGATGAAATCGCAGCAACAACACCTTTATCTACTTGTCGCAGAGATGGTGGGGTGTCTAGTGAAGTCAACATCTTTATCAAACATGTATATCACATGAGTTAGATGGACATACAAGAACATACATATATTTGACTTCAAACTACTACATACACACACACACACACACACACACACAACACACACATGTATGTGAAAATTTTACATAATTAACATTCTAAATTACCTCTATGAATGTATGTGTATGCATGGTCCTCACCGCCTGTGGTCGGGATGAAGATGCGCCTCCCACGTGTTGTAATATCAATGCATGTACATGTACAAATACAATTATTTCAAAAATTTAACATATATAAGTAAATCAGGTACTCCAAACTTTTTGTAACACACATAACAAAACATAAAAATTTACCTGTGAAGGTGACGCTTGTGAATGTAATCCAAATGTCTCACTTAAAAGGACATCGACATAGTGACATTATCGTGTTCACCCCTAGCACCAGTGCACCAAAATCAGTACACATGAAAGTATCGTCCTCCTCGGGCCCCAAACATATGCTAACACATGACAAGCAAAGATGTGGCCTCATGCTAGTACTCCCTGAGGGAATACTCTGTGTACCTCCACGAGCATCTGGCTCAGAAATCTCCCTCGTATGTCGAACAAGGATTGCAGATAGCCCCTGAAGCGTGTGGAGTGTATCAATCTCTACTATCTCCTTCACCGCTTGAGGAACAAAATCTGGGGTGAGGGGGGCTTCGTGTGGGGAATCTACCTGTTGAATAGGTGCATGTTGTGCACCGGTCAATCTATGTAGATCCTTTTCATTAGCCTTGGAAATTTCAAAATCAAAATAATTTGGGATCTCATTGAGGATAAACTCGCAATAGAGTTTCCTCAGAAAGTATAGTAGCACCTCGTTGTTATTACAAGGTGGAAAATCAAACACCATCCACCATCAGTCCCAAAAATTATTTTTAATAAAATTATTATTGCACCAATGGATGCGAACTCGTTTACATGTCAACGAAACAGGAAAATTAGTGTGGGGGTCCGTGAATAAGGCGCATATGATATCTTTTGAAATTTCTTTTTTCTTTACATCCACATATGACAATTTGTTGGAATAATAAACCCTATAACCCTCTCTGTAAGTTGTCCAATGATCAATTTGCCTCGTTTCCACATCAATTTGAACAAGTAATGCCTCCAATGTGTTTGCAAGAGAGGTGCGGTGGGGGTTTGTAGATTGTGCATCCCTCATTGTTTTGATTAAATCCTCAATTTCAATTTTTTTTTCAACTATTTGGGCTGCTAAATCTTCTTGACTACCCAAGGAATGTCAAGCAATCAGGGAGTATCGCGAGGGATGACAGAATAACGAGGGTTTGGTTGTGGTTGATTCCCTTGACCTCTAATCAGTAATAATAAAAATATGTATTCAATTCAAATTTTAATATATAATTGTCATATTTTAATGCAATTTTGAGAAAATAATTGTGCTTACCTCTTCTTCGTGGCTCCATCGTTGATTCAGATCTTCCCGGTGATCCAGAAACAATCCTTTGAAGTTGAGATCTAGTTGAATGAAAAAACGCGAGGGCACGGTTAAGCTCTGAAACTCGCGTTTGAGGGAGGCAAAATGATAGAGGCTTGGGCCTATTTTTTAATTTATAATAAGCATAACACGTACGCGTTATGTAACATGTACGCGTTATGCTTTGGTGATTCCCGAGCCAAACAAATTAAAACACATACGCACTTTGCTTTTTTCGATTCTTGTCTGCTTTTTGCCCCCCCAACTTGGTGCACTCACCCCGAGTGGGTAAAATGTATAGAAATGCCCCCTCAAGCATGTGGATGACGCATCAAAGTGGTGGATGACCACTTAATAGGAAGAAAACAAGGATGAGAAGGTATAATTCTCATAACATGTGCTTCATTTGGAGAGTGTGAATATAAGATAAACCTTTATTTTGTTGTTGCACAATAGATTTATCAATATGATTATATAATAATCAAGATGGTTAAGCCAAATGTGCATAAACAAACACACACAGAGAAAAGAAAATATAAAAAGGAAAACATACCCAATATGCATAGTAGGCATAGGCATTATGGCTATAAATGAACCAAGATGTTTTCACCCTACTTGCAATTGGTCCAAAAGTAAACATCAACAATGCAACACACATTTGAAAAGAAGACAATCAGCTATGCCCCTATACATTCCACGATGATGATTAAGCATACGCAAATTCCCCAAGCTCTAAACTTATGGAAGGCATGGGAATAGGATCGGACTAAAGAGTGGAGAGATGCTTATATATTCCAAAAGGAACTATTGTTGGATCAATTTTGTAAATGATCCGAGAGAAATTTCTGAGGCAAAGTTCTATCGCAAAGGAAAAATATTTTTTTTACTTACTCCGAAGCGGAGTTAGTAATCATGCGAAAGGAATGAAAGTGTAGTGGTTGGAATGATCACTAGGGTAGAAGATAAAGGTATCAATTTATCAAATTTTTGTGATTTTTAAATTTTTGAATATATAATTTTTCTTATTGTTTTACAAATTCTTAGGAAAATTGATGCAAAGAAGAGGATCGACGTGTTTTTTACACCTTAATTTTTATGGATAAAGGATGACGTTGAAAACATAAAACAAGCATTGCAAACAAACCCAATATGAACAAGAAGGAACTACACCAAAGTTATATGTGAACTAAGATGCAGAGAATTTTCCTGCAATTGGTTTACAATGACAAAGTACAACAAAATAAAAAAATAACAAAAGTAAAAGTATCATCATAATGTTGACAAACCGCAACAATACAACACAATTTGCAATAACGACATCTAATGACACTCCTAATGTGTTCCACATTAAAGAATTAAACATATATGAATGCCCCCAAGTGATATCTTAGAATGCAAGAGGATTGGATCAGGGACAAAGAGTAGAGTGATGCTTAGATACTCCAAAAGATACTCTTGTCGGATCCCATTGAAGTTTGATCTATATTGGATTTAATCCAAGTGTGCCCCAAGCAAAGTTATATTGTGAAAGGGGTAATTGATTTCCTCAAGCATAGATATACACCATGGGAAAGAAAATTGATTAGCAAATATGATCTAATGATCATGAGGAGCGTCGTCAAATAGAGAAATTGTTGAACTGTGTTATTCAATTGCTGAAATTTGGTCAAACATTTTCTAAATGTTTTGCTTTGTGCTAGTTTTATGCAGTTTTTCTAACAATTTTATACTATTTTTGAATTTTGAAACATATTTGAATTTTTTTATGTTTTGAAACATATTTGAATGTTTTATTAGTTTTTTGAAACATATTTAAATGTTTTTGTATTTTAAACATATTTGAATGTTTTTGTATTTTGAAACATATTTGAATATTTTTGTATTTTTGACTCGGTAAAAGGGTGCACAGTATCATGTGCAAAAATTGCAAGAATCACTCGTGACTCCACACAACTAGGAATATGTGAGGTTTCATCACCGAGATCTAAAAAGGATGTGAGAATGAATTTAATAGTGATATGAAAATGAAGATGTTGGATGCAAAGACACAAGGTGTAACAATTATCCATGTAAGAAAAATGTAACTCATATCCAATCAAGATTATCTGACCGATTCCAAGATGATTCCACTTTATAGGTTTTGACTAGACTTAGATCCATTAATGGCCTATTGATTGGCAAGATCCGATTGAAGGAATTGTTGTCTCTCTTAACATAAACAACTTCTTGGGATGTTTTTGATTAAGCACTTTTGATTCAAATTTTATGAAGACTTTATTGGTTGATTATTTTTGTGAAGGACCCCTACATCTTGCCCCATGCCACCAATAAAAGGTAAAGGCTCAACACCATTGAAAAATACAAGCTAGTAAGGACATATTCCTCCATTCCTAGTCTCATACTACTAGTAAGAAGTATGGGCTCATCACTAAATAATGTGAAGGATGAAAGGTGTAATGTTTTTTTGTATTTTATATTGATTTTCTTTGTATGTTGATAGTGTGCTTATTGGGAAGGAAAATTATGTCCCCAAGTCTCAGCCACATGCAACTAGTAGGATGCAAGGGTTCAACACCATAAACCGAGATGGAAGGTCAACAAGGATCGAGTAAAGAAGTTAAAGCTTTATGTTAAAGAGGGAGCTTGTTTGAAAGGATGAGTTTCCATTAGTAAGATTATAGACAAAACTGTAGATAAAAAGATCTAGAATGGCATAAACCATAACAAGGATGAGACTCAATAGGAACAAGATTAACTTGTGGCAAGATAGGTGAAGAATGTGAAGATTTGATAATGGTATGATTAAGATATCTATCAATGGATGAAACAATCAAAATTGTTTGTTAGATGAGTTAACCATGCAAGTAACCTTCTATAGTGTGGACATAACCCATGGAAGAATATGTTTACTTCTACATCTGTTTATGTTCAAATAGTAAATTAATGATGGGTTGGATATGAAGTTTTATTCTCTTTTTAGGCTTTTTAATTTTTTTGAGTTTTGGAGGATGAGGGTTGGAAATGGACTCATCGGGAAAGAGGTCCATGTTTATTAAATTTGAATGGTCCTGATTTATGAGACTTGGGTGGACAAGATCCAAGTCAAGGAGGTGAATTAAATGATTCGATGAGTCCTGAAATACGAGACTTGGACAAAGGAGATCCAAGTCGACAATATGAATCAAAATATTTGAGGATTCCTTATTTATGAGACTTTGGTAGATGAGGTCCAAGCCAACGGAGAGAATTGAAAGATTTGATAATTCATAGGGTAAGAGACTTGGGCAGATGGGTTCCAATTCAAAGTAGATAATTGAAAGATTTAATAAGTCTTGAAGTACGAAAATTGGGCGAACAAGGTTGAAGTAAATGGATGTGTGATTGGATAAATCTTTGATGAGATCGAAAGACCTATGTGATGTTAGAGGAGGATTGTCAAGGCAAAGAATATGTTGAGATTC
Source organism: Taxus wallichiana var. yunnanensis (assembly GCA_018340775.1). Lineage (NCBI taxonomy): Eukaryota > Viridiplantae > Streptophyta > Pinopsida > Cupressales > Taxaceae > Taxus > Taxus wallichiana. The sequence goes on from CM031235.1 coordinate 820,779,307, forward strand.
ATATTCATCCATGAGTGGAAGAATGCAAGGAAAGAAGGATTGATCCCTAGATGTACACTCGAGAATCTTTATAGGTCATGCGAGAAAATATTCAATGTTGCTCTGTCGAGGTTGTGGATTAATTTTTTTGATGATATATTTTTAATTAAATCTTGAAATGGTTGTATAAGGATATTCCTAGGTATATGTACCTTGTAGAGTGCATACATGTAGATGTCTTGACATGTAGGAATCATCATTGATGAGATTCCTACAAGATTGATTTTTGATGTATTATGGACACGTAAGGCTACGTTATTGCAAGTTTTTAATCTTATGATGGTTGTGTTTCTACAACAAGACTAGAGATGTTAGGCATATGAGCCAGAATTGAAATAATAGAATCAATCTCAATGGTTCTTGATGATAGAACCTCTTCTGTAGAGTCTAAAATTATATCATTGGTTGAAAGGGAGTCTTGAATAAAGGTCAAGATCTCATTTTATGTTTGAAGGGTGTTGTCCAAAATAGGTTCAATGTTTTTTTGAACTAACGAAAGAAAATATGGAGAAGAGATTGATTGGTTTTGAGTTAGAGATACTTGACCTTTTCATTGTGGTCTTATTGAGTTTCGATATGTACAGGATGTTGGAAAACATTCAAATTTTCATTAGAATTTATGGTAGTTTATGTGTCTTCGGTTTTGATAGCTTCATCATCAATTTCTATATCAATGACTTTTTCATTAATTAAGTCTTGGACATAATGCTTAAATCATACACATCTATCTATTAAGTGGTCATCAATGCAATAGTTTGGAAGTAATCTAGATGCGAAGCATTCTCGTAGGTTCATTGGCTAGAGTTTTTGTATGGTTGTAGGATTGGTTGAAAGGTAGAGGTTCCATAGGGAAAATAGGTGGTCTAGATGGCTCTGGAATATTCTAGAGCTAAGTGAAGTTGAGTGGGATATGATAGGTTAACGAGATTGAGAAGGATTAGATCATGTGTAGTGGATGTTTTGAAATCAATTGGAATGAAAATATGTAGAGATAGTAGATGAAGCAGCCAAATATGGTTGTAATAATGACACATAAGTGATAAGAGGATATGATAATGTGGAGGGTTGATCCATATTAAATATTAAATGAAAATTGATTGACGATGATAAATAAAAACCCTAAGATAGATACGAATACAATAGACATGTCAAGCATCCATAAAGTTTTATTATCTTGATTAGAATTTCGATGTGGAGGAAGAGGCTTAGAGGTAACCTAATGATATGGCCGTTCTAAGGCTAGTTTTAGGTTTGTTAAAGGTCGGAGTCCTCGATATACTCAAAGGTACATGAGGCCCAAATTTGTTCTAGTGTTGGTACGTGGTGTGGTATTGGGGCCTACCCCATCACTTCATGGTCTTGCAGGTGATAAGGGTGTCAATTTTTAGGCAATATACCACCCACCAATTATTTATACTCAATCGAACACCAAGTTGGCTTATCCCCTTGTCGGTGAAATACAAGTAGGTCCACTTGGGTATAAGTGTTTTGATGCAAGTTTGTGTTGAAATTGGTTCGACTTGGGTGTGAAAGATATTAAGTGAAAGCAATTATTTAACCTCCTAATTACGCTATGTGATCAAGAAAATAGGAAAACTTCATTTTTAATCCCAAAAATAAATATTAGTTCGATGAAGACAGTAGATAAATGTGATGCGGAGTAAAGAAAATTACAAAAAATGTACCTATAATTTTTCTTTTGATTTTTTTATTTTTATGAAAAAAATGCTCCATAAGAGAGAAACTCTGTAAGGATTAGGTGAAAATACGAAAGAAAAAGGGAAACATGGTCCTAAAGGTAGATTGGATGAGTAATCAAAAGCAAACCACAAAGATCGTCGGTGATTTGAAGGAATCACAGGTGATTCACCAAAATCACAGGTGCTTCTACATAATTGCTAGAAATTACAAAGTAGACAACCTAAAAATAATTATAAGTTAATTCTTATTGAAAAATGAAGGGAACATGGTCCCACTGTGCATGCCAAAATGTATCGTAGATTTTTTTCTTTGTTCTCTAAATTAATAAAATGAAATAACAAAACTAACTCACCTCAGAAGACGGAAAGGTTTACCAATACCTGCAGTTGACTGATGTTGATATTGATGGATGATTGATGTCAACATATCGAATCGAGCTCACAAATTCTTCTTTCCAATGGGATAGGCTACCTACAATGCGAGACACTAAATTATATATATATATATATATATATATATATATATATATATATATATATATATATATATATATATATATGGCATATTTACTAACTAAGGACAATCCCTATAAGTCAATAGACTTCCTTGCAAGGATGTCAATACATGTTCAAGAAATCAATCTGATAATGATGAGATAAAATGATAAAATAGACAATATAACCAATAATACAAAGGAAACGAGACTAACACAATCCACAAATATGTGATAGTCTGATGATGTGGTGATATATGATCCAAATCAAGTTTAGAGATCACAAAATGGCTCAAAGGAGAAAGGATGGGGATGGCTATATGCTCACAAGGGAGAGCTAAGTGATGTGTTAGATTTAGGATAGTTGATAATGTAATGGCTCAAAAGAGTTAGATATGGTTGGATAGGCACCTACAAAGGAAGATTGGTGATAGATGATGGGATCCATATGACTAAGGATCAAGCTTATGGGTCATAACACTTATCAAACAAAAATCATAGGCAATTTAGATAGATTGTCGATGATTTGGAAAAATTTGGTTGATTAAGGTAAATCATCTCGTGATCGGAGTATAACATCAATGATTTTTATCTCAAAACGGGTGTCGATAATAAGTATTTAAGCTTGTAAATAATGTGTAATAAGATAATAATGTGATGGAAAGTACTTACCTTGTATAAGTTGATGAATAAAGATGAGAGGATGATATTACCAGAGACAGGGAGATTATAGAGGTAGGAATATTGTTGTGTTGATTCTTAAATGTTTGAATGACATTCGAAGGCTAATGTAGGGGTTGTTGAGTGTGTGTGGAAGGCATGAGTTCTATTGTAGTGATCTCGGATTTATGACATGACTATGTCACAATGAAATGCAATGTCTAGTCTCAGGGAGCAACAAACATGGACCAACCTCCTGAAAGGGGATCTAAAACTTGTTTAAATAGAATCATCGGTGATACGGGAAAATCTCATGTGATTACGAGTTTGGTTAAAACCAACTCCAACCGAGTCGTTTTGCTTTGTTATTTTATGTGAGAGGGGAGATATGTGGGTGAGGGGTTATGAAATGGTTGGGAAGGTGTTTTTTTTATTTTTCTTTATTTGATTTTGGAATGTGAGTGGTTTGGGTGGTTTGAGAGGGGTAGAATAGGATTTTATAGGTGTAGGATGATATTTATAGGGAGTAAATATGATGGGGGAGAAATAAGACTTAGGATAGAGGATTATAGATGAAAATATTGATGTGATAGTGTTGAGAGGTTAGTGAATGTAGATATGGGGATTAGTGGTGCTAATTTTAGGTGTCTATAGGTATTATGGGATATAATGTGAATTTGCACTATGGAAGAACATGTGGGTTTATGTAGACATAAAATCACACACTTACTACTATTTACTATACCACCAAGTATGTTTTTTTATATATGGATCTTGCGTAAGAAAATTATTCACTTTGGTGACCCATTCCCTAGTCCATCCATTTGTCTTGTTGGTTTCTATTGCTTTTATCTTTCACACTTGTCACTCATACACCCATTTCGGTCAGATCACAGGGATCCCTATCAGTTAGTCTCCACTCATTTGTCATCATTTGTCTCTAGACACTAGCACCTAGGTGCTCCTATCCATCCTAGGTGCCTATGTCCTCTTTATGTTTGATCTTATTTTTGACACTTGAGGTCGGTCTTTTCATTTTTCCCCGCTCATAACCCAAGGTACTAGTCAACATGTTGGGTCATTAGTGTCAAATTTCAAGCAAGAGATCCCTATATAAACACAACATACATACCATAATAAGGGAGGGTAATTTCTATCAAGGGCTATCTATCTACATATCAAAGGGACTACATCTTGGGCTCATTATTCTGCATACACACTACATAAGAAGGGGATTTCATTCTATTCCATCCACACATTTTCATTTTATCTAGCTACCGCATGTTATCTTGGCGTCGTTGGTGTGAGGGAAACATAGGAGAAATATTGCACACACAAGCACATATAACTACATTGGGTCTAAGATGTAGTGCAGTGCTCAATCGTAAGTTCACTAGTTGACAACTTGAGGATAGTCTGACCCCTCATTTTACATCTTTCATTTTTAGGATTTGATGTCTTTTTCAGAGTTTTTCAAGAGAATATTTGTGTGCAAGTTTACAAGTACCTCGGTGATCCAAGTGTTACATATAGATGACCAAAGGTGAAAAAGTGCAAAACCCTAGCAAGAATCGTATCGGAACCGGGTTCCAAAATTTTTTTGTAGACTCTAACACCCCCATAGAGGTCTTAGGCACCCATAGGTGCCCTATTATTTCCCGTGTGGCCATGTCCAGAATTTCCACCTCCTCTACATTTTTCTCGAGGTTCATTGCGATGGTTTGTATTTCTATTTCATCACATTCTTCATCCCAGGCACACTTCGGGACAAGTGAAATCAAGGTAAGTGTCTTATCTCTCTCATTTCCTTTCATAATTAAAATCAAATAAATTTCCTAGCATTTATATTTCATTGTATGTCATTTATAGTAGTCATTGCTTTTAGATTTTAATAAAATTATTCATATTTTATTAAATCATTTTGGTGAACCCGTAGCTTAGAACTCATTTCCCTAGGATCCACTAAAACCCTAATGGCTAAGAGTATCTCTTCTCCTCCTACCCAAGTTATGCCTCATGAGAGTATAAACCCTATATATGATGAAGCAGCTATTATTGAACTTTGCACTCTTTATCACAATATTACTCTTCCGGATGAGATTCAAAGACATATTTTGGCTAATGAATGCAATATTCCTACTAGATTTGATCATTCTATCGTTAGTATTGTTTCAAATCTAGAAATATTTTTGGGTTGTCATCTTATCTATCCTATCAACAATAGGCCTCCTCCACCTTCTTTTATTTCTATTGTAACTCTAGATGAGGCTATTATTGATTATCTTCTTAACCTTGATAGTGGTAGTACAAATACAACACATAATGATAATATACATGTGCATGATATTGCTTCTAATACTAGTCAAGATAATTATATAACTACATCTCATACTCCTTGCATTTTTGAAAATGTTTCAAGTGATTCTAAGGTTACATCTCATATTATATCTTCTTCATTATACATTGATGATATGCTTGATGAAATCCTTGCCTCCAAATATTTGTTTGATATTGATGAGGCACATGATAGTAACGATTCCACCTCTTTGCATACTATTGAATGTGAATCCCCCACTCCACTTTCATCTTCTTCTGAGATTGTGTCTAGTAACATGCATGTTGAATCATCTTCATCCATTACTTCATCTCCTAACAATTCTTCCAATGATATTCCTAATGATGTTATTGATATTCCATGCTCTTCACCACCCATTACCTCTTCCGCACCTGCACCTATGGTGCCTATAGCATTGACATCCTCCACTTCTTCTTCTGATATTCCTATGATCACTCATAATGGAAAGATACAACCGCTCAATACACCATCTACATCTCCTACTATTCCATCACAGGATATCTTATCGCTCATGCATGTTGTTGGTCAATTACAATCTCAGGTCCAATCTCTCACTCTTGAAAGCAAGGCCTATTATGCTTCCATTGATAACAATTCTTTACATGGAAATCCTATTCCAAAGAAGATTCACAATTCAGCATTCCCCAAGGATTTCATTATGCCTACATTTTCATGCTTTGATGGTACTGACAACCCATATTTACATCTCAAGCATTATCATCTCGTTATGGCTTCTTACTCTAATGATCGATTATTGCTTAAATCCTTTTGTCATAGTCTTACTTGTTGATGCTCTCTAATGGTACACACATTTACCTTTCAAATATATTAGTACCTATTGTGAGATGGAAGAGTCCTTTCTTCATTGCTTCATACTTAACAATGGCCCTAGAGTCACCCATGACTGCTTACCTGGCTTACATCAAGGCAAGACAAAACCTATTGTTGATTACATTTTGCATTTTAATGCTTACATACATAAATTAGTCTTTCATCCCATTAAATTAGAAAAGAAATTCATCTTTTTCATGGGCTAATTACTTCTTGAAAAGAGTTCTTGTAATATGACACATGTGAATCATTCACACTCTTATGCTATAAATTCATCGATCTAGAAAAATATCTCATTACTACACATGTTATAGATCCTCCTCCTATCACTGCTACTGCTGCATCATCTAGTTCTTCTCCACTTCTATATATTGAGCATTCTCCATAGTATCCATCTCCTCTACCCCGCAAGAAATTTCGGTCTTCTCCATTGCATAAGAATCCTTCATCTCCTCCATTGTGTCAAGATCCACCTCAAACTTCTACATCTCCTTCATGGGATCCATTACACTTTTTCACCACTCTAGACCTCGTGATGTACTATGTGCCTTTCTTGAAAAGCATTTGATTCGTTTAACTTCTAATCAACATCATCAACCTCATCACTTGCAACACTAGAATGCTCAAACTTATTGCAACTATCATCATATCAATGGCCATTGTGAAATTTATTGATGTACCAGTCATGGTATATTACAACAATTAGAAGATAAGGGTGTCATTTCCTTTAGCTTTCACTCTTGTGAGAGGTCTATGTCTCCAATTCCACGCAAGTGTGTTGTTACTCCAATTGACTTATCTCATTCATCTAGGTCTAAGGTCATTATTTGAACACCTCCACAGGTCATTATTCATGGGAATTCTCCATCTCATTCATCCATTACTACACCATCTCATCCGCCACATAATGTTACTTCTACACATTGGCTTCCTAAGCCATCAATATCTGCACTTCCCACCGTTGCATCTCCCATCATTAGCACCATTTCATTAGACATTTAGTTTGGTTCACATGCTCATGCTGCCTCCATTCCACATGCTTCCATCTCTCCACACCAACTATGTCTTTGGTAAGTGATTTCCCTCACCCTACCCCCCGATGACACACTCATGTTCTTACGGTTCTTACATGACTATTAAGGGATATGTTACAATAAGAACCTCACCATATATTTATACTACACATTATATCAATATATTTATCTAGCATATATTATCATATCACTTCCCAATGATGCACTCTTGCTTTACGGTTCATTCTTGACTGTTGAGGGGTCTTATATAAATGAACCTTATCATCTACACACTGGGGGAATTGTTATTCTCCTTCCCCCTCTTCATCATATTCACACACGCTTAAGTACACTTTAATGACCATCTCATTCACATAATCTTTTATATCATTCATTTTATACATACTTTACCATTCATCACAACTCTATTCACACATACAATACACTATCTCATCATTTATCTATCTATAATCACATTAATCATCATTATTCATTAGTCAACATCAACAACTACACATTGCAAATCAAATCAACAAAACAATGATCAAAACATCACACATCAAATATAGCGACAATAATCAATACATCATACATCAAGATACGAGTCCCAATCATCACATCACACATCAATAAACATCAACTATAACAAACACATTGTTGGGGTGTTAATTTCAAGTGGGGATAGCCACTTAGATAGCCCCTGTCTTAAATATTATTTTTAATAATCTTAGTCGGTCTTCACAACTTTGAAAAGAGTGAAGAACTATAACCTCTCACCCATCCTATATAAATACGATGATCTCTCATGGGATTGGACTACTTGGTAATCTAGATTTTTCCAATTTTTTCATAGACCAATTGATCTATACTTAGCTACTTATGTGAGTCATTATATAGTGAGACAGAAGTGTGTTATAGTTATTGTGAGACCGAGGAGCGAAGTGAAAGTGTTGAGTTAAACTGATAAATTCTTAATATAAGACAATGTTTTTCAGTGGAGTTTTTCCCTACGGTTTTCTCCACTTAAATTTGGTGTCTCTTATCTCATTTAATTTCAGCTATTGATATTTTTTTTCATTCATATGTTAACTGTTATATGCATTTGTAAAACATCTAGTTAAAATGTCTGCACATTATAATCTATAATCCTCAATTGTTAATCATGGATCTATAATTCTTCAATTATATCTTCCCACATTTTTTCTAACATGGTATCAAAGCTTGTGATTATGTGTGTGCAGAGCTAGATCTGGATGTTTTCTAGCTTGCAAGAGTGAAGAAGCTTGAAGATTGTTTGATCTGTGAAACCCTAAAAATTCAGCCGACAACTTCAAGCTAAACCAGGTGCAAAGTTCTAATTTTCATCCCAAAATTACTTGGATATTGGTCGATTGACTATTTAAATCATGTTAGAGTTGTTTGTATGCTTGATCTTTGCTTTTGCATCTAGTTTCAGTTGTTTATGGTTTAAATTCATCGTATACGAGATTATTTTAAGTTTTTGCACCGTTGATAGTCGTTAGGGTTATTTTTTTATTGTGGACCCGAAATATTTCCTTAGATCTAGTTAGTTTGGAGCATTTAAATCCGCCATGTCTTTATAAATCTTTATTTTTCACTAGATCTTATTTTTTTAAGCCCGATCTAATATTTTTTCGCCATCTAGCTTTGTTTTGTTGGGTTTTCAAAGTTTGGACCAATAAAAATTCTCCAAATAGCTTCACTGTCCTTTTTTCATGTTTGCAAATCCATACCCACTCTTAGAGTTCCAAGTGGCTTCAATATGACATGATTCTAGTCTTTGTGAAGCTTGGGCCAATCATTTTGTGCCATCTGACTTCGCCTTGTCCATCTTATTTGACTTCTTTTGTTTCTATTATACTCTTTTCACTGTGAAGCTTGAGACAATCATATTACCCCAACTAGCTTCACATGATCGGTTTTGTGAAATTTGAGCCAATAGAACGCTTCACATTTTTGAATTTGTCGATTTCATTTGTGGCAGTTGTTATCCAATTAAAATTTTCCATCTTTTCACATTTTTCAGTGTTTTTCACTTCTTGCAAAAGTGCGCTATTTAAAAGGCTCCACGTTTTGTCAATTTTCTTTAGTCATTTTGGTTGCACTTCAAGTGCAAACCAATAGTATTTGGACACATACATCTCTTTTTCACATTTTTCAGTCTGTCATTTGCATGAAGTGCGAGCCATTTAAAAGGCTCCATGTATCTTCTTTTTTGACTTGTCTTTGTCATATTTGTGAAGCATGAATCAATTTCTTTTTGACATGTATTTTAATTGTGTCAGCCTTCACAAGTGTCAGGGTGTCAGTCTTTGCTTTGGCTTAGCCACTTAAATTGTGACACTTGTCTTATACCTTTTTGGACCTGAACTTTATTTCAAGTTTGGTTTATTTCGGGGACTTTAAGCCCGCTCAAAGCTATCTATTTAAAGTTTGGCGAAAATCTGCCAAGTGTATTTTCTTTAGCCGTTAAAATTTCGACAAGTGGCCTTATTTGACCAATACTTTGATTTTGCATTATGTCAGAGTGAAAAAATGATCCAAATAATATAAGACACGTGTATACGGTTCTATTTTTTAATTAATTATCTTTTATTTTATTAGTTGCATTATGAAATGCGAGCTAATTGAAAAGTGACACATATATTTTTTTGTTGTTGTCAGTCTTGTCTTAGTTTTTTGATGTGTGTCTATTTTGTTTATTGTCATGGACCCAAAAAAGCATTAACTTTATTTTTTTAAGTTTCACGTCTGCCCAAGGATCTGTTTTTAACTTATTTTTATTTATTAATTTGCTCATTTTTTAGCTCACCATGTCGAGTTGCTAAATAAATCATCGAGCTACTCTAGTCCGACTTAGTTCGAGCTCGGTTAGCTTGCCTATAAACTCGACCCCGACTAAGCTCTGTCAAATTGATCTTAAATTCGACCAAATCAAGCTATTTTTTTGCTAAATTTAAGTTGATTACATTCGTATAGATAATAAAAAGATATATAGCTAGTGTTTTGTCTCTGTTTGGCTTCCTTGACTCATTTTTAGCTAAATTTGTTTCCATTTCTATCTGAGCATTAAAAATGGCCATTTCTGCCATTTTTTCATTGGATAAGTCTCAAATTTTAAATGGAATGAACTATAGTATCTAGAGGGTAAGGTTAAAATCTTGTTTCATGGCTAGAAATCTCTAGGATCTTGTGACTAGTATTGAAAAATGTCCCACATGGAGACAAGCTACCCTTAAAAACCTTAGCTCCTTCTCTCAGAGATCTCAGGAAGCTCTGTCCATCCTATTACAAAGCATTAGAGATGAATTCTTAATGCATATAGGTCATATGGAATCACCTGCAGATGTATGGAAGCAATTAGAGACCATGCATGAAGGTAGTAGGTTGTCTAAAATTATTAAACTAGTTTTAGAGTTATTTACAACACCCATGAAGGGGAGAAAAATTGTCAACTATTTGGCTAAAATTAAGAACATCAAATCTCAATTAGATGGTTGAAACTGTGAATTATTTCAAGATAATATTCTGTACTTCATAATTCAGATCAATATTCATGAAAATTTTAGAAACTACATCTCAATTCTCAATTCTAAGTATCGAATGAGAATGATCTTCCTAATCTAGACACTTTGTCTTCTTTATTGATTCAAGAAGAGAGAGTCATGGAGAACTTTGATTCAAAATAGACTACTTCTCAAGCTTTGTTCTCACATATTCATAAGTCTTCTCATAATAGAAATAACAATAATCATAGTCAAAATCCTAATATCAGATCTAGATTTAAATCAAATCCTAAGACTAACTCTAAGAACAATCAAAACTTTAAAGTCAAATTTAATGGTACTTGTAATAAGTGTGGAAAATTTGGGCATAAAGAGTCTGATTGTAGGGTGAAGAATAACAAATCAGCTAAGAATACTAAGAATAACAAGCCTAATAACCATAAGAAAAATCAGAAGCAAACCCAAGAAAATGTGGTGAGCAATCTATTACTTTGTATACTACCCTTTCAGCTTTAAATGAAAATGAATGGATTCTTGATAGTGGTGCCTCTAGGCACATGAATTGTACTCTGGTATCCTCTCAGATGTAGTTAAATGTGAAGAGAATATTTATCTAGGAGATAACTCAATCATTAGATCAGAAGTTTGTGGAAATGTTAAGCTTTCAAATGGTGTAATTAGGAATGTCTTATATGTTCCTCAATTGAAAAAGAATCTTTTGTCTTGCTCTCAACTAACTAAAGAAAACTATAAATTTGTTTTACTACAAGATAAGTGGTTTTTCAAAGATAAGTTTAAAAATGTTATTTCTTCTGGCATTTAGAAAAATGGCTTGTATATCTTTGATGGTTTTGTGTCTGAATCTTGTTTTTCTTCCTCTTCTAGGAATGATATTCAACTTTGGCATGAAATACTTGGTCATGTAAATTTCAAAATCCTATATGATATGTCTAGACTAAATCTTGTTGTTGGTCTTCCTAAGATAAAGATAAGTCATGAAACTTGTGAAATTTTCCTACGTGGTAAGCAACATGCTCAACCATTTCACAAACATCATGATCAAAATTCCTCTTAGTTATTAGAATTGATTCATAGTGATGTGAGAGGTCCACTTGAGGTTCCTTCTCTTAGTGGAGCCTTGTATGTTGTCTTTTTTATTGATGATTACTCTAGAATGACTTGGTCTTATTTCATTAAGAAGAATTTTGATGTCTTAGTTAAGTTTCAGGAATTTAAAGCTCTAGTTGAAAATGCTTCTAATCTGAAAATTAAGAGAATTAGGACTGATAATGGAGGTGAATATTTCAGCAAAAATTTTGATGAGTTTTGTGTGTCATGTGGAATTCAAAGAGAGTTGACTACTCCCTATTCCCCTTAGCAAAATGACATTGCGAAAGAAAGAATAGGACTCAGTAGACACCAAAAATATGCTTATAGTTAGCATTTCCTCCAATTCATTCGATTAACGACACTTCATTAATCAACCCTTCTCTGCTCCATTCTCATATGCCCATTTATGACACCTTCTTGGTTGTATTATTATTATATTCAACTCATTTGGGTAATAAACCCCCTTTTATTAGTTAAACCATCTTCCTATTCACCTCTAGATCACTTCTATTGGCTTCTTAGGCTATCTACTAGTGACACATGGTTAATCGACTCCTCCAAAATCTCAATGAATCACTAATCACTTGATAATTGAGTTTAACTAGCCTAAACCTAGCTTAACTAGTCTAAAGCATGTTTACTTAGCTCATAATCATTAAGTGCTTTTTAGACTTTAGTCCCACATACACAACAATTCCAAATCTTCCCAAACCAAAAACTATAAATACAAGGTTAAGCCTTCCTAGTTAACCTTACACCTTCACACTTAAGATATCTTATCAAGACTGAGAACACCTAGATTTGGGATTCCATTTGTATTAGCTTTAATCTAATTAGATATTGGATCTTAAGCTTACCTCCTCCATTGATCTTGAGCTAATACCTTCATTTGCATCCATTAAACCAAGACTTGAATAATATGGAGAGAACCATTGGCCTTGAAGCCATTAATGGTGAGACTCCATTCTTGAAATCTTGAGAACCATAAACAACTAATCACCCCTTTGATTTCTAAGTTGATCTTCTTAGGTTCAATGTTTAATTAGTGATCTAAAGAGTAGAGAATATCATATATCATGTTAGTTTAGATTTAATCTAGTTCATACAATGATAAATGTTGGTCTTGTTTAACTCTTATCATGATGGTTTAGTGTAGATTAGGTTCATGCTTTGAGGTTATATGTTTTAGCTTCATTTCCATAGCATATATAATTTATTCATGAACACATTTGGCACGCCCGGTGGGACTCTTAGTCCATATTCCATTAATGGAGGTCTTTTCAAGCTTTTCATGTCCATTTCTAACCATTTTTATGATTTCTAGGTTTTAAAGGCTTGTCTTTTAACAGATTTCACATTTTAAAAGAGATTTTTCTTCCTTTTGCTAAAGCATTTAATGGGTTTAAGCTAGAAATAGGCTTTCATTGTTAAAAACTAACCTGTTTTCTCTTTTAAATTTTTCATTTCCATGATTTTCTAAGCTTTTGCAGGGGTACATGCAAGTGTCTTGATCGGAGCGTATACATCAAAGCAGCGCGCACCGTCAACTAGCCGCACACCCGTTTGGTTGTAACTTAATCACAAAACAATTTACAAAGGGGCAGGTATCCATTAGAACCTAAGCATATACTTCAAATTACATGTGTACCCATCTATCTGGACATGCAAGTGTCATGTGTAACTCGTTGACTTTACATTTTTACCTTGCCCAGCGTACATGACTGCTTTTGGGAGCGTATCCATTGAAACCCACACACAAGTGTTGAAACACACTATTATATTTTGTTTCCATGCATACTCATCAATTGGGGTGTGTATCTGTTGGTTGGGGTGTGTATGCATCATTCTAAACACGCAGTGTCTCTATTTGATCTGGATTTTTTCCTATTGTTTTTAGTGCTCCTAGTTTGGGTCATATCTCATCGATAGTTGACCCATTTTCAGAAATTGAATAGGCGTCAAAAATAGAAAGAAGTGAACTTTGCGAGGGAAGTTCCAAAAATAATATTCCTTTAGTATTGTTATTTCTATCATCAAAATCCCAAAATTCCCTGGAGACTTTTGAAAATGAAAAATACTAAAAACTGCTAAAAATAGATTTCTAGAATTTTCTGATTTTCATATTTTTCTAACTTTTCCGCAGGGTTCTAACAGATATTTCCAGGTTTCTTTTTTGTCATATTTTTTTGCTAACTTAGTTGAGTTTTCATGTTTTTCATTTGTAGGGGTCCTTTGAAATGCGTATGCTCTTCCCTCGCACCTTCTAGGTGATCTTGGGAATCAAAAATTTCAAAAACCTTCTATTTTACTTCCAAAACACTTCAATTTAAGCTTTAAAATAAATTAACATGTCAAAGTTGGCTAAAACAAGTTTCCTTTTACAAAAACTTAATGTATTTTTCCATATATTGTTTTAGTTAGGTTTTCACATTGTGTATGCTCTTCCTTCACGCCTTTTTGGTTATCTTAGGAGTCAAAAACAACACACAAACTCTCTTTTGATATCATGATCCTTTATGGAAAACTACTAACTCCTTGCATGTAGAACCAAAACTTGTTGTCGAAGAAGGAAGGTTCAAAACACAAACCCACAAACACGTGTTTTCATAAAGGTTGTTAAACTATGTGTTACTTAAAACCACATTAAGTTAAGCAAGATAAAAAACACACCACTTCACATCACACTGTATTGCAGGTTTCAAAAAGGGTACGTCCCTATCCACTCAACTAAAATGTAACCCCTTTGGCATAAATCCTTAAGCTACAACAATGGAGGTGGTTCTAGGAACCCTAAATTAATCCACCGCTAAGTAACCTCATGGGTGAAACAGGAAGTGCTCCAACTTACCCACTTGACTACATTTTACATTATAAGTTAGAGTCAAAGTTGTTTGTATCATGACCCCAATGATGATACAACTGAACGCACTAGTTTCTCATTGTATCAAAAGGGGGTAAAGTAAATTTGGGATACTACCAAACTAGTCACTATGACTCTTTAGGTAAATCAAAATCGCATTAGACAAACTGTTGAGACCTAGTTCGTGATCTACTTAGGAAATCCATTTCGTCAAGGAGCCTACTTTGCTATTTCATTATCACATCCTAACCATCATGAATTGATAACTTGTTTTGATTCAAAGCCTTATTTTTTAACACAGTAACAAATCCACTTAAGTTTGATCTAAGTGTCACCCATCATAAAATTAAACGATAACTTAGCTTGGTTTCTTTCTCACCTTCGGATGAGGTGAAACTCTGCCCAAGTGTTGCTTAGTTTATTTTCACATCTTTCTATCTATACATTTTCATTCTTGTTTACCATGTGGGACAAGAGAAGGCATCTTTTAGGAGTGTTGTCATAGATGGTGTTCATCACTTTTTGTCTTTTACGCTCATCCATGTTTTGCGACTAAGATGTTAAACATCTAAAGTGCAAGGATGCATCCTTATATCTTTGATGGCCACTTTATCTTGATTTCAATATCATCATCATAGTTAGGATTTATTCATCATTTGGTCTCCTTTTGACGTGTTACATTGTTCACATTATCTCGACACGATTAAAATACTTACATCATGTTTCTCGTAAACGTGGTCTAAGTGTCCTCATTGTGTCGTTACGTTTCCCACATTTTAGCACATCCTTATTATACTTTAATTCAGTTTTAGTTCAAAAATTGTCCAAAATATTGAAGAGTGTCACTTACTTTGTTTGTGTCATTTCGATACCACTTTGGCACTAATATCTCACTTCTTCATGAAGCTTGATTAACATGTCCAATTGGTGTGGTTACGTGGCTTACATTTGTAATCCTTTCCCTTTAACATTCAGGCATTGTTGGTTGTTGAACTCATCATGGTATCCTTTTATTGGGAGATGCACTTACACTTCTTTAATACTTATGACTTGTTCATTTTTTTGAACTTGACATAATTATTGACATAGATTTGGCTATCTAGAGTCAAAACTATTGTTAAAAGTGAAAGGTAAACAATATGATCAATTTATTTGGTTATCTATACTTGCATGATTTTTCCTTGTGTGTTAACAAAATCATAGACTTATTCTAGGAAAATCTTGTTGGATTATCAAAATTGTGTCATCACGATGTATATTTTCCTTAGGTTCCCTTTGGAAAATCACACAAACATCTCTGTACTTACAAAATTTCTAGTTGAATGTCATTATGCTTCCCTAAATTGACATGGAACTTCCTTCCCTTTGAAGGATTTCCATCACACTATCTAGGTCTAGGCATTTGTACCTAAAAACACTAACAATGACTGACTATCACACGGTTCCTCACACTTACAACAATATGGAACCTAGGTTTAGGCATTCACATAAAAATATGCCCATTACGACTAAACCTCATTTGGTTCTTCGCGCTAGAAGGCCCATTTGGGTACCTTGTTCCCCACCTTCATCTCATAGTCGGTGGTATGGTTTAGATGCTTTTGATCCAAATTATTATTCAAGTTCCCCCCACTCTTCTTGTGATTCAGATCCAAACTAGTATTCAGATTCCCACTCTTCTTCTAAAGATTCAAATCCGAACTATAATTCAGATACCCCTAGATCAAATCTTGAATCACATTCCTCCCTTTCTTTGAAGGACCTTTATTCCAAATCACCTCAATGACATCTTCCTCCTTTGAAGACTCGTGCGACTCCAAGTTCCGTCAATCAAACACCTAATTCGGTTCTTGAGCCACGGTCGTTCCTTGCTTCATAGGACCACCTTTATCAATCGCTTCAATAACCCCTTCCTCCATCGAATATTTCCACAACTCGGATTCCCTCTAGTCAATCATCCAATTCAAATCCTATGTTGCAAATTAATAAATGGCTATGTGATCCTACTTTCCAACCTATATTGCGTCATCTTCTAAGAAAACAACCTAGGTCTAAATCCAAATCATCCATTCATAAAACACCCCCCCAAGCCTACTTCCTCTCTTGTGTTATCTTCTACTATTATTCTAACTTCAATCCCTCTTTGGCCCTTGATCCCTTTCAACCATATCGTACCATTTTCTCATCCATCTTCTAAATATCAATGTCTGCAACCATGTTGAACCATTAGAAAAAATCCATGTGCTAAGATATATTTTCAAAGCACTATCAAAACTCTTCATGGGAGTGATAAGGTCAAGCCTTCCCCTCATCTACATCATCGAACATCTTCATATTCTTCTATCAATCAATCTTCCCCACTTAGCGGACCCGTTTCTTCTAATCAACCTCCTATGGTCAAAGAACAACAACCTTTACTAATTGATTTCTCTCATAATGAAGGAACAATCAGACTACACGAAGATATCCCTCTACAAGGATTATTTCTAGAACTCGATACACTCACGTATGGGGAGGAATAATTTGATTCCTTTTATTAGAGCGTAGATAAAAATCATAAGGTCATGAAACTTGATTCTTCTTCTATTCCATCTTCACTTCCTCCGAGCATGATGAAATTTCATGGTCTGGCATTGATCCATGGCCTCTTCTACTTGTGGGTCACCTCCGTAGCTCATTACCTTCTATTCTTGGGCCACGTCTTAGTATCCCTTCATCATCTTCTATCTATGGGAAACATCTAGGTAGCCCATCATCTTCTATTCTTGGGCCATGTCCTTGTAGCCTAATTTCTTCCATCTTAGGGCCATATTCTAGCAGCCCTTCGTCATCTTCTATCAGTGGCTCACCTCTTAGTAGCCCATCCTCTTCAATTCTTAGACCGTATCCTTTTCATCCATCACATATTTCTTCTATCAATGGTTGTGGAAAGCCCGCGGTCATTTCTCACATCAATTATAAAATTTCATGTTTGGTTTCTTCTCCTTCTTGAGATCAGACAAGTCACGCATCAACTTATAAGAAACCCAAATAGTTTCTTAATCAAGCTCAGGTCAAAACATTCAAGAGCTCCAAAATTCCCAACACTTCCAATGATCTTAAGGTTAAAAATCAAGTGCGATTCAAGAACACACATCAATGTAACCATCAAGTATGGTGGAGAGTGCATAATCCTATTAATAGGGAGCTCAAGATCCCGCATAAGAAATCCACGTTTCAAGATAAATCATAGTCATTTGTTGAGTACGAGCTCACCGCGATCATTGATATCGGAGATAATATGACTCTTGATAAATAAACACACCTAATCTCCCTTATCAAAGAAGTCACAAACATTGTTGTTGGATACTATCACACGGAGTGAATTTCTTGTCCCAACTTTCCAAAACTATCAAAAACCTAAAAATCAAAAACAATTTAAAAATACAAAAACACGAGAAAACATAAAAATATCAAAGGAACAAAGGTCAAACATTGCAATTAAATATTGCATACACATGGATGTTCTTTCTTCCATTTCTCTCTTTTCTTATGTAAGTATTCCTAACATTTTCACACCTTTGGTGATATTTTGGTTAGCCTTTTCACATGCATTTTGTGACATTTAGCTCTATGGCATTTTTTTGACCTTGGTCTTTTATCACCTTGGTAAATTAAAGAATGATTGACCTCTTAGAGATCTTATCACAATCAACATATAATAAACTTTTTGCAAAGAACATTTAGACATATTTGTTGAAACTAGCCAATCTCGTGATCACAATCACTTCCACCTCTTTCCATCAAGCCATCCATGGTTCTTAACCCTTGTCAAACAAGAGAGCTGAAATAAGTTTTTAGAAAGAAAAAGAAACAAAATCAATCAAAATTCAAAAGTTAAAAGCTAAAAGCAAATGAAAATTGATTTATAACTCTCTCTTGGGGTATTTCCAATAATCTCTATTGGGGCTATGGAGGTCTGGTTGGTAGTAGAAAAATTTTGTGATTAGAATCAAATACATCTCTCGCTGGGGCTATGGACGTTTGGTTGGCAGTGGAGCAATGTATGGCTCTCCCTCCACCCTCCATTCATAAATCACCTATCAAAATCAATTATTCCTACACATTCGCTAGTGTGTCTTCACTTGTTGTCTATGAAATCTTCTCTCCAAGAGGTAATAAATTCCACATGCACTCACTGATCTCTATGAGTGAATAGGATTAACATGTTACCAAGTGTCTTTTTTTCAGACCTTGTTCAAACTCTTACTCTATTTTGTATCTTATCTCATGATTTTTGCCTTTGGCTAATCACTTCTTCATCACGAGGCTTCTATGCTATATTCACATCATTCTTCTACTTCATTCACAACATCCATTTGTATAAGATTGCCTTTTTTCCTTGTTTGCGGACACCTTTGTCCCCTTTCACAAAATAATCTTCTCCTTCCTTTCTATCATGTGATTTTAGGCCATCTTACGCTGGGGGCATCCTTGATTCTTCCCAACACTTCATTGGTTTACGTTCATCATCATGTTGAACCTATCCATAATGGCCTTGGGTCCCACTTCTATGCATGAAGAGTTTTCCTTTGAATACTCCCACCTAATTGCTAGGGAATTTTCACATCTTCACTTTCTTGTGCATGCGTGTGGCATTCAGGTCCTTATACATCCCTTATATCGCTAGGGGTATCCACGCTTCTTTGTCTTCCTATACATAGTTTCAGAAAACTTTCAAAATCACAAAAACATTCAAATATGTTTCAAGAAACATCAAAAACAATATAAATCATCCTATAAAACGTCACTCTTTGGTTCTCACCTATTCATGTGCATGACTCACAGATCATATTGATTTACCTCCATCAACAAAAGCTAAGCTACTTACTTTTTCTCGTACTGGGGCACAATAAGTTTCTGGTGTTGTTTCGTAGTGCACAATTCTTTATCATTGGACCCAAGTGTCTTCACACCGGTCGAATCGAATCTTGATAACAAAAACATTACATTATGTTTCTCTGTTAGGCTATTGTTTACTTTCGCGTATTGCATTACATTATGTATGTTGTATGGAGTTAGGAATATTTTACTTTCTCATATTACATTGCATTTTGTATTTTGCATGGAGTTGGTGTTTTTAGCAATGGACATTTGTTCGTATATGGTTTTTCATGTCATACTACACTTTTTTTCATTCTTTTTAATAAAGACCGATGATGAATATCATTAGCAATAGGATGAAAATAAATTTTTTTAAAAGGCACTAGATGGATGTTATCTCATTCCCCCTTCCACATACTCCTTTTCTTCTATATCCCCTTTCTTTTCATCACATTATTCTTTCTTTTTTCTCTTTATGTCATCTTTTTCATCATCGATCATGGGGGAATCCTTAATTCTATTTATTTTTCTACTACCCCTTCAAAATTGTTACTTGTTTATGCTTGTCTACTATCTTTGAAGTGACGTCACTTATGCCACCCCAAAGAGGGGAAAATGTAGACACCTAAAATATGCTTACACTTAGCATTTCCTCCAATTCAGTCAATTAACAACACTTCGTTAATCAACCCTTCTCCGCTCCATTCTCGGATGCCCATTTATGACACCTTCTTGGTTGTATTCTTCTTATATTCAACTCATTTGGCTAATAAACCCCCTTTTATTAGCTAAACCATCTTCTTATTCCCCTCTAGATCACTTCTATTGGCTTCCTAGGCTATCTATCAGTCACAAATGGTTAATCAACTCCTCCCAACTCTCAATGAGTCTCTAATCACTTGCTAATCAAGTTTAACTAGCCTAAACCTAGCTTAACTAGTCTAAATCATGTTTACTTAGCTCCTAATCCTAAAGTGTTTTTAGACTTTAGTCCCACATGCACAATAATTCCAAATCTTCCCAAACCAAAAACTATAAATACAAGGCTAAGCCTTCCCATTCAACCTTACACCTTCACACTTAGGATATCTTATTAACACTAAGAACACCTAGCTTTGGGATTCCATTTGTATTAGCTTTAAGATAATTAGACATTTGATCTTAAGCTTACCTCCTCCATTGATCTTGAGCTAATACCTTCATTTGCATCCTTTAAACAAATATTTGAGTAATATGGAGAGAGCCATTTGCCTTGAAGCCATTAATGGTGAGACTCCATTCTTGAAAGCTTGAGAACCATAAACAAACTAATCACCCCTTTGATTGCTAAGTTGATCTTCTTAGGTTCAATATTTAATTAGTGATCTAAAGAGTAGAGAGTAGCATATATCATGTTAGTTTAGATTTAATCTAGTTCATACAATGATAAATGTTAGTCTTTTTTAGATCTTATCATGATGGTTTAGTGTAGATTAGGTTCATGCTTTGAGGTTATATGTTTTAGCTTCATTTTCATAGCATATCTAATTTATTCATGAACACAAGGATTGTCTTATAAGTGGGTAGGACTATGATTCATGCTTCCAATGTACCTAAATTCTTATGGGATGAAGCTATGAAAACTAATGTCTATATTCTTAATAGAGTTCCTACTAAAGCTCTTCATCAAGCAACTCCTCATGAATTTTGGACAAAGAAAAAACCAGATATTTCTCACTTAAGAATATTTGGTAGTCCTGCTTCTATCTTCATTCCAAAAGACAAAAGGAAGAAGCTTGATCCAACCTCTTTTTCTTGTATTTTGTTGGCTATGGCTGTAAAACTAAAGGATTGAGAGTTTATGATCCATTCAAGCATGACATTATTGAAAATAGAAATGTTCAAGTCTTAGAAAGAACTTTCTCTGATGATCCTCATGAACCCTCCTCTGTTGCTCTAGAGATAGAGCCTGATAATTCTTCTCCCATGGAAACAAAAGTTCAAGAGGTTGATCATTCTGATCTAGATATGATGGAGATTGAGGGGGAGTCATCTCAAAATTTCTTGCAACCTAAGATTCCTAAATGGGCTCAAAGTCTTGTTCAAAACTCTCAACCTAATAATCTTAGAAAGCTAACTAGAAGTCAGCATACTTATCATGCCTTGATGACCCTCTATGAGGTAGAACCACAATCCTTTAAAGAAGCATCTCAAGATGATAGATGGATTCAAGCTATGAAGGATGAATACAATTATTTAATCAAAAATGACACTTGGGAACTAGTCCCTCCTCCTTCTAAAAGAAGCATTGTAGGATCTAGGTGGTTGTTCAAAATCAAATATAACTCTTTAGGAGAAATTGAAAAGTTCAAGGAAAGGCTGGTAGCTTGTGGTTTCACTCAAAAACATGGTATAGACGATGTTGAGACCTTTTCTCCTATTTCAAGATGAGCACTTTGTCGATTTCTTCTTGTATTAGTTGTCCAATATGGTTAGGAGATTCACCAAATGGATGTTAAAAATTATTTCTTAAATGGTGACTTAAAAGAAGAAATCTATATGAGTTAGCCTAAAGGTTTTGAAGAATCATGTAAAGAAATTTATGTCTGTAATCTTAAAAAGTCTTTGTATGGTCTTAAGAAAGCTCCTAGAGCCTCGTATGCTAAAATTAATAGGTTCTTTCAGGAACTTGGTTTTTCTAATTATTGTTCTGATAATGATTTATTTGTTGAGTTTGATAACAAACATATTATCATTATTTTTCTCTATGTTGATGATATTTTGACTACTATCAGTGATATAAATATAATTGTTAGAGTAAAAGAAAATTTAAAACAACATTTTGAAATGGCTAATTTAGGTTTATTAAATCATTTTCTTGGCATGATTATATTTCAAGATCATGAGTCTATTGTTGCATTTCAATCTCGGTATGCCATGAATTTTCTTAGAAGACTTAACATAATTGATTGTAAGCTTGTTGTCATTCCTATTGAAGTTGGTGTTAAGTTAGACCCTAAACCAACTTGTGCTAAATTTGATCCTACTCTGTATAGGCAGCTAGTTGGTAGTCTAATTTATTTGACCATTACTAGACCTGATATTTCTTATGCAGTAGTAGTTTCAAGATTTATGCAAGAACCTTATGAGGTTCATTGGAAAATGGAAAAAAGAATTTTGAAATATATTAAAGGAATAATCAATTATGGTCTTTTTTATTCTTCTTGTAATGATGCACAATTATTTGGTTACTATGATTTTGATCATGTTGGTGATGTTGCAAATAGAAAGTCTACTTATAGATATCTTTTCAAGTTGGGTGCAAGTGCCATCACTTGGAGTAGCAAGAAGCAACCAATAGTGTCTATATCTTCTACTAAGGTAGAGTATAGAAGTGCTATGGAAGCTTCCAAAGAAGCTATGTGGTTGAAAATATTGTTGGATGAGTTACACATGGGCATCAAAGGGAGCACTACTCTTCTATGTGACAGCCAGAGTTGCATTGCTCTTACAAAGAATCCAGTTCAACATTAAAGGACCAAGCATATTGAAGTTCATATGCATTTTATTCGAGAAAAATTCCTAAATGGTGATATTGATCTCAAGTTTTGTTCTACTAAAGATCAAGTTGTAGATATCTTCACCAAGCCTTTGTGTGTTGTGAAGTTTTACAATTTTTGTGCCTTGTTGGGCCTATCAAAGTTGTTATTAAGGGGAGTGTGCATGACAATGCCATCTCTTAACAGATTGTTGTAAAATTCCAATACTTCATCCACTTTGTAATAAGTAAATGTGTCACTCTATATGAAGTTACTTGTAAATCCCAGCGAAGCTTTAGTTGTGGGTATGCCTTAATTTATAAAAGGCTCCATAATCTAATGTAAGTATTCATAAGTAAAGCACATGTTCTTAAGAATTTTTGTATGGGAAGATCAGCTTATCTCCCTTAATTGCATGCTACCCCAATCACTATTTCGATTTCAAGGATCTCAGTAAATCCTTTTGTATAAAAAGGTTAAATTGGAATGTTTGTTTTTGTTTTCCCACTTAACATTAAGGGGGAGTGTTGGGGTGTTAATGTCAAGTGGGGATAACCACTTAGACAGCCCTTGTCTTAAATATTATTTTTAATAATATTATTCGGTCTTCACAACTTTGAAAAGAGTGAAGCAATATAACCACTCACCCATACTATATAAATAGGATGATCCCTCACGGGATTGGAGTGCTTGGTAATCTAGCTTTTTCCATTTTTTTCATAGAATGATTGATATATACATAGATACTTATGTGATATGTTATACAGCAAGATAGAAGTCTCATTATTATTACAGTTAGACCAAGGAGTGAAGTGGAAGTGATGGGTTAAAATGATAAATTATTAATATAAGACAGTTCTTTTCACTGGAGTTTTTTCCCTATGATTTTCTCCACTTAAATCTGGTGTCTCTTGTCTCATTTACTTTCAACTATTGATATTTGTTTTCATTCATATATTAACTATTATATGCATTTGTAAAACATCTGGTTAAAATGTATGCACATTATAATCTATAATCCTAAAATGTTAATATGTGGATCTATAATTCTTCAATTATATCTTCCCACATTTGTTCTAACACACACGCCAATAGTCCACACACACACACACACACACACACACACATATATATATGTAGTTACAAAAATGTCAACACTAGGGAGAAGCCCCCATACATCACTACATCACTATATATCATATCTCATCATCACTATCACTATCTACAACTGTGGGAGCTCTAAAACTAGATGCTTCATTGCTTAGTCTCTGCACCACTGATCGCAATCCCTATATCTCTCTACCTACCAATGTAATAATGTAACCTCATTCGATTGCTCCTGCAAATGACCATGTAGCTCCATGAACCTCGCAAATACATCATGTGTTAGGGGACCTCCACCCACAACCTCTCTGGATCACCATGTCTCCTCTCATGCCTCATCCCTCTCACTCAATAACATGGTACATGCATTATCACCGCTAGCGCCACTAGATCAAATAAATGAGCATGCTCACCCGCAATGGCATCCACCCACTCTAGCATACTACCACCTATGAGTACATTGGTGGGCACATTCCACGTCAATGTGCGGATAGATGTGTCCACAATCAACGACCAATACGCATCACCTGCATCCATAGATCAATGCATTAGGCAATAATGACAATTACACAACCAAATAACAAATCACAAGCATCACTATAAAAATACTCATGCTCTACTATCACTATTGCCACACTATTGGGGCATGTCCTTACCCCTCTACTCCTCCCCGAGAGGTGCTCCTATCACATCCACGGATATTGGAAAGAAAAAATACCCACCGATGTGATGCCCACCATGCATAGTATGCCTCCGTACACCCCGCATCATCCACATCTATCGGATTTATTGCCGCATCTACCTCATCTAACCCAGGGGGTACTAGTTACGCTCATGTGGGCCCTGGTCTAGCTCTAACCCTCCTCGATGCCCTAATGGCCCTCACCCATATATATGGCTCTAGGGGCACATCCTGGGCCATACCAAACTGTTGTGAAACATGCTCCACCTAGAATAGCTTGGTCACCCCTAGAAACCGATCCTCTAGCCACATAGTCCACCGAATACATTGTAGCTCTACTCCATCCTCTAGCCACCCTCTGTAGTCTTGGTATGGCCTCTATATCATGACCTCTGGCCCCATACGATCTAACATCTCCTGTAGGTATTCATTTCCATCCTCCTACTCTGAATACCTACCCATATCCCAAAAATATATCTGGCCTCACCCACTCTACACATGGTCCACCAACCGGCCTCAATATCACAATATGCTCGTAGGCCCATACATGTAGCAATGTGGTAGCTCCAATCCCACTCATGTGCTCCTCCTGCATAAATATGTATAGATCTTTGTACAAGTGGGCCAATACACATCGTGCCCAAGAATATCTTGTCCCATCCTCCTCTATCTGATGGAAAATATCATGCATCTTATACAAGATGCCTAGGCCACCAACCCCACAGAATGGCGATGAAGCAATCACAACAACAATGAACTTCGCAATCGCGATCGCGAACCCCTAACCTCAGTATAACATCTAGACTAATTTGGACCTCCATATGAACTTGGATCCCCATAAAGTATAACCTAGTGGCCCTCATCTCTCTCGTGCATCATCATCTATAGCCATTACCTAAACCCTCTCGACAACAATAAACAATCGCAATATGCGATATACGTCCTCCAAAGTCACGGTCATCTCACCCATAGGAAACCAAAATGTGCAAGTATCTACACACCATATCTCGCACAATGCGCTAATCAACAACATATTACGGGCACATCCCCATCCTCGTTATGTTTCATAGGCTGGCATGGTCCAATACATCCCACTCATCATCTAACAAACCCAATCCTAACAATGTGCTCAAATGGTGGCCACCACGGAAATCTCATGAATGAATATCCCTCTCGCACACCGCAAAAGCGATAACAAACAAAACACTACCATCTTATGTATATGAAAATACAACTACCTATTGTAGAAATCTAAAATGTCAACATGATCAATTACGATTAATCCATCTTGTAACATCATCTAAATCCATATAATAATTAATCGCAAGATTAATTATTATTAATTCCATCACTAATCCCCTTATTATAGTATTTCATCATTTATCTAAATATTCCATTTCATCATTTATCCTATTAAAAATCCCTTTGATCACATTTATCCTTTCATCATTTATCATTTATCTCATTTCATCCTTAATCCCTTTTGTTTCATTATTATATCATATTATCATATATAATCCCTATTAATAATTTATAGGAATTTAATATTCCTACATCTACCTTCTACCTACCCTAAACCTATTCTATGTCTAGCTTCTCCATCTAATCACTCCACTAAACATAATTAATCTCACCTAACTACAAGCTAAATAACCCTATAAATCTAGAGGCCTCTCCATTCTTCCCTCTCATTTTCAAATATTCAAATAAATGTGCACTATTAATTCAATGGAGAGTTCTCCTAAAATCTAGAATTCTCTAATTCTAGAGAATTCTCCATTCTCATGGAATTTCAACCATTGATCTAATCCTACTTGGATCAATCTTGACCCTCCAATCCTCCACCCACAAGCTATAAATCAAGCTCTCCTCCTCCATGAGAAAAAAATCTTAAGAATCCATAGCAAAACTTTGCTCTTTTATTCATCCCATCAATCCATTTCTATCATCACTCTATCATCCAATCTATCAATCATCACTCTTCATCAAGAAAATCCAAGCACAATCAAAGGGAGATGTCTAAATTAGTCCACAAATCTAAAGCATCTTCATTTCTATCCAAGGAGAAAATCAAAATCATTAAAGGAGGATTCCACTTGTGGGTAAGTACAGTATATTGTCTTCTCCTCTTTCTATCTTGCTCAATCTTAGGTAAGTGAACAATTGTGTTAGATTTAGGATTGATCTGGTTTGATAATCATCTTATCTTTTCATACTAACAAAAAAATTTCTTACACATATAACATCAATTTTAAAAAATTCACACTCTGGGCTAAGAACTACCCTTTAGGGTCACTAGCACCCAAGAGCCGGGACACAAGCGCCTAAGAGTAGGTCACTAGCGCCCATGCCTGGCACTAGAGTCCCAAAGGTAGTTAGCGCCTTCACCACTCTTTCCCATGTTTGAAATGCCTAGAAAATCAAAAATAATTTTTTTCCAAATTTCACCAAAAACAACTAATTTCAACACATTTTTCAAAAAAATCACACTTACTAGCTCAATTTGTCATACATGACGCCACAACTACCACCACCATCTCAAAATGACTCAATCGTGGTGCTCTCACTTGAGGCATCTTCACACACCTAGAGCTCCAAATCACACTCGCGCAATAATCAAATGAGTTTCCTATTCACTTTTTCATATTACTATTTATAGTAACTTTTGATTACCTAAAAAATGATATAATAGAATAATGATTCGATTAATAGATATATAGGTTATGCGTTAACTGAATAAAATAGAAAACAACCATAAACAAGTAAATCCCTATGATTCCTCAACAAACTTCTTGATACGTGAGTTGTTACAACTCACTACTATTTTCTACACATTCATTCCTAACAATATAATCACTCAAATACATTAATATAATATAATGTACGCACTAGATAGGATATTTCCTAACATTCCCCCCCTTAGTGTGAACATGGGAAGAAAACACATCTCAAGATCTGGGAACATAATTGTATGCCTCTGCATACTTTTAGGTTTACATACTATTGGCTTGGATCTTGTTGTCTAGATCTTGCTGCACATGACCAATCCACTTCACCATAATGAATCCCATACCGGATGATCACACTTCCACCGATTCACCTACATACATGAACTCAATAGTTCCCGCTTTCACTTCCAATGAATGCTAGATTTCACCGCCGATCGATGTTAGAAGTACGACAATCGAAGAATCTCTGCAGTTAGAGGATCACTCCAATTCATCTGCCCTCCTATACAACTATTCTCATATTCCAAAATGCACATTCTCCTTGTTTGAATCAAAACAAGGGAAGGAAACCACACACCATTTTATTTTGCACACACCACACAACTAAAATAATATAAAATACTGCCACCAAATTTGAATGTGACCCCATTGTTGGTGACTAATGAGAGGCGTTGATCGCCCTCCATCCTCCATTTCCTCCAACCTCTAATAGATGTGTTGCTTAACTCAACTGAATTTTTTCATGGAGCTCAATTTGAAATACCCCCTCGATTTGGAATTGGACGTCGGGTAACACCAAAATACATCCATGAGGCAATTTTTTTTGAACTTTTACAAAGTCATGACTTTTGACAACAACTCACAAATTTGACGATGACACTTTTGACTCAAACAAGAAGACTCAACTACAAATTTAAAAAGTAATAAAATGATATTTTTAAAATGAAAATGGCTTTGAATATGAAAATACTATTAAAAGTGTTTCAACTCTTAACACAATGAAACTTTTTCACAACTTTGAGTATTATAACATACTTGACAAACAAATTATGACTTTAAAATAAACTCATAAAAGAGCGAGACTTAAATTGAAATATAAAAGCTCTTATGGTTACCTAATGACTTGACTTAGGATGAATTATTATTTTAAAGCAAAGACAAGTGGCTTCTACTTAACCTAGATCCTCTAACTTGACTTCTCTTTGACACGTTAGTGAACACATTATTAAATACCTATCCTAATATGAGACAAATTAATAATGTTGACAAATACCTATGAGACTGATGACTATAGGAGAAGAGAAACCTTGCACATTAAACAATTCTAAAATGGTCAACATAGTGTCTGGGGAGGAGGGATCTCATAACAGTGTCAAGGGTGAGCTTAACTCAAAGAATCCAATGCATGAATGAAGGAATTGAAATTTTCTCATCTTACCTGAAACTCACAATACAGATTTAGATAATAGATCAAGTGAGTAGTCAGCAGACCATAGATATGAGTTCTGACAGGTCACCCAAAGCATAGAGAAACTCCTTTTCAATGGAAGACTTCACGCATGGTTGTAGAGAAGCTTTACGATGATTTGTAGGAACCTTAATCAATGCCTTTCCTTCTTGTATATCACCTCAAAACATCTTCCCGCTCTTTTTAAGGATCTTACACAAACTGCCCACAATTCATTGCGTAGATCTCCTCAATAGGACGAATCTTCACGGTATATGATAATTTGATTGGGTGGCGAGTGGCACAGTCTAGGAACGCAATATTTGAGAAACTTTGCACGCTTGAATGCTTCATTCTTCACACACTACGTGTTGAGTATTGGTGTCGGATTGATAGATACTTGTTCAAAAGATTCAATGTTGATATGAATCCAATCAATCTTCACACTTACGTTGCAGCAAGAACTGCTCAATGGAGCTTCTCTGGCAGGCATCTAATAAAGAACTAGTTTGAATATTTTGAAGATATCAAACTTGGGGCAATGAAGAAATCAAGGTTTCCCTAGATATACGAATTAGCTTTCCATCATAGGGATAACGAAAATCACTTTGGTACTAAATGAAAATGATATAATAGAATAATGATTTGATTAATATTTCAATATGAAACATACAGATATATAGGTTATGGGTTGCTATAAAATAGAAAACAACCATAAACAAGTAAATCCCTATGATTCCTCAACAAACTTCTTGATACATGAGTTGTTACAACTCACTACTATTTTCTGCATATTTGTTCCTAACAATATAATCACTCAAATACATTAATATAATATAATGTATGCACTAGATAGGATATTTCCTAACATTATCTACCACGCTATCATCATTATTTACACCTATCTTTTGACCTAACCAACATCGTATGGTTTCAATCATATTCAAAGCATTCCTAATCCAATTCTTGTCTCATTTGTGTTGTTCTCTTCAAAATTCCACCTACTATCATATCGTACACATTCCACAAACAATATATTCCTCCTTGACATCGTTTCAACTTGATATACACACACTTTTTTGATACTTATCATACATTCACTATTACATCATTACATGCTTACTTTTGGCTCAACGTTCATTCTCATCATCACTCTCCCTTTCATAAAAAATGGGAGCATATAATTGGGGCATCCTATAATCCCCCTCACACCATTACGTGATCATTTTACATTCCTAACTCTCTCATTATCAAAAATTTTCTTGTACATACATTACACAACATTTCACACCACTTTCTATTGATTCCCCCTAATGACCTAATATGGGGGTGATAAGTGTAAAATCTCTCCATGAGTAATCGATTAAATCAATCACATACATTCAAATCTCAGCAACACAAATATTTTACTATTCAAAATCACATCAAAAATTAACACAACACAACGTATTTATCCTCCTAGATGACCTAACTTGGGAGTTATATCACCACTTTCCCAGATGACCTAACATGGGAAGTTATTCTACATTTCTATTGCTTCTAAATGACCTAACATGGAAGCCATCTCATACACATTGCGGTGACACCCTTGGAGTGGGGGAAATGAGATATCATTTCCTTTCCTATACTGCTCCTATATGGGTTATTCACGTTTGATCAAAATAAATCAAAATGGATCCAAATGAACAAAATTTGGTCTTTGTCCGTCTGCAATGGCTAGACCTTTTGAGGATGTAGTTAAATTTGGAGAGTAAAACTAGACCTCTCTCCTACACTCTTCCTTTGGTGGCAGGATGCCCAAATCCTCAATTTTTCACACACATGAAATTGGGTTGGGAACTGATCACTCCTTACCCTAACACATCTCCATCATGAGAAAAAATCAAAATCTCCAATCACTCAATATCAAAATCATCAATCTCACTTAGTGCTCCTCATAACGGTCCCACGTCTCTTGTTACGTCACATGGATTAACACGCTAATCCATGGTTCACCATGCTATATGTTCTTATTTTACATGTACTTCTATAACATGGGCTTCTCTCGAACTTCTTCCAGGTATGTTCCTTACTTCCTTTACACTACTTGAATTTCATTCAAATAGCATAAAGGGGGCGGGAATGTAGACACAAAATCATGCACTTGCTACTATTTACTATACTGCTAAGTATGTTGTTTTATATATGAATCTTGCATGAGAAAAGTATTCAATGGTGACCCATTTCCCAGTCCTTCCACTTGCCTTGTTGGTTTCTATTGATTTTATCTTTCACACTTATCATTCATACACCTAGTTCAAGTCGAGATCACAAGGATCCTTGTCAGTCGATCTCCACTCATTTTTCAGCATTTGTCTCTGGATGCTAGCACCGAGGACTAGACATTGGCACCTAGGCATTCCTATCTATCCTAGGCACTCGTGTCCTCTTTATGTTTGATCTTATTTTTGACACTTGATGTTGGTCTTTTTGGTTTTCCCCACTCATATCCTAAGGTATTAGTTGGCATGTCACTCATTAGTGTCGGTTCAAGAAAGAGATCCCTATATAAACACAACATACATACCATAATAATGGCGGAAATTTCTATCAAGGGATATCTATCGACACATCAAATGGATTACATATTGGGCTCATTATTCTACATATAGAATGCATAGGAAGGTCAGTTCATTCTACTCAAGATCCACACATTTGCATTTTATCTAGCTACCACTCATTATCTTGGCATCGTTGGCGTGAGGGCAACCTAGGAGCACTGTTACACACATAAGCACATAGAACTACATTAAGTTTGAGATGTAGTGAAGTGCTCAGTCGTAATTTCTCTAGTTAACATCGAGGATAGTTCGACCGCTCGTTTGAATCTTTCTTTTTTAGGATTTCATGTTTTTTTGATGGTTTTGCAAGAGGACATTTGTGTGTAGGTTTACAGGTACCTTGATGATCTAAGTACAACATACAAGACGACCAAAGGAGAACAAGTTTGAAACCCTAGCAACAATATTGGAACCAAGTTCAAAACCTTTATGCAGACTCCACTACCCACATAGAGGTCTTGGGCACCCACAAGAACCCTTATTCTTACCAGTGCTTGTGTCTAAGAATTTCCACCTCCTCTACATTTTTATGAGGTTCGTTGTGACAGTCTATATTTCTATTTCATTACATTCTTCAACCTAGCCACACTTTGGAACAAGCGAAATCAAGGTAAATGTATTATCTCTCTCATTTATTTTCATAATTAAAATCAAACCAATTGCCTAGAATTTATATTTCATTGTATGTCATTTATAGCAGTCATTACTTTCAATCTTTAATAAAATTATTCAGATTTTTTTAAATTGGTTTACATATTTGATATCCATACAAGTAAGCTTGAAACCCTAAAAAAATGGAGGCCAAAGATAACCAAACCCTAAGGGTTGAGAATGTTGTGTAATATTAATAAGTCGGTTCACCAAAAATAAACCCTAAATTAGGGTGAATGACCCTAATTAGGATTATAATCTAGAAACTATGTATATTCAGATTAACTAAATCAATTTAGCATTCACATATAGATATGAAAATAGCATAAATTAGTGAGAATGATTTAATCATTTAAGAACATGCTAAGTATAGTAAAACATGAGAAGACAAGTGCACTTAGATTTTTATGCTTCGCAAGTTGATTTGGATCTAAATCAGGGAAGAATATTCCTTTACAAGGTTGAAGATGCTTCATCTTTGAAATGTATTTCTCGAATCCCTCAAGGACACTAGCATTGTGTTTGGACATTAAATCACAACGGCTATGTCCAAATTGTATGGTTTTTTCATGGGTTTCTTTGCACTTATATGATGATTTGGGTCACTTCACATTCATATTTAATTACCTATTGTAATTTCATTTGTTCCCAAATGGTCACATGCACATGTGCAATGATCAGCCCTAGTTTCATGTACTAGCACTTGAACACATATTAAGGGTGCATTTATTTGAGTTATACTTCCCCAAAGGCTAACCCCCTTGTTAATTATCGTCAAGTGTTGCACTACATTTCCCAAATGAGGAGATCAAACTCTAGGTAGTTATCCTATTGCATGTACAAGAGTGAATAAAATTATAGAGTTCCCTTTACTATTTTCACCCTTTTGTTTTGACACCAATAACAAGATAGCTAGATATATTTTAGATGTAGCCTCTTGAATACTAAATTAATCTTAAATAAAAATGTTTCTAGACCAATAGAAGTGCCTCTTTGTAGTACTTTTAGAAGTAGTGCTTGTGTGTAGATGTTTGATAATGGTATTTAATTGACTTGGTTTGGTCTTCTTTGAACCTAGTTTTGAGTTTCTTCAAACTTATGTAGAGACTGGTCTTAATTTTTTTCTCTTGACTTAGGTAATTTTAGGATATATATTTTCTTGAATTTGATATATATTTCTAGATGATCTTTTGAGGATGTTAGGTGATTTCCAAGTGATTAAATGAGTGTGTTTAAATTGTATATATACCACTCTATGGGATATAATTTCGTGTTAAAGATGACTAGCAAGGAAATAAAGATAAACA
This sequence comes from Taxus wallichiana var. yunnanensis, assembly GCA_018340775.1. Lineage (NCBI taxonomy): Eukaryota > Viridiplantae > Streptophyta > Pinopsida > Cupressales > Taxaceae > Taxus > Taxus wallichiana. The sequence continues at coordinate 820,812,798 of CM031235.1, forward strand.
TAAGAAACTCTAACTATTAGAACACATAGGATACTTTAGAAATGTTAGAAAAAACCATATGAAATTTGTGTCAAAAATTTATGGTACTTCTTATCCATTTTTACCACTTTGGAAAAAATAGACAACTTAAAAAAATGGACTTGGGCAAATGATAGAGCTTGATGGAGAATCAAGAAAATAGGTAATTTTCATATTTTTGGGGCACTTGGAACCATTTGAAGGGATTTCCCTTTGCTTCGATTTAGTACCTAGCCAATTTGAGCAAAAATGGTAAAGTAGGAAGTTGGCGAGTCTATATAACTGCTTTACTTCTTGAAATTAATCAAGTAAAGCAAGTCCAAAATCCTGCGCAAAAAGGGAAGAAAGTAAGGGAGCAATGTGAAGAAATGAAGTTTCTTTACTTCATAAAGTAGTGAAGCAAAGAAATTCCCAAAACTTGAAGTAAAGGTTCCCGAGAATCACGCAAATAAGGTAGGTAGTGAGGGGAGTTAAGCGGTCGCAAACCCACGAGAAAGGGCAAAAACAAAGAGCAACTCGGAGTTTAGACGTGTCATTGCTGCAAGTAATGTCCACTTGCGAGTCCAAGAAAAGCACATTAAAAATCCCATAAAGTTGGATGGTATCTTGGGGATATGATGTTTCCTCTTTGCAAAGTAAAGGCTATCTCAAAGCATGAGTTGAGAAACCCCAAAACCGCACAAAGTACATGGCGAAGAAGTGATGCGGGGATGCCATACGAAGCGGCCGAGAAGCAAGTAGGCGTCAAAATTCCGAGTTGATAAGGGTCATAAACCCACATAGCAGAAAGCATAATAGTAATACAAGGTTTTGGTTTGATTGAGTTGTGAAGTAGTGGAGGCTCGGTTCTTCGAGAAAAGTAGTTGCCAAACTCACGAAAACCCGCAGATGAAGTCAAGCACCCCTCAAAATCTGCAAAGAGGCAAATATGAAAAGGGTGATGCGGGAAAATGGCTCAAATGAGATTAAGTAAAGAAAGCTTAGTTTCTTGAGAAAATAAAAGGCATCCCAAAATCCCACAAAACAAGGAGGTGACGAGTAACTCGGAGAAGTGATTCATGCTAGCATGAAGTAATATCACCTTGGATTCCCACAAAAATAAGGAGGAGGGTAAATAGCCATAAATTTTGACCCAAAGATCCATTTTCACAAAATTAAACTTTTGGAAAGATCTTGACATCCTCTTCACCATAGAATAATGAAAATAAAGTTTATATGGGGTAAGTTGGTGAAAATGGATAAAAATATTTTCAGCATGAAATGAACAATTTCAAGCACCCAACTATCAAATTTAATGTAACATGTGCATTTCTTCTCTAGCAAGCTAAACGACAATGGAGGAATGGGTTTGTAGGGATTTCCATGATGTTTTACAGTCATTTAATGACACTTGTTGGTTGTTGGAACCCCAAATTCGAGTTCCCTTCCTCTCTTTATGTTCTAAACTTCTATATATGGAAAAAGAGAGCTCATTTTAGTTGTTGGACATTTTGAAATGTTGCTCTCTTCTTCTCAGTTGCTAGGTAGATGTTAGATTTTCAAGCCTCATTTTTGGGAACTGTAATGATCAATCTTGCCTCCCTTTCTTAATGTAATGTACTGTGTAACTTCTAAAGCAATAAAATTTAAGATTGGTGGTTATTTCACTATCCTAACTTTTTTATTGCATTCTCTTGCCTCTCTATCACATTTGCAAGTATGGTTGTGCATATTTTATTCTCATTGAAAACTCCAATAATGTTGTGATTATGAAATTGGTGTATTGATTTTTTTGTGGTCTATGGTGCTTTGGAATGTGTAGGATAGGATTAGTTAGCTGAATTTTCCCTTCTATGAGTAGTTTAGCATTAGATTTAGGTAGAGGAAGCTAACCTTCTTCGGAGGTCCATCTCAAGTAGCAAGTCCCACAACTTGAGAGATGGTCCCATGTTATAAAAAAATAGGGATCTACAAAGAAATATCCTAGGGTGCTACTTTTTGTGATAACAATTTTGGAACATACGTGAGATAGGTTTGAAGCACCTTACCACTTCACTTCATCAATTTTGATGTGCTCTTAGTGAATATTTCATCCTTTGGATGAATTTTCAAGCATATCTAGTGACTCCACTGATTCAAGCAGCCCATTATCTCAATTGCAGACCTTTCCCTTTATTATTCCATTCATTTTAATGTTTCCATTTCAGTCATGGCTCTCCAAGGATATTTTCCATTCCCTCATTTCACTTCCAGTCCTCTCCATTTGTAGTAGTTGGATGTTATCCCTAAACAACCTTGAAAAATATTCCCCTTTTTAATGGAAATGGAGATCAATCCTATTGATCACATTCAAGATATTGCAAACCATTGTGTCATTCATGATGTCATAGAAGAGAATGTTTTCCTTATACTTCTAGTTTCATCTTTTAAAGGAAAGGCAAGATATTAGTACAACATTTTGGCTCCACAATCCATTTCCACATGGAATCAACTGGGAGAAAACTACACAACTAGTTCAAGGAGGATGCAGATGTCATTTTCCTCATGGAACATCTCAACAAAATACAACAGGCTCCAATGGATTTTATTCCTAATTTCAACATCAAATTCACAAGGACTTGGCATAGAATTCCTCAAGAATTCAAACCCTCACAAGGTATGGCATTCTTGTATTATTTGAGATCCTTTGATGTTGATTTAGTTGTATTAATTCAATATTTAGGGGGAAACATTCTTCCTCAATATTTTTCCATTGCATCACAAGCAAGAAGATTCTCATTTAGGCTAGAAAAATAAAATCCATCCCTATTGCTGCAATTTTTCCCTCACCACCTCAATTTTTCCTTACCCTTATGTAAATAATGAAAAATCCATCATTACTTGTCAAAATCAAGAAGCTCCTTTGATTATTTATCCTTTATTTGATGTTTCACAAGTTTGTTATGCCTAGAGCATTCCCAAACTTTACAAAATTTCCTCCCATCTCCACCCAGGGCACTACCCAACTTCACCAAACCTTGCACTAATGTTTCCAGAAGTTGTGATATCTCAAATGATGTCCCTAGCTTCTACTCAACCCTTACTATAAAAATTTATCCTATAATGTTGGTGGAAATGGATGTTTGTTATGCTTTTAGAGAGAAGGAGCAGCCCATGTAGCACTCCAAACAACAATACTTCATGAAAAACCATGTAGTTGTTTTGGAAAGTGCAGATCAGCAGAGTAGGGAGCATGTTTTAGAGGGTCATTTGGCTTCTCCAAGTGATCAAATCAGGTCTTTTGGGCATCAAACACCTTTTCCAAGCATGCAAAAAGTCAGCAACCCCTTTTTATGCCTCTTCTCCAACTAATCCCACCAAAGAAGATAATTCTATTTGAAGATTGGTATGATTCAAATTGGGAGGATGAGAGGATCCAAATTATGCATAAAGAGGAATTGAATATCAAAACAAAGTAGGAAGATGTGAAGGATAGTTTGAAAGTAAATGGAGGGGAAGAGAGTGTTTTTCAACACTAGTGCTACCCAGGATCTCGAGGAAGAATGTTTGCAAAGTGAGAAAGATGTTTCCAAGGAATGCAATGATCATCATTTCTCTACATGTCTAGAGCTTGTTGCACTTTTGATAGAGGATCAGGATGGAACAAAGAATGAGGGGACCCATGGTGAACCAAATGTAAAATCAGTATCCATCAAGGTGGAAACATAGTTGTTTGTAGAAGAGGCAGTATCAATTCCAAATCAGCATACAAACAACCACCTTCAAGAAGAAATTTTGTAGGATGATCCCATTCATGGGATTGAGCTTCAAAGAGATGGGAAAATCATAAGGATCATCCCAATGGTTCCCAAATCCCCTTTCCCAATCAGGTATTTGGCTAGCTTGGAGCCAAAATCCATAATAGCAACTAGTCATGCTCATTTCAGAGCATGGGGATGAACTTCAAGGTACCAAAGGTCAGCTCCAACACCTCCAAAAAAATGTAAAGAAACTAAAGGAGGTAATTATTTTGTTTTTTATTGATACTTTGATGAATAGGGTGAGAAACCAGCTTCATAATAGTTTTTCACTCTTACTTAAGACCATGTTCAACATCAAATCAAACACGTGGTCTCAAATTATGAGGAAAGGTAACTATTTCTCACAACTTGTTGCATGTTTTGTTTAGATTCTCCTTGCCTATGGTTATAGTAGGGTACATTAGGTTTGATTTCAGCAGAAGAATTTTTGTGCACACTCTGCATGTTTCCACTTGGAACATGTATGATCTTCCCCCTTTGCACATAGTTTTTATGGCGTTTGTTTCTCTTGCACAATACATTTCAAACAAAGTAGTGTTCGTGGGGAAATCAAATTTATAAGGTGGTTCCCAAGTGTACCACATAAATAGCATGTGTTTCAGACTTATGTAATGTTTCATACTTTCCAAAAAATTGGTTCAATTCAATCCTTCATACTTGGTAAAAATCAGATTTGGGGTAGTCTCAAATGCATTCATTCAGCCTCAACAAATCACTTGCAGAAAAAGAGATGAATTTTCATATTCAAATACATTTTCCACTCACATAAAACCTTGTTTAGAATCATTTTTGATGTGATGGTCAATTGAGAAATAACATATCAGCTCTAAGTTCAAGTAGTGATTCAAGTGGTTAGGGGTTGTTCTTCAAGTTTTAGATCAAATTTCATGTTTACTAGACTGACTCCATGCCCAATCGATGCTTCAAGGCCACTGATCAACTCATTTGGAAGGATGATAACCCTACTGAGTTACCAAAATATTATCCATTTTTACCCTTGGAAAAAATGGACTTGGGTAGTTAATAGAGCTTCAATGGAGGATCTGAAGAAAACAGGTAATTTTCATGTTTTTTGCAGCACTTGGAACAATTTGAAGGAATTTACCTTTGCTTTAATTCAGTACTAAGCCAATTTGATCAAAAAATCTAAATTGGGAAGTTAAGCAGTATATATAAAATGCTTTACTTCTTAAAATTAATCAAGTAAAGAAAGTCCAAAAGCCCGTAGCAAAGGGAAGAAAGCAGGGGAGTAATGTGGAGAAATGAAGGTGCTTTACTTCATAAAGTAGTGAAGCAAAGAACCTCCCAAAAATTGAAGTAAAGGTGCATGAGAATCACGTTAAAAATTAGGTGGTGAGGGGAGTTAAGCGGGGTTGCAAACCCGCAAACAAGGCGAAAGTAAAGAGTAATTCGAGTTTCAATGTGTCATTGCTACAAAGTAATGTCCACTCGCAAGTATGAGAAAATCACATTAAAAATCCTGAAATTTTGGAGGGTATCATGGGGATATGATGTTTCCTAATTTTAATTAAATTCTAGCTCAAAGCATGAGTCAAGTAATCCCAAAACTACACAAAGCGGATGGCGAAGAAGTGATGCAATGCATGAATGGCGAGAAGCAAGTGGGGTCAAAATCCCTAGGCTGAGCATGGTCGTAAACCCGCATAGCAAAAGCATAATAGTAATGCGGGGTTTTGGTTTGATTGAGTTGCGAAGTAGTAGAGGCTCATTTCTCCAAGAAAATTAGTCATCAAACCCCAAAACCCGCAATGAAGTCGAGCACTCCTCAAAACCCGTGAAGAGGTAAAGATGAAAAGGGTAATGTGGGGAAATGGATCGACCGAGATTAAGTAAAGAAAGCTCGGTTTCTGAGAAAAGTAAAGGTGTCCTAAAATCCCACAAAATAAGGAGGCGCTGAGTAACCCGGAGAAATGAATCATGCTAGCTTTGTAGTAATGTCACCTCGAATTCCCACAAAACAAGGAGGAGAGTAAACAACCATAACTTTTGACCAAAGCTCCAATTTTCAAGAAATTAGACTTTCAAAAAGTGCTCGACATATTATTCACCATGGAATCATGAAAATCAAATTTAGATGGTGGTAAGATGGTGAAAATGGAAAAAGCATATCCAACATGAAATGAACAGTTCTAGGCACCTAACTACCAAATTTAATGTTGCATGGGCATTTTCTTCTCAACAAGCTAAATGATAATCAAGGAATGGGTTGATTAACTAAAAATAGAATTTTATGGCTATTTTATAAGTTAATCTAAATAGAAACTAAGTGTTGTATTGAAGTACTAGATCTAAATATTTTGCTTTAATATTGAATGGATTGAAATAATGGAAATAAGAGGGATATGATACTAACCTTGAATTAACTTACCTCACTATGTGTTGGACTATAGCAAACTGGGAAATTTGTAACTAAATGGCCTTGGGAAGGGCAGAAGTTGATTGTTTTCTTGTACTTGAGGGCGTAGGAGGATACTCGGGCACCCCGAGGCACCCGAGTCTAATATTTGGGCCTTGAAGACCGTAGAGAAGCTCAAAACTTGAATTTTGCAAAGTGTCATAGTATCTCTGAAATGCCTTCGATCTTGTCACACAGTGTGTTGCAGGTAATGTCACCTATGTTGTTGTGAATGTTACCTACAAAACCCTATCCAAAACATCAATTCCTAAAAATAAAAATGCATATGAATAGGTCGGATTAACCTCAATTGCCAAACTAGTGGCCTTATGATTGAGTGTTGCACTACATTTCGGACCCAATGTAGTTACGTGTGTGTGTGTGTAATTTTATGCCTAGAGTTCCCGACACCAATGACATGGTGATAAGGAGTAATAACTAGATGTAAAATTTAAATGGTAGATGGAATGGAAAGAATATAACCTTTTCCCCTATTTTTGTGTGTGATGTAGATGTAGAAGATGCCCAAATGCAATCCCTTACCTTAGTAGGTAACTACTTTTGATAATGAGATGTCCACCCATAATGTATTGGGTATGTTATGTTTATATACGGATCTCTTGTTCAAATTTCGACACTAGAAACTACCAACTATGACCTAGGGGAATACACGGGGTAACCGTTAAGACCGACCTCAAACAAATAAATTAAGACCACAAATTACGATGACACGAGAACCTAAAACTCTGGATCAGGGTTCCCCAGGGTGTCCCAACGCAACCCTAGGCACCCCAACATAGACCTAAAGATAACAACTGAGAAAATTACGACACCTGAGACACCCTAAAAGATGCCCAAAATTATAGAGACAAATGACGACTGAACTAGAAAAACAACAATGACGCCTAACTAATTGACAACAAGACCAAAGGATGGGTCACTAGTGAATACTTTTATTACACAAGATCCATATATAAAATAACATACCCGGTGGTATTAATGTAATAGTAAGTGCGTGATTTTGTGACTACATTTGCCCCCACTTTATGTTGGTGAGCGGAAAGCTCGGTAACATAAAGTAGATAGAGATGTGTACCTGAGAAAAATACGGAGAAGCCCAAGTTGTAGAAGAACACGCATGTGTAGTAGAAGTGTGCCGATAGAACTATAGGAGCATGTTGAACCATGGATCAGCAAGTTAATCCATGTGATGTATCTAAAAGTGTAAATATCGTGGTGAGGTGTGGGAAATGAAAATGATGATTAGATGATTTTGAACGCGGTTTAATATTGAATAGGTGGGTAGGGAGTGATCAGTTCCCAACCCAAACGCTTGTATATGAATGGAATAATGGGAGGATTTGGGTGTCCTGCCACCAGAGGAAGAGTGTAGGGAGAAAAGTGTGTTATTCTCCAAGCTTTAACTACATCCTCAAGATCTAGCCACACAGACGGACTTAGATCAAAATGTTGAGATTTTGGATCCAAATGATTTTGATTAAATAGTTGACCCATATAGGAGTGATAAGGGGAAAGGCACTCTTTCCCCTTCTTCACAGTTCAAATCGTCATTGAATGTAAAGGCTTCCAAGTTAGGTCATCTAGAAGCGAACACGATAGAGAATTAGATGGCTTCCAAGTTAGGTCATTTGGAAGAAAACACAATAGAAAATGAGATCACTTCCAAGTTAGGTCATTTGGAAGTGAACGCAGAGTATAAAATAAAATCCCAAGTTAAGTCATCTTAGAATGCAATGGTGAATGTAACTCCCAAGTTAGGTCATCTAGGAGACCACTTGTATGAAATATGATATGATTTGATCTCGAACACGTTGGTTTCGATTGGTTGATTGATTTGATTTGATTGGTTACTCATGGAGAGGTTTTTCGCTAATTTCCCCAGGTTAGGTCATTAGGGGAAAGTTTTTAGAAAATAGATGAGATGTCGCGTAAAACTAATTTTTAGTCATTCCCCCAAGTTAGGTCATTAGGGGAAATTGATAAACTATGGCATGTGATCATGTTTGGCGAGATGTTAAATGATTTTTCCCCGATTAGGTCATTAGGGAAGATTGATGATGAAATGTCACGGTATGAGTTATGATCTGTTGGATTCACGATGTTAGAGTACATGGTGACACAAGGGGAATTATATGGGGACCCCAATAATATGCCCCCCTTTCGGAAAAGAGAGAGTGATGAGCAAGAATGGACTCTAAGCCAAAAGTAACCTCAAGAGGTTAAAACACACGTGTAGTGCAAAGGAAGAAAAGGTGAAGGGATATAATGCATGTGAAATGTGTGAGATATGGTGGTAGGTGGAATTTTGAAAAATAATGTTGCAAACGAGGAGTAAATCAAAGTAAAAATGCTAAAGATATGAGTGAAATGGTGTAGTTTGTATTAATCGTGGTATAAGCGCAAAATATAGACCATAGTAAAGGTGGCATTTGTAATGTGATTATAAATAGTAAAGTGAAAAGGTAACTTATCACTTTATTTGTGTTGTACGTGAGTGTGAGAGTGTGTACGGAGTGAGTAGAGATGCCTCAAGTGATACCATTACATCCTAGCCGGTTTGAGAGAGTGGCGACTATGGTAGCATCACACACTACGATGGAGTTGGTAAGTGTATGATTTTTGTAAAAATGTAGGGTGTACTAGGCAGTTTAGTTGAATTTTTGAAAATTTAGTGTTTTTGAATTTCTTAGCATTTAGGACTGAACAAGAGCGGTGAGGGCGCTAGTGACCCCTGGGACTAGAGTGCCCGAGGTGGGTGCTAGTGTCCTACTTTGGGGCACCCCAGTCCTGCATCTCGGCACCCTAGTCCATAAATTTTTGATTTTGTGAATAATTCTAGAGAATTTATTTCTAATATGTTGAAGGGTTGTATTTGATTGTGTAAGGTGTTCTAATGTTGTGTTTGTTGTTGTTTGGTGTTGTGCAGAGGGATATCCACTCGAGGGAGTTTTGTGGCGGTCGACACTTGAGTACATTACTAGGATTGGGTTTTTCAGATGATGATTGGGATGTGATGGACCATGCCGGCCTACGGCATATAACATAGATGGGGGATGTGCCCCATAATATTCCCATGTTGACTACATTATGTGATAGGTGGTGTGTTGATACATGCACATTTTGGTTTCCCACAGGGAGATGGCGATGACACTAGAGGATGTATATTGCACTTTATGATTGCCATTGGTTGCGGAGAGTGAGTACAAGTTATGGCGGTAGTAGGTATGGAGTGTCGATGCACTCAACTAGAAGATATTTTGTTGGGTCTCAAGTACCACCAGTGAGGCCCATATTAGTTTGGATGCGATATTACAGTCTAGGGTTTCGTGGTTATGGAATTTCATCACGGTGGTGATATTATTTTATATAACCATGGAGGAGGGGGTGTCGGCATCTTGTATAAGATGCACGACATATGTCATCGGATAGAGGAGGATGGGATGATATATGTGTGGGTGTGGTGTGTCTTGGCCCATTTATACAGGGATTTGTATCAATTTAAGCAAGATGAGCACGGTGGGGGTATAAGGGCCACCACACTTGCTACAAGTTTGGGAATATGAACATATAGTTGTATTGAGACTAGTTGCAGGGCCACAAGGGGAGTGGGCTCAACCTGAGATATTTTCTCGACGTTGGGTTGATATTCATGGTAGGAAGATGGACACAGATAGTTTCATAGCCCTGATAGATAGGATGCGGTCGAATTCAGTGATATGGAGGCCATATTGGGATTATGGGGATGGCCTAAGGATGTGACAGAGTTGCAATGTATATAGAGGAACATGTGGTTAGAGGATCGCTTTCCAAGTGTGTTTGAATTTTTTCAGGTGGAGAGGGTATCACGGCAGTTTGGTATGGCGTAGGACGTGCCCCCATAGCCATACATATGGTTACGAGCTATTAGGGATGTTAGGAGAGTGGGTGCTAGGCCGGGGCCCACAAAGCAGAGAAGTCGATACCACCGGTGGGTCGATGTGGTAGACCTAGTGATAGTAGTTGTAGATGGAGATGACGCGAGGTGTACGAGAGGATTATCGAGCATGGTGGATAGTGCATCGATGGGTGTTATTATATCCAGTGTTCGCAGTGCCATGGAGTTTCTAGTAGGAGGAGTGGGTGAGGGAGATTTCTCTAACCTTGTAGCGGCAGTGGTGGAATATCGTAATTATTTGTGTATGATAATGTCGTATTTAATGGAATGTCTATGTTGGTTTGTATGTGGTGGATTAACATGAGGTTATATGTTTTGTATGCAGGAGATGCCTAGTGGTCGTTGATAGTAGACACATCAATCTTCACGTTGACACAGAACACGCCTAGCGATATGTTATGTGGAGGGATACTAGAGCATATGGACAATATTGTAGGAAAGCAAGCCCACCTTTTTGAGCTAGTAGCCATAGCAGTGAAAACATGTATGGTGTTGCTTAGTGAGAGAGATGAGGCACGTGAGGAGACTCGTCATGCCCAAGAGGTGGTAAGTGGTGGCCCCCTTGGCTCAAGAAGTGTTCACATGATATGTATATTTGCGAGTGTCAGTTCTTGGAGCATAACATGGATATTTTGATGTTACGTAGACAGGTGGAGAAGTTTTGGGACCAAAAATGTGGCATCACGTAGGTGGCAAGGCATCTAATTCTAGGGCTCTTGTGGTACACAAGAGTGATAGTGATGATGAGGTTTGATAGTGATGATTGTATATGATGTAGGGGGATTTTCCCTAGTGATGAAGCATGTTTTTGTGATGATGGTTGTATGAACAATATATGTATGGACACCTATTTTGGATATATATATGAGATCAATATTTGAGATGTTTTGTCATTGTGATGTAATGGATATCATATGGTTGTATGGTTATCATTCTAGCATGTGTATTATTTTGTATGTGATGAATATAAATTTGTATGATGATGTTTGTAATGGTAGATAGAGTATGCATGGTAAATGATAATGTAGATAACTAATGTAATGTGATTGATGAGATGAATAAAGTATGTAGCACATAGGCAATGTAATGGTGATAATAGAATAAATGTGGAAATAAATGAGTGTATCATAATGAATAGGTGAAAATGTAATATAATCATAATATGATAAGGTGATGAAAATAGGAGGGGGTAACGATGCCCCCATCGTATGGATGAGTAGGCTCATGTAATAAGACCCCTCAGCAATCAAGTATGAGCCATGTAAGAAAGAGTGTGTCATGGGAAATGATTGGGGTGTGCTAGATGAATGATAGAACGCATGATGAAAGGTTTTAAAACTAATCCCTCAACATAGTCATGTAAGAACCGTAAGAACACAAGTGCATCATCGGGGCTGAGGTGATAATGATCACCTACCAATGACCAGGACGATGGGTGGAGGTGGAAGCATATGGAATGGATGGAGGGTGAGTGTGTGAACTGAATTGCATATCATATGGAGTGAACATGGGGTGTGTAGAGACTAGTGGAAACCCATGGGATACATGTGAAGGATAGTGCGAATGAGGAAAATATAGTGGATATAGTGGTGGAAGCAATGGAGGTGGTGGATAGCATGTATGTGGGGGTGGTGAATGATGGAAAAACTGAGTACAAGGTGGAGAAGACTCGGGGGTGTATTCCTACGTTGTCATGGTGAAGGAGACAATGATCGTTCCTGAGATGTAAAAGATATGACACCAGTGTCCTCATTTTGTTGCAGCCTCTCATGTAAATCAAGACATTCATTGTCACGATGTCCACGATGGTAATTATAGTAATATTGATCATGTTGACATTGTAAACGGTGTGGCGGGTGGTGTTGGTTGGAAGGAATTCAAATTAATCATTCATCAAGTAATACACACAACACATCATGAGGTCGAGCATTAGGTAAAAAATAGAGAGGCTCTTGGTACTGAGGGAAAGAGTGGTAGTATCAACTGGTGGTGAGAGCCGAAGAAACATGTGCAGGAGGTGGAGAAGGGGAACGAGGTTGTTGCCTTTGCACTTTGGGTTGAGATACGGGTTTCTTTTGATAGTTTCTAGGAGGTGGAGTAGGAGGAGCATGCTTTGTTTGAATTTTAGCCAAGGGTGGAGGTTTCTTAAGATGTACAACTGGAGGTGTAGGTGGAACAACAAATGACATAGTAATTGGAGAAACATGAGGAGGCCCTACTAGAGGAGAAGAAAGAAGGTCATGTTCTAGATCGATAACCTTGTAACACAAAAGTATAAAGGACTCACAAGTATCATACTATAAGCATTTTTTTAGAGGAGGAATAAGACCATGACAGAAGATGAACTAATTTTCTAAGTCACTAGGGTGAAAGATAATTTGATGTATACATGCATTAAAACATAAGATGTAATCCTAAATAGGTTCGGAAGAGCCTTGATGTAATGTCGGAAGATGGTCATATGTAACCCTAGGGGCATTGTTAAGGATAAAGCAATGGAGGAAAGCATCCTACATGTCATAGAAAGTGCTAATAGAACCAAAAGGGAGATGGGTATACCATTATAGTGTGTCATCAGTAAGACTATAACGGAAGGCCTTAAGAAATAAGCGATCATTAAAGTAGTCGACCATAAGTGTATGATAATGTATAACATAGGCATGAGGATCACTGGTATTGTCAAAACAAGTGAAAGTAGGAATGGAAAAATATTTGGGGAAGGAAGAACTATGAATATTTTTGGGGATGGGGTTGTCATGTAAATATTTTTTGTCAATGGAGGCATAATAGGCTCTACTTTCTAAAGCAAGAGTATGAACTTGTGATTGAAGTTGTCCTACAACATGAATGAGATACAAAATATCATGTGAGGGGATGGCGGGAGATGGAAAACGTGTATTAAGTGGTTGAATTTTTCCATTATGAGTGATCATGGGAATGTCAAGAGGTGATAGAGTGGAATCAGATTCTAAAGGTGCGGTGGTAGATGTGGATGTAGGAGTAGTAATATGACTAGTATCACCACATACTTTAGTAGGTATAGTGAGCTAGGAAGAAACCTCAATAGGTTAAGATATAGTAGGATTGGGAGAGGATGTGGTAATAGAATGAGAAGAAGCAACAACATGTGGTGACTCATTTGCAATAGTAGATACAACTTTAGGAGTGGAAGAGTCGCATGCAGTAGTATGGAAAGAAGGAGACCCATGATCTTGGTCAATAGAAGATGGGGTTCCTGAAAGAATGGTATGGTCATCACAAGAATCAATAGGATCATCCATGTAATAAGAAGGAGAATGCAAGCTCAAAAGAGATGTGGAAAGAGGGCTATCAAAAGTGGTAGAAGGAATAGGGGTAATGACAAGGGTGGCAAGAGGAGAGGTAGGAGGTACACCAAATTGTGAATCAATGCCTAATAAATAATAAATGATAGAAGGATCTAAAACATCGGGTGGCATATCAGAAGAAGGATAAGAAGGATCATATGCAATTAGATGGCATGGTGTGCAACGAGTGAAAGCAACAGGTCATCAACAAGGCATATACCTATAGGAGAATCAATGGGATTTGTTGGCACACGTTGTTGGCCTTCTAGGAGAGCTTGTTGAATGTCATCAGGTAAGACCATAGGAGAACTATATAAATCCCTAAGTTCAGCTATGACAACCTCATCATAAATAGGATTGACACTAAAAGGATACATGATGCAGGAAAATAAAAACTATGCTAACTACTAGGGTATAAAAGAGGATCCAAAAGAAAAATGTTCGAAACGTAGGGTCCATAATGATTAACTAAAAATAGAATTGTATGGTTATTTTATAAGTTAATCTAAATAGAAACTAAGTATTGTATTGAAGTGTTAGATCTAAATATTTTGCTTTAATATTGAATGGATTGAAATAATGGAAATAAGAGGGATATGATACTAACCTTAAATTAATTTACCTCACTATGTGTTTGATTGTAACAGATTGGTACACAAACTAAGAAAGCTATAACTAAATGGCCTCGGGAAGGGCATAAGATAACATTTTTGTCTTGACCGAGGCACTGGGAGGATACTCAGGTGCTCGGGGGTGCCACTGTCTGATATATGGGCATTGCGGTAGACTGCAGAGAAGATCATAGTTTGAATTTTGCAATATCGCAGATATCTCGAAATACCTTCTCTCTGTCACACAGGTGTCACAATAATGTTTCCTATGTCACTATGAATGTTACCTGAAAAACCCTATCCAAAGCATCAATTCCTAAAAATTAAAAATGCATATGAATAGGTCAATGACCTCAACTACCAAACTAGTGGCCTTACAATTGAGTGTTGCACTACATTTCAAACCCAATGTAGTTCTATGTGTGTGTGTGTGTAATTTTGTGCCTAGAGCTCCTAGCGCTAATGACACGGTAATAAGGGGCAATAACTAGATGTAAAATGCAAATGGTGGATGGAATGGAAAGAATACAACCCTTTCCCCCTATGTTTGTGTGTGATGCAGATGTAGAAGATGCCCAAATACAAGTCCCTTTCCTTAGTAGATAGTTTCCCTTGATAGTGAGATGTCCGCCCATAATGTAGTGAGTATGTTATGTTTATATAGGGATCTCTTGTTCAAATTTCAACACTAGTGACCTGAAACTGCCGACTATGACCTAGGGGAATACAAGGGTAATCGTTAGGACCGACCTCGAACAAAGAAATTAAGATCACAAATTACGATGACACGAGCACCTAAAATTACGAACTAGGGTGCCCAGGGTTCCCAGTGCAGCCCTAGGTACCCCAACATAGACCTAAAGACGACAACTAAGCAAATTATGACACTTGAGACACCCTAAAAGATGCCCAAAACTGTAGAGACAAATGACGACTAAACTAGACAAATAACAATGATGCCTGACTAATTGACAACAAGACCAAAGGATGGGTCACTAGTGAATACTTTTATTCCGTGAGATCTATATATTAAATAGCATACCCGGTAGTATTAATGTAATAGTAAGTGTGTGATTTTGTGACTACATGGGTTTGAAAGGATCTCCATGATGTTTTACAGTCATTTAATGAATCTTGTTGCTTGTTGGAACCCCGAATTTGATTTTCATTTCTCTCTTTTTGTTATAAAATTCTATATATGTAAAAAGAGAGCTCATTTTTAGTTGTTGGACATTTTGAAATGTTACTCTCTTCTTCTCAATTGCTAGGTAGATGTTAGAGTTCTAAGCCTCATTTTTGGGCACTATAATGATGAATCTTGCCTCCCTTTCTCAATGTAATGGTCTGTGCAACTTTTGAAGAAATAAAATTTGAGTTTTGTGGTTATTTCACTACCCTAGCTCTTTTTATTGCCTTCTCTTGTCTCTCTCATATTTGCGAGGCATGGTTGTGCATATTTTATTCTCATTGCAAACTTCAATGATGTTGTGCTTATGAAATTGGTGTATTGAGTGTTGTTGTGGTCTGTGGTGCTTTGTCCACCCTCTCCATCTCCATTTTATCCCATTTTCATTCATTTTAAAGTGTCCCAACCCCATTTTCTGGTGTTATCACCTCTATTAGTGTAGGATTTCATTTTCATGCATATTTCTAACCTTCTCTCTCTCTCCCTAGTCCCTTGGAATGTTTAGGATATTATTAGTTAGTTGTATTTTCCCTTCTAGGAGTAGTTTAGCATTAGATTTAGGTAGAGGAAGCTGACCTTCTCCGGAGGTCCATCTCAAGTGTGCAGTCCTGACAACTTGAGAGATGGTCCCATGTTAGAAAAAATTAGGGGTCTACAAAGTAATATCCCGTGGTGCTACCTTTTTGTGATAATAGTACTTTCCAAGAGAAAATTGCAAGTGGAGATTGGGAAAATCCCAACAGGAAGTATAAGGTGTCTATAAGGAGCATAAGAAATCATGTAGGTGACCATGCAACAAACATATCCAGATTAAAGGTTGGTAGTACCCTAGGAAATAATTGGAGTGGACGCCATTCTCACAATTTCAGTTAATAATTTTCTCCCATCAAGTAAATAAATAAAAGTGTTCTACATTTTCATATTTTAAAATTCACATTAGGGTCATAATAAATCAAAAAATTAGAGAAATTACTATATAAAAAGAACAAAAATATCCAATAAAATTATCATAGAATATTGAGAAATATTCTATGGATGAAGAGAGTTAATCAAATGAAGTGCTCATAATATAACAAATATAATTTTTATACAAGGTTGCTTACAAGTCTGAATTACCAATACAAAGTGGTGATGGGACTCAAACCTAAGTAGAAAACGTTGTTTCACAAAAAAATAAAAATTCTTATGTAGTTCCTATGGTATTAAAAAGAGTGGTATTTCAACCAGCCTATCAATTCCTCCATAAAACATAATTGACATTTCCCTAAGAAATTAGGAAAAGAGAATTAAATACTTCTTTCCGTCGATTACACGCATCTCTACTAGCTACACCAGTGACATTATAAAACATACATGAACCTTTTCCTAGAAAAAAATATGCACCAACAAAATCATATGAGCTCAAAAACATGCCATATTTTTGTTTACTTGTAAAAATATTATAATATTTCTTTATTTGCATGTGTGTAATTTATGTTACTATATAATAATATCAATAAATGGATCATTACTATTGAATCTTTAGGTAATTTATTTCAATACTAAGCTTTAAAAATAGCTAATAAAGAAAATATTTGGATTTAGGTGTCTCCTAACTAATGGCGCATGGGCAATTACTTAGTTTGACTAGGGATTCATCTAACCTTTGGCATCAAACTAGGATAATTAGAAGTGTTTGCAAGCATTATGAGAGAGTAAGATAATGTGTTTAAGTTGTTTTATGCACACAAGTCGTGATCAAAGGATATAAGATGATCTACTTGTGTCAAGTGTGTACTTACCGAACTTATGTGTCTCAGTAGGCCTTTAAGAATGTTGGGATAGTTCCTTAGTTTGATTTTATAATTTTTGTATGATGTTCATCATGGTGGTTAGATCTGAAGCAAGGGAAATGGTAGTAGAATATGTTAAAATGGACATATTATGTAAATAATAAAATTATAAAGTATGGGGAGGAATGGGAAGACGTTGAGAAGCAAAATAAGGAGTTGGAAAATATTGAGAAGAAACGTGATAATTAGCTATAGGAGGTGTGGAAGCAAGTGAAACATGCACATCATGAGAATTACAAGTAGGAATAATTAGAGGACACTGAGAAAATACTAGATAAGAAGGAAATGAAGGTGTCTTTGTAGGTTATTTATCATCGCTAATGTTTAACTATACATGTTCAACCTTATAGCTATGATCTTGAATAATAGACCCATTGATATGTTATTGACCTTGAGTTTTGGATTGGATGTCTAATATCACGCTCAATGTGTCAATTATTAGACTATGATTCTTCAAGAAATGTTGTTTAAGATTATGTAAGTCTTAAATTCTAGTTTGATCATCTATGAGAACCTCTTTCCCTTTATTGACGTTACCTTTGATATGCACATGTAAGCCATTAATAATATTATCATATATAGGAGTCTCAAGAATTGGTATAGTGTCGGGGTGAGCTTGGGCCTCATTGAGAATAACCATTTTATTTTTTTGGTGCAAACCCTAAAATGAATCAAGGTAATTACTTTGCAAGATCAACTGGATTAAAATTTAATCTATCATTTTGTCTAGTATGAGCCTTGGATCTAGTCAATTTAGATGGCATAAAAGATATAATATGTAAAGTAATAATGTACTTTTACTAATATAACACACACAAAGAGACACGACTTGAAAATTGAATCAATTGTTTTAAACATGAGGACAATCAATTTTATTAAAAAGAGGCAATAATAATGCCTCAAAGGTTACCGATTTTACGTGTTTATATAAATTGAAAACCGTAAATTAGTACAAGTTGAGTTTGGTTTACTAGAATGGAAACCCTAAGGGTTGGATGTATGATATGAGGAAAACTAGCCAAAAGGAAAAACATAAGTATTTGGTAATAGATGTAACTTGGGTTTTCTAAAATGTAGGCATGGAAAGTGATTTTATAGTACTAAATAGGCTAAAATAACCATGATCTTGTTGGAATTAGGTTTATTTCAAATATAAATTTCAATGAAGCATACATAATTACATAATATTAATTGTCTAGATCATAAGAAAATGTGAAACAACAAAAATTGCTTGAAATGAGTCTAAATATAGGGCATCATAGGATAATATTCTATTTAATGCACATTTGGAAATAGTCATTAGTTACCAATAAGGTGAATCAAACCCAAAAAGTAAAGACTATAAAACCACCTTAACCAATTATATATATAAAGAATGGAAATGATAGACCGGATCTACAAAGTTTGGAAATTTCTTCCTCCGATAAATACGACACTATTTTTACATGCATTTTCCTAGTTTTTGTCCTTAGAAACCTCACTCACTTTTCCTCAAAAAAATTGTGGATTGAACTAGAATTAACTTCCTTTCTTGCATCAAACTGTAATCCGACGTCAACACCTTATAAAACCCATAAAACGAAGGGTGTTAATGGGGCATGTGTTATCCCTCCATATTATTAGCCCCTTTAGGTTTTGAACAACTTTGCAATCAACACTCAATGCAAGTCGGTAAACACTCATGTGTATCCAAGTGTCCTAACCTTTATTTTTCAATGGATGCAAATTAACTAGAAAAAGTTAGAACACTGAATATTTGAATTTTGCTTTTGGTACAAGATTCGTCTGGAAACAATTTTTTTTTCTCTTGAAACTTCAATACAACTCTTGCAACTTTATTAATCTCTTTTAAATTGATTGATGTCATAAATATACTAATACACTCAAGTATTTTAATACTTCTTGCATTGAAATTAAGATCCTATTTAAGTATAATTCGACACACATGGATGGAAAAGCCACAAACCCAAGGGTCGAACTCAAAATCGGGGAAAATGGGCCAATAAAAGAGGTGACTAGTTATGTAAAGAGTATAGAACTAACATGATTGGTTTTTTACAACACGTAAATGGTCACCGCCCATGATTACATGAAAAAAAAAAGTAGATGATACGAGAAAACCAAGGAAAAGAGAAAACAAAGACAAATGAGAAAGGACAAAAAAATTGAAAGAGGGTAAAAAAGTCGAAGACGTTGAAAATCACACAAGATATAAAATGAGTAAATCAAAATCGAACAACAATAGAAACCTAAAACCTATGCTAACACTAAAGCAATTAACCGAGATGTGTACTAAAAATAGACTAGGTGGGATGCTCTAATTATTATTTTAATTTAGATGTTTATTTTAAATTTGGGAACAAAAATTGGCCATGCACATTTGCCACTCTCTCTCTTTTTTTCTCTTGGAAGTTGCACAGTGAAAAGCAAAGATTCTAAATTGGTGGGATGCCTTACATAGAGTAGAGTGGAGGGCATAAGAGGATGTTCACTGCCCTTACATCTTGCATGTGAATGTGATTGTGACTGTCATTGCTAAAGTGGGAAGCCAAATGTTTTATACAAGCAAAGGATAATACTTCCACTAAACTATCTAGTGGAAAGATGATACACCATATTAAAACGAATATTATTAATACAGATTATTATATGGATAATGGAATGTTCTTCCCACTCTTTGGCCAACAGATTCCCACCACGTTTCCTTCTCTCCCACATTTTAGAAAAATTCGCTATAATATTGTAAACACAAGATCCTTGGAAATCTCGAGAGATTTTTTTTTTTCGGTCGGTGAAAGTCTTTTGGTCTGCCATCCCATTCCTTTTCTAGACGTACGTCATACACTTTACCGTCAGCTGTCGTGCAATACATATGAATGCTTCATTTAAGATCGAGAATTTCCTGTCAGTTACCGTGAATTTTCTTAATACTGTATATCGATGTACGCCATGTTGATTGAAGAATTTCTGCCGTTAACTTTTACAATCTAACGATAGTTTTGATTTTCCGTCAGCTGCCGTGAATTTTAACAATTTTATGATGGGAGGAAAAAGTAGAAAACCTTTTCCACTACCTACAGCTGTTTTAGGTCGGTGTTAGTGGCATACGTTGGGTAATAAGTAAAGGTGACTCTTTTTTAACTCTAGCCTAGCTAAGAAGTCTACCTAACGTGAAATGAAAGGTCTTTTAAGGTCCACAAGTACATTTGAGATAACATAGGATGAAGTAAAGGAATAAGAACACCCTACATGGTATGGTTATAAAAATATTTATAGATTAATAGTTAAATATAATGGGTTAGAGGTGTTATTTAATTATCTATTAACGTATAAATCTCAAACAAAAGATTAGTTGAATTCACCTTAGCATTCAAAGATATGGTGTAGTTATTCTAAACACAAAATACTAGTGGTCGGTATCTATGATGGACTACGTCTAGCCATCAAGATAACAAGTAATAAGGGATGAGGTTGGGATCATGTCTTAAGGGAATTTGGTGTAATGGAAATGATGAGGTCGAGTTTGCCTTGGGTAAATTTGGTGGAATACAACCCCTCATCCTTAATAGTTAAACCTAAAAATTATGTACACCTAAACCATGCAAACTTCCATTCAATCAAAAATATATAAGTATATATTATCATATAACTCTTTTTTCCTAATTAATAGTGTTTTAAATAAATAAAAATAACATTTTAAATAAATAAATTTCATTATTTTAATAAATTTATAATAAATACAAATTAAAAAATAACATTTTTAATTCAAACTTTTCAAACAAGTCTATTTATCTCAATAAAGACCTTTTATCTACAATTATATATGAATACAAGAGTATCTCTAATAT
The DNA here is from genome assembly GCA_018340775.1 of Taxus wallichiana var. yunnanensis. Classification (NCBI taxonomy): domain Eukaryota; kingdom Viridiplantae; phylum Streptophyta; class Pinopsida; order Cupressales; family Taxaceae; genus Taxus; species Taxus wallichiana. The sequence goes on from CM031235.1 coordinate 820,833,769, forward strand.
TCCATATAAACTTACTATAAAATAAACTTTTAAGTTTTTAATATAAAAACAATATATAAAATAATAGTTCTACATAAATGATTCATTGTCATGGGTATAATAGTTATTAAAAATTATTGGCAACTATGACTCCCACTATTATAGTGTCATATTTATAAATTATTGCAATATAAAATAATTATCTTTTTAAAGATTTTTTAAAATTTTATATTCCGATTCCTTACTATTTTTATGATGTTTAATTAGAGAGTGCAAATACTCTTGTCCAACAGACTTGATGTTTAAGCCCGTACAATCTAAACTAATTATCCTCTTCTCAAGTTTTCTAAAATCTTATATTCCTATTTCTTACCACCTTTATGATGTCTAATTACATAGCGCAAACTTTCATGATTGGTTCGTAGAGGTGACAATAATTATGAATGTTATTGGGCGTATGTTAAGAGTTACGCACGTTTGGAATAACTCTTATACTCTCACATTTATAAATTATTGTCATCTATTCTTTTAAGATTTTTTAAATGTTATATTCTTATTCCTTACTACTTTTATAATGTCTAATTAAATAGCGCAATTTTTCTTGTTCTCAACCGCTAGAGGTGACAATTATTATGGGTGTTATGGGCATATGTTTGGAGTGCATGAAGTGGATGTTCAAGCCCGTGCAATCTAAACTAATTATCCCCTTCTAAAATTTTCCAAAATCTTATATTCTTATTTCTTGTCACCTTTATAATGTCTAATTAGATAGGACAAACTTTTATGATTGGTTCTTAGAGATAATAATTATGGATGTTATTATGCATGTTTAGAATAACTCTTAAATAGACGAAGGATCAAACTGAACATATGAATAAACATCCTTATATAATAGACAAACAAGTTTATGAAACTAAATGGAATGGAATTATATAAACACTGAAGGTAGTAGTGGAGAGGAATCCCACCATATATGTCCACTACATGGTTCTGCCACGTGCAGAACCGCGCCTGATTATTTTTTCAGAGCGAAATCTTAACTTTTAAGAAATTTGAGGGACCGATGATCTGGAGGAGGATGAGAGTGGCCCATTGGCACCAGAATTTTTAATAGAATATCTCACAGAAATTCCTCCAAACGGCTGCTTTGGTTGGTTTTAGAACAAAGGTGGGGATTATTAACAGCGTGATCTCGTTTTATGGGAATTATTAGATCCCGAAATATGCCGTAGAGGAATTATTTGCGAGGGGAATGTAGTCTTTCTTTTCGCCGCTGGCGGGAATTGTTCGAAAATTGAGAAGAAGCGGCATAAATAACCATCGCGAGGCATTGTGGAGATGGGTGCTTAACTCTCTGTGTTTTCGAAGTACAGAGCCCAATTGACTGAATCCGATTCAATTTAATTGAATTTGGTTCAGTCTCTTCTTGTTTGAATCCTGCAAAATGGTGAAGTTTTCGAAGCAATTTGAGGCGCAGTTGGTACCAGAATGGAAGGAGGCTTTTGTGGACTACTGGCAGCTGAAAAAAGAGGTGAAGAGGATTCACAAGAATTTGGTGAAGCAGAGGGCTATGGATGCCAATCAATCACCCCGCCCCCACGGGACTCGACTGGACGTGTTATCCCGCTTCACAGCTCTAGTTAAGAGGAAAACCCGCCAGTTATTGCACGGAAACACCGAACCAGACATCATTCAGGTATACTGTGTTACTTAGAGGGAAGAGCTTGAACATCATGTACGTTAGTATAAATTTATATGGCTTGTCGATGATTGTCTAACATACATGATGTTTAGGCACAGCGACAAAGAGCTTAAACATCATGTATGTTAGTATAAATTTATATGTAAGTTTACGCTGGAGTAATTTTACAAAAGATTATTAAAATTTCAACTTGATGAGCGATGATTGTTAAACATATGTAATATTTAGGCTTAACTATTTATTACTGCGAAAAAATGTTATTCTTGCTGTTGTTGTCTGTGATTAGATACATAAGAGGCTGTCCGGATCTGCTCGAGAAGATGTATACGAGACGGAGGTGCTTAATGTTGGGCAGGGCCCCTCTGAGGAGGGCGATGCTGCTGCCAAGGCTTTCTTCTCCACACTGGACGCCCAGTTGAACAAAGTTAATCAGTTCTATAAATCCAAGGAAAAAGACTATCTTGAAAGAGGAGAGACGTTGAATCGACAGATGCTCATACTGGTAGACTTGAAAGCTGCTCTCAGACAGAGGGCCAAACATGGTGATGCCGAAAACGGCAGTAATTCCAGACATTCTGACATTTCTGTGGACTCCAATGGTATTCATATGTTTCTGTTAATACTTTTGGATCGATTAGCCTAAATCTCGCATATTGTTTGCAACTAAAAACATTCATATGTTATTAAGATTTTTACTGTGGTTGTATTCCTAAACCGATGGTGTTCAAGAGAATGTAGAGGCTGATGAGGAAGAGGAGGCGGCGGTGGCGGGTCAAGAAGAACAGGTGGTTGCTGCTTTTGAGAAGAACAGCGTGACATTTGTGGGATCGCCAAAGTGGAGATCAACAACAGTGGAGAAAGAGAAAGAGAAAGAGATAAGTACGAGAAATCTGAAGAAATCCAAGTCCAACAAGTATGGAAGGTCCAGAAGTTTCAATCTGCAAGGCAGAAACATGAGGATGGACATTCCAATCACTACGCCGTCCAGGACCATTTCTGCCATAACACACCTGTTGTGGGAGGATCTTGTCAACCAACCCAAAAATCAAGTTTTGCAGTTTCTGCTACTGCAGAAGAAACAGTGGCAGAAGGAAATAACGTTATGAGCAAGAAGAAGATTCACCACGCTGAAAAAATGATCCGTGGAGTTTTTGTAGAGCTATATAGAGGCCTAAATTTCCTAAAGACATATAGGTGCATTTTATTTTATTTTCCCATTTTCAGAAAACTCCTTTTGAATTCAACGGTGAAATTTTAAAATTGTGATTTATATTTGGGATGATGCAGGTCGTTAAACATGCTTCCCTTCGTTAATATCTTGAAGAAATTTGACAAGGTACATAACTAATTTTTCAGAAACTTAGTTTGGTTAAAAATTATTCTTTGCAATGGTGGATAGTAAGAAAAGGAATCCATTCCCTCTGCTGTATATTGTCCACAGGGTAAAGTGTTTTCTTGTTTTTGGATAGTTTCAGTACTAGAAATTTTGATAAAGGGTTCCCTGGTCGTATGTATTTTCTTTGATTCCCTGTATGTTTGTGTCCTTGTATAATTTCCCTTTACTAAACTTGATCTCTAAAAATAAATGGTATCTACTCTAATGCCTAATATAGTGTTTATATTTTAGTAAAGTAAAAGGATTATAACAATCTGGTCAAATAGACTTTGATTTCAGACCACAACCATCTAATACAGATTATGGGCTTTGTTCAATGAATGTTTGCAAATATTATATCGAAAGTCATTTTTTTTAGTTCAATATTCTCTTCACTCCGCAAAGCAATTGTAACTAAATAAAATTTTAGTTATATATCTCCAACATTTAGAATGTAAATTTTCTAAATATTTATTTATTCACTACTTTCTGTGCTTTTGGATTTATGATTGTGCAGGTGATAGGACAACAAGTTTTTCCCATATACTTGAATGTGGTTGAAAGGTCATACTTCAATAGCTCTGACAAGGTGACAAATTTGTTTTTTCAAAATATTGACATTAATTGCCTAATAATATAATTATTTCCCTATTTTACAATCCTAGAGTTGACATATCTAGTCTTACATGCTCTAACTATTTCTTGATAGATTTAATGAGTTGTCTTGTGTTCATGATCATATGCAGGCTATTAAACTTTCAGATGAAATTGAAGAACTATTTATTCAACAATTTGCAGATGACAACAAAAGAAAGGCTATGAAATATCTCAAGCCAAAGCAATTCAAAGAGAGTCACACAATCACATTTTTGATAGGTAAATTATTCTTTCTTATCAATCTTAGACTATAGCTGATGAGCTTTATTTTGCATAATAAATTCCAATGAAATCTCATTCTCAAATCATGAACCCTGTACTATTTTGTTGAACAAGAATTCCAAGGAATCATTATCATAATAGTACATTGCATGAGCTTTCAAAGTACTGAAGTATCTTTTAGTATATTGTTCTTTTTGCAGGGCTTTTCACAGGATGATTCTTAGCTTGGTTTGTATGATACATTATTATGGCACACATAGCTGGCACCTACAAGAATAACACAGACCCTACATACATGGAAACAATTTACCCTGTTTTTTAGGTTTGATAATTGATTCTTCTTGACCATCCTTTTGTAACTTTGTTGATTGTAGAGTTCTCTCACATGAAGAATTTGATAGTTTTCTAAAAAGAGAAATTGACATGACACCCAATAAAGTTCAAATTTCAAACTTATGTCATAAGAATCAATTCTTGAGTTTCTGCACTGAAATTTATTACTCAGAGATGCTTCTTTTTCTTCCTCTAACAAGTGCAATGTTACTTTTCTTGTTGGCAGCCTGTTGACACTGTTAAATCTGCATATATTCTTATATGGTTGCAATATCTTTATGTGGCGAAGCCAACGCATCAATCATATCTTTATCTTTGAATTTGCACGTAACAGAGAGCTGAAATACCAAGATGTATTTTTGATCTGCACTAGTTTTATGACTATAGTAGTTGGCACCATGGTTGCCCATCTGGCTTTGAGAGCAAAGGGGTTTTCACCACTTGATGTGGATGCTATTCCTGGCTTCCTCCTGCTAGTAACTACAATTCCCTTTCCTTTTCTTTCAATATCACTTATTTATGTAATCAAGGCAGAGAATTTTCTATGGTTTTTTCTGTGAATTATAAGGGATAAAACATGTCCACTATCTTCTGTTTCCTTTATTCATTGACAGTCACACCATTCTCATATTAACAAACTCTGTCTGGAAACTGGCAGGCCTCCATAGCAGTGTTAATATGCCCACTTAATATTATTTATCGGTCAACAAGATTTTCCTTCCTTCGTGTTATAAGAAATATTATTCTGTCACCCCTATACAAGGTATGCATTACATTTTTATCACCATCTTCACTATAATAAAAAATTATGTCTCAATCAATTGCTTTCATTATCAGCACCACAAACTCTTCTCACAAGTTAGATTTGCTGTTACTTTGTATTAAGGTGGTGATGGTGGATTTTTTCATGGCCGATCAGCTAACCAGCAAGGTAAATTCTCAACATAAAATAGACCTCTTTGCCACAAAATAGATTAGCTACATAGCTTCCAGTTTTGTAGGAAAGAACTCTTCTCTTGTTGGTTCCCATGAATAATTAGTTCCATTTGGCTTAAGATTTTTCTACTGACTAGTTTTGCAGGAGCCCCTGCTGAGGCAGTTGGAATATGTAATATGTTATTATCCAACTGGAAGTTTTAAAACCGAGAATTATGGTAGTTGCACCAATAACAAACATTACAGAGACCTGGTATATGTTGTATCCTTTCTTCCAATACTACTGGAGAGCCATGCAGGTACTGATTCCTAAATGCCCACAACTTTATTAGAGTTTAGTATCTGTTTACCACTTGTGCTAATGATTTCAATGATCTATGTGAACAGTGTGCAAGGAGATGGTTTGACAAAGGAGATTTGAATCACATAGCAAACTTGGGAAAGTATGTGTCAGCAATGGTAGCTGCAGGGGCACGGTTGACCTATGAAAAACAACAAAACATGGGGTGGCTTTCACTGGTTGTCATCACATCAACCATTGCAACTGTATATCAACTCTATTGGGACTTTGTTAAGGATTGGGGACTCCTTCGCCCTCGTTCAAAAAATCCCTGGCTCAGAGATGAACTCATTCTCAAACATAAATTCATTTACTTCATATCAATGGTATTTCATTCGATCATGTTTGTAAACAAGTAGAAGCTAGATAATTTCCTTTTATCTTGAAATCTTTAACGTGATTTTTTCATGAAGACCATAAATTTATTTCTGTATTGTAGGTGTTGAACTTCGTCCTTAGACTTGCATGGTTACAAACAGTGTCACACTCTAGTTTTGAGAGTGTTGATTACAGGGTGACAAGCTTCTTTCTAGCATCTCTTGAAGTCATTTGGAGGGGACACTGGAATTTCTATAGGTAAATAATGACAGATTTTATTTTCTTTCAATATTTCAAGGAATCTTGATGGAATCATTGTCCCATTTGTCATTTCAGTCAAGTACTTGCATTAACATTTCTATCACAACCTTTGTTAGTACTTGTGTTAATGAAAAAATAGACAAAAAACCGATTCAGGAGGCACTCTGAAAAGACACAAAATTCACAAGAAATCTCGAAGAACTATTGGGTACTTTTTAAAGTTGCTTCTAACAGACAGCATATTGTTATTCTTTCAGCAAGATTAATATTCTTTCATGCTTTGCAAGTGCAGTAATCTTGTCAAGGAACAGTGAATGGTTCCATCAACCTCTTTTTAATGGAGCTCCACCGAGTCTATTTAAAATAAAATAAAATCTAGCGCATAAAATCTCTTTTTCCATCTCAAAGATAATGAACAAAATGTACCCACAAGATAATTCTTAATATATTTTAATCAACTTGGTGTCTTCACATATCAGAAAAAGAACCAACAAAACCTTTAAAAATATCAGAAATTTTCCATTACTGTTGCAATTTATTATATTGAAAATGAAATGTTATTGAATTTTCTAAGTAAGTGGAGAGACTAATGATATTGGGTGCGGGTGGCGTGGCGGATCAGGTTGGAGAACGAGCATTTAACGAATGCGGGCAAGTTCAGAGCTATTAAAACCGTACCACTCCCTTTTCATGAAGTGGACGAGGATTGAATATTATTTTGCAGCAATCAGCAGCTCTGGAATTGGTGAAACCTGTTCCTGCCCGCCCCATTGACAATAAGATTGTTTCTTTTCTTGTTTGTATTATAATGGTGGGACTCTCTCCATCATTGAAATTGAAATGTTCTGTGTATATAAATTAAAAACGCTACAGTCAGCTTGTCACATTGTGGTATTTGATTGGGAAAGTTGTGTTACATCTCACTTTTCTTGAAATGACGTTTCTAATGGTTGAAGTTCTCAGTTATGGAGTTATGGCTGACAAACCAATTCTTTTCTTTGAAATCTTACCACTATAATTTTAGTACACCAGCACAATAATTTTACTCGAGGACTCGATGGTGTTTTAGTTATCGGCTACTGGTTTTATCAATTGTGCCAATCCATGACCGTTTGAAATTTTTATTTTTATTTAGCCTCTTTTATCAAATAGATTTTTTTGAGCCAGTAGTTTCACCCATTATTGCAAAGCAATTTCATAGAAAAATAACATAAAATGAGAAAAAAAAAAAAAAACTAACTCTTTAAAATTATGAAAATAAAGGTAAAATAATAATTGATAAAATCTATAATTTTCTTCAAAAATATATTTTTATGCCAAACAATAATCGAATTATATAGAAAATTATAATTCTTTAGATTGTAAAAATAAAATAATGTTATTTGTATGAAATCTATTTTTGTGTACATACTTATTTAATTTGTGAAATACTTTCCAATCTATTAATATGCTTAGTAATAATTAAGTGTTCCTCACAAAATGTGCTATTATAAATTATAATTAAAAATTGTCCTATATTAAATAAATATTGTTATTAAAGAAAATCCAATTTCATTAGAAAAATCTTTATCCACATAATTAAAGGGAATAATATTAAATGTTAAAAGAATTAAGCATAGCTCACAATTAAATATAAGAAGACATTAAACTAGATATATTGAAAAAAATAATAAAATAAAACATTCTAATTAACTTAAGTATGATTGATAGGCCTCGATATTTATAGGTTTATTTTTCTCGGCCCTTCTTAGAAATTTGTTTTGAGACATCTAATCTAAGACCATGTCTTTAGGCCTTTAAATATTGAAGCATATCAACAATTCATACACACCATTAGGTGTTGTTTCTAGAATAGAAAAACATGAATGTATACCAAAAATTTGTATTGATTGTATATTTATAAACAATTAAATTTAAATTAGGACCCATATTACCTTCTATATTGGAATTGCATGCTCTCAAGTAGCAACCATAAAGTATTTATATTATCTTATCTTTAGAACTTACAATCAAATTGTAGAAGACCTCCAACAATATTTTTGTCGAGAAAGGTTAATGAACAAAACATTACCATCGAGGATGGTGGTTTCTTTTCACTTTTCAATAGGTTTTGTTGCATGAATTTTCATAATATCGACCATAAATTAACCTCTTTTTTTTGGGCTCAAAAATAATTAGGAAAGAGACCCTAAATTAACCCAAGTGATGTGAAATGGCATGGATAACATAGGTATAAAGGAGCAGACTTACCCAAATAGCCTAACCACTATGATTTCCCACCCAATTGGTTGTCACTAGCAAGAAGAATCATAAGACTACTTAAGACTAGGCAAGGGTTGCAAATAAACAAATCATTACAGCAAAGATGCATCTAGAGTTATAGAAAAGAGCCCTCTAATACTATGCAAGATTACATAGAGGTCTCTAAAGGATAAGTACAACAAGATTTGAACAAAAGAGGGGTTGATCATTCTAACTTCATATGGGCCTTGTCCGTTGGGCTAATATGCATAACCAAAGATGAAGGAGTCATTAATAATGTAATAATTGCATCAATCTACACAATTGCTACAATTCCCCATAGTTCAAATAACCATTAAACCCCATACAATGAGATTTAATAAACATAAGATTGTTATAATCCATGATCTAGAATATAGCATCAAATAGTTAAATGAGTGCAAATGAAACCAAAATTCTACAAGTGTTTTATAACTAACTAATTTTGTGATTACACATCGACCTCTGCACCTAATTACCAAATGAAAACTCTAATAATTTGAGTCAATACACATGTCAAACTGAAATGATAGTTTCCTTTCTAATCCACTATCTCACATATGACTTAGTTAAACATGAAAGGATACTCTCCCAGAGCTGAATTACAAAGTCCTTGAATTGATTACAATTATTCAAAATACAAACATCTAAAATTGAGTTGAATTAAACACCTAAAAGTAGACAACCAAAGGAATCGAGAGATCCCGCCAAAATAGTCAAGCTAAAATATGATTTGATGAAGTAACTACTTCATCAATTTATACAATGATAGAATATTCCAGAATTGGAAAAGGGGGAGCTGCATAATGTGGATAACCAATGAGAAAAGAGGAATAAACATGCACAGATCACTCCAATAGCTCCACCATGGATTGAATGAAATTTGGAGAAAAAAATCATAATCTTCCAAATGATCCAATGGCTTCAATTGCATTTTGTGAGCAACATATAACACCGAAGAGAATCCAAGAGGTCCCACACATGTGCAAGAGTGAGTAGAATGGAGGAATCAATTAACAAATATCGACAAAGGACGAGAAATACTATTAGAACTTTTGTCACAAATTACACTACAAATATATAATCAATTCACCCTATTTTTTCCAAATGTGTAGCCCTTTTGATAAGATTTTCAACGGTACCAGCTTTTTCTAATTTGGAGATCCCGATCAAAAGTTATGAGTGAAAAACTGAGCCCTTAGTCATTTCCATTATTTCCAATCAAGACATCCCTGAGCTTATTTCCCTTTATAATTTGGCCATAAAATTTAAACCAGTTTATAAATTTTTTAACCAATCATTTCATGCCATGTAGCTCCTCTGTAAGTCTCGAGATCTTGGGACTCTCAAGCTATCGGCCTTTTCCCTTTAACATTATTTCATGAGAAATTTAGTTTCAAGGATTGTGTCACGTGTCCCTCTTAACCACCTTCACTTGTCCCTTCCATGCCTTAGCCATTTTTCAAGAAAAAAATTAAGCCTTGGAGCCTTTCACTCCACTTAACCAAGGCAACCACTCTACTTATAATCCCAATCGGTCCCCTTCACCTTGTGAATATGGGATTAATCCCTTAGTGAAAACCAAATGTGGCCACCATGTGGACCTTAAATGCGATCCGAATGAATTTTATGGTTTGTTAATTAAAGGAAAACAAGGAAGAGAACATCAACTACCCTTCATGAGATCAAAATGCATGATTTTGAGTGAGTGTCTTCATTTTTCACCTATATGAGCCTGGGCTATCTTGTAGAAGAAATTTAGACAAGCTTTGAACATAAGGGGCCCCAAAATCTTATGTCAATCACCGTGAAAATCTTTAAAACTCGAAATTTAATCATAAGGCTCAAAATTTGATGTGAACCCAATTTTGGTGTCAACAAAAGGTTTATGAAGGATGCAAGAAACCACACTCACCACAATACAACCCTCTTACATCAGCGCTAAATATGAATGTTTGTTTACTATTTTCCAACACTACATCTAGAGATGACTAATCCAATGGAATGTATTGTAATATGTGACATATTTTGCGATTAATAAGTGTTAGGCCCTTCTTCTTTTGTAAAGTTAGCATATTCTTCTCTTCTTCAAAGAGGTTGAAGAAATTCCACATATTTTGAATCACTCGTAAGTGACATAAGAAATAAATAATTTCAAATTAATCCATTGCATAAAATTAGTATGTCTTTGAATATTGGGTTTTTGCCTTTGTTTAGCATTATAGAAATAAAAATGAACCAATAATCCATAAATTTATAAATACATACATCATAAAAATTAACTACTAGCTACTCAAAATTAAGTGTACTCCATTTAGAATATATTTTAATATGGTTTCATACATAAGTTTCTTATAACTAGATACTACACCTTTGGTGTTATTTTAAGGCCGATAGGAAAAAACAAATTAACATATTGACACCACCTACACTTCATTTTTTTTTTAAATATATGGAACCACCACCGTGTACATTTCATTTTTTTGTATAGATTGTGTTTGATAGGTTAATTTATTTTTTCCAATTAATCGTAAACTAGCACTAAAAATGCGAAAGGAACCCTAATATACAATACATTATTTGAATTTTATTAAATTTTAAATTATTATATCTTATTTTTGAATCTATAAATGGTTAACTTATATATATTATATATATATATATATATATATATATATATATATATATATATATATATATATATATATATATATATATATATATATATATATATATATATATATAACTAAATTCAAAATAGGAGTTATATTTATATTAAAATGTAGGACATAATATAACACTAAATGTTAAATTTATTTATTTTAAATTAGTTGTAAATTAAAATTCTAATTTAAAAGTGAAAAATTAGAGATATTTGAAGAATACATGAAAGGGAATCTATTTATGAATTGATACAAAACCATCACCAATTTCTAGTAAAATTAAATATGTATCTCTTAATAGTATTTTTAAGTGGAAAATAATCATAAAAATTGGGTGATTTATTAAAAATATTTTTAATTCAATTAAAATTTAGGATTATAAATATAGAAATTAAGGGTACATAACATGCATAAATATTTGAAATTAGATGTCTTTTTCTAAGTTAATATTTGGTAACTTAAATTAGAGAAGACAAAATTAATAAAGAAACGAAAACTATTTATGAATTGGTATAAAATGTTACAAATTGTGTAGAATAAATTTTTGCAAAAAAAAAAACCTTTCTAAACATTGTCTTTAATTTAAAAAAACAATAAAAATATATAAGTGAAAGACTAAAACCATATTTAGTAGATTAACACATTTAACATTCCTACTTTTATTTATGCTAGCAACAATTTAACATTTGACCCTTACGATTGATGTGAAGGTCGACCCTTATTGTTCCCAAGAACTTATGTCAATTGTTGCTTTTACTAAAACGAGACTTTGCGACTTGTGGATTGTTAAATCCCATGCCATATTTAGAGGTATTTATTTATGATGACCTCTAATGACTAGAGATAAAAGAACATACTTGGGATGATTCAAATCTCATGGCACACCAATGTAATTATGGAGTTCCACAACCTAAAAAAAGTAGTAAATCGGTGGGGTTGGTCTGCCCCATACACGATGTCCTTCACCTCTACGAGATATACATTGAGTAATCATGTCTCAACCCATAAGTTTCACACCACCATGACTTGATAATTAGTTAAAGCAATAACGATGTCCACATTTTTACCATTTTTGTACAGAAAATATTCCCCACAAACAAAATTCGCCCAAACTTGTATTTTTAACAAATTAAATATGCAAAGAGGTTGTGCATCCGTATTTTTATAAAAGTATAAATTTTGTTAATTATTTTTATGGTTTATTTATTTTTATTATTGGCAAATAGTTTTTTGAAAGGGACTATACCCTTGAGTACAAAAGATGGCCTAGGAGCCAAAATAGGAATGAAAACCAGAGAAAAAGGATCAGAATCCAAATGTGACAATGAAGCCCAAAGTAGCCAAAAATAGCTACCCAAACAAGACAAAACAGCAAAAACACTGCAAAAAAGCAGTAGAGAGACCGCAAAAAAAAGCATAAAAATAGACAAGAACAACTAAAGCATCTACAACTACTTCTTGGCAGCTTTGTCGATGTTGGTCTTGATATTCTTCCAGGATTTGAACATACCCAAAGTTGTCATGTGGGCAGCGTCAGTCTTATCCAGCTGATCAATGGTCCTTTTGCTTTCCTTATCATTGCCCCAAAGTGTTGCCGGAACTCCGCTGAGATTGGAGACACTTTTGACATGTTGCTCAATGAACTCCTCAATCGCACTAAAGATGGCCATATTGTAATCATGACGAGTTTTGGCCTTCCCTAACGGGAGTCTAAGGAGTTCAGCTTCTTGTAGATATCATCAATCCGGCCATATCGTTAGTTTGGATTTTATGGTTTAATTAGTAGTTGGATTTTAAAATATTTTTGGCCACCTAATGGGACATAGCATTTATACTTTGATGAGTTATACACAAAAAAATCACTTTCAAGTTACTCACCATGAATGTATCGATATCCTCCTTTTCTTGTATATCCAACAACTCTTTCTTTAGGATTTTTCAATGTTTTTAAGCATGATCCTATTATGTAGTTAAGCCAAAATATTTTTCGTAGATAAGTGAAGAAAATATTGAAATATGGAATACTAATTTCTATCCAATGATGCATTTATCCTTGACATGAGGAGCTCTTAGTCATCCATAGTGGGATCTGCATTTATAATGTTTTTGAAACAACAAAATCTAACTTGGGTTGCATCATTTTCTTGCTACCGTAAAATTATGTCCAAAGTGACACTATCTTAAAATACCTCCATAATTTTCTTCCTTTGGTGTTACCTCGTATATAATGGTATATCTTTGAGAGGTTGAAGCGGGAAATATCACCAACCAAAATCACAAATAGACAACTAAATTTTACATTTTCATGTTCAAGGAATGCTTCATGAAACCGACTACTAATTTTCTTGAATAATTTGGGTCCAAACAAGCTTATTTCATCTATGAGAATATATTTTGATGCTTCATTTGTTCTTGGATTGTGGCCAATGCTTGTCCCATCAAAGGCATCATTTGACCTACAAGGGTTTTAATAGATGCATATACATTCATACCTCGAATGTTGAATGTTGCAAAACATGTTGGTATAAGAAGGATTAAATGATTTTTACATGTTCTACACTTCTAGAAAATGCATTCATAATATAGTTGATTAGATAATATTTTCTTTCTCCATAATTTCTTTTATGATTATATTAATATACCTGGTTAATTACAACCTTTTTTATAATTCACAAGAATGGTATCATAGAAAAGACAATATTTTCATGAAATATTATTTATATTTTTAGTATACCATCAGTAACATAAATCACATGTTCCTTTGAATGATTTGTTTATGTAAAACACATAACTCCATCTCGCTAGTCCTCATTGTCCTCTTGGTCTCATATGGGGGTCAAATAAAAATTAGGTCTCCAAAGCATGTAAAGATCACTACAATTTACTAGGTTAGGGGGCTATGATATGTAAGAATAATTATCACTCATCTATTTCATACATATATTACATCATCAACATCTTTGTATATTTCTTCTTCTTCTGCAGGCTTGCAATCGACATGACAAATATGATAAAAAAAAATTATCCACTACCAATTTTGAATAATCAACTCCTTTGTAGTTCCCATATCTATCTCAATATTATGAAATGGTTTGTTTAGTAGTAACTCACTGCAACATAAGGTTTCATAATTATTTTACCTAAAATAAGGAATAGATTAATAATATCGTCAAACACATAAAACTATAGGGGTGGGCCTTGGCTTCCACTTATCATACTTCCTTCTCATATTATATGTCCATGATTTTATAATATCTATCATCAACAATGAATCCATGAGATCTAATTAATTTTTATAGGAATCAATGAAACAATAACATGTGCTTTGTGCTTCAATTGCATTAATAACCTTATGAAAGATCTTACATCCAACACTCAAAGTTTTTAAGGAATGAATACAATGAACCAATGGTACAATTTTAATAACATTTTTCATGTTTTCTTATCCCCAGCATCACTCTTTACAATCATTCCCAAGAGGAATATTTGATAATAAAATAATGAAGGATATTGTGAACCACCTTCATCTGAGATTCTTGTAAGAATATCATGGAAACTTTTAGATCTTAAATATTATTTAGAAGCATAATTTGAAATGTATATAAATACATCACATTTGGAGATGAATGGTTCACATATCTATATTTTCAATCCAATTCGACTATTTTTCAGAGTTATGAAGGTTGATTCTTGCATCATTATGAGAAAATTAATATTTCTTATGTCCCTTTTCATCAATTTATGAGATTGAATCTTCCCAGACTTCCTAATGTGTGTTGTAATGGCAAACCATAGTAGAACCCTTTTTGTAAGCAATATTTTTCACTACACTTTGTATGCCTTTAAACATGGTTGAAAATTCATTTATAGTCATGCATTGGGTCACATACTAGTATATGGGTCATGCTCATCAAATATGGATCATCATCTTTTGATCTCCAAATTATTATATTGATGTGATGACTATCACAAGGGTTCTACATAGTGACATATTTGTCAAAGAATGATTTTACAACTCCAACATCATATTATTCTTCTAAGCTAATGTATCCATGTTATTACAACCACTTAACCATACAAATACATGTATGTGGGAGATCATCTATGTTTCCATTCCATCATATAAAAAGTAGTTTCCTAACAAAAGGAATAATTATATAACCACTTTAGTTGGAATGATAAGTGTGTAAGAAAGTGGAAGTTTTTATGACTTTTTAGATTTGAAGGAGAAGTGTAAAAATACTAACATGTACTAATAATATTTTATACTAAGTAGTTTCTATATAACCAATTTTTATAATATTTCAAATCATTCATGCATGTGTGCTACAACAATATGAGGATATTCAATCACATTTTTAATTATCCATTTGTATATGTGAGACAAATTCATTGGAGATTCTCCAATCATTACCTAGTATAAGCCAAACAACTTTGTGTTTGTTGCATGCTTAATGTAAAAGGTAGAGTCGGGATTATTAGCTATGTAATATTTTTAGGGTAATTGTAGGGAATTGGGTAGCCAAAAAGAGGCCTTAAGTGGATGTTTTCTTTTAAATGTGAAACCTCAACTTGTATAGCTTATTTGAAGTCCCTTCACTCAAATTTTGAAAATGCAATAAGAACATGAATTATATCATTTCAAGTCTAGGTTCTAAAATACTAATTCTTTTATTAAATGTTTAATTATAAGTAGGTAAAATAGGTAAAATTCAAATAGGTATTCCTATTTTTCTAAAAACATAGTAGATAGTTGGTTGTGTATCCCCACAATTTTGGAGCATAGTTTACTACTTTTTCAATCCAGTTAGTGAAAAGTTAGATAATATCATCTAGTTTACGATGCATATATTTTATAGTGAATGTTTTAAATGATTTTTCAAGTAAAATGTCCCTAAAATGATAAATAATGGATTCCTAAGTGTGTGACCCCCATAAATATCTCAAAAATACCATTTTCTTATTTTTGAACATTTATAGATTTCATCCTAGTTTTGGATCGTGTATATATATATATTTGGATGAAAAAAATATATACATATACAAATATATATATATATATATATATATATATATATATATATATATATATATATATATATATAGTTGCAATATAAATCCACATAAAAAACCATAATTTGTAATAAATATATAAGGGATCCTTAAAGTAGTCGAAATATTTTTTAAATAATATATTTCAAAAGAGGAGAGTGTTCTTGATGTCATAGTCATATTTGTAGAATATGTATTGATGATTCTTATAGGAATGGAAGAAGATGGATTTTGTCATTTTTAGTCAAAAACAAGCATTTCGTTGTGTTTGTATAGGTGTAGACCTTAGGATGATAAATCCAATCCATTCATGAGGATTGAGACATATGCATGAATGATTACACATAAGGAATGCATACCTATAATAACGTATATAATCTGTAGTGTGTAAGTGTTCTGTGTAATCTATTTTTAATAACATTTGTAGGTGCAAACTTTTTCATGCCTAGCAATGGTAGTTACTAGACTATAGAGATTTTAATAGTTTTGTTTATGTAGTCCCTAATAATAGATGATTATATTGAGAAATGTTGTAATTAGGTATGTTAATAGAAAGAAAGGTGATTTACATGTCAAAATAGATGCAAATGGCAATAAAATTGACTTGGATCTTGAGTTGATCATGTTAAACCTAAATTCAACTATATACATGACGTTATTTAGGCCTCATTCAACCCTCATTTCATCACGCGAATAAACCAAAGTGTTGATAAGCTCAATTCTACAAGAAATTTGGGTCCATTTGATCCCCTTGAACGTGTTTGAGAGTATATGATGTGATTTAGGGCTCAATTATGCTCAATTTCATCCTAGACTAGGATAATTAGTGAATTAGTGCAATCAGTGGCACAATGTGGGTGAAATTGAGCTCATTAAATTTATTACGATTGTATGTAAGATGTGATTTGAGGCTCAATTGCCCCTAATTTCATCATAGAGTGAACTAATTATTGTCGATTGGTGCATTTACATAGACTTGATGAGACTAATTTGAGCCCTTGAACCTAATTGTGACCGTAGAACATTATTTAGGTCTTAATTAGTTGTAGTGTCATCAAATATTGAGAAAATTATTCATATAGTGCATTAGTTATACGATTTGGGTGAAATTAATGCCCTTGAATCTAATTAGTCAAGTACATAATAGGATGTTCAATATGGAGCTCAATCTACTAACACCTATTTCATCGTCGAATGAACCTAGTTGAGTCTAATAGTTCTTTGGCATAGGAAAAATGAAAATTTGACTCACATGGAAAAACTTTGAGCCCATTGAACCTAATTATGACTAGGATGTCACCAGACACTCAAATTTGGCAATATATCCTTTGACACTATTGGTCTTGACATTGCACACATGCATGCACAAATACACCCTCCTCACTCTTGATTGTCACACCTTGTTAGCTCTTCAAATACTTTCTTATCTTTACATACCTTTTTTTATCAATTCCTAAGGTTTTATAGCATAAAATACATCTAAAGACATCCATCCTCCGACCCAAAAAGCTAAACTATGATTTTTCCTCTGGATCAAAACCACCATTTTGGGTTAGTTTTTTAATATCTATAATTACCCGAATTCTATCATACGGTTTTATACCAACATGTTTTTGGTCCATACTTTCGATTCCACCATCTTTATATGAACTAATATCCCCTCTTGTTCAACCTTTCATGACATAATAACCATCATAAGCCTATATAAACAAGTCAAGCATACCTCATTTAAGGTCCTAACACTTTATGTTCTCCTCATGTTAAAGCAAACACTAAAGGAACTTATTGCTCCCTAAAAAATGAAGTAACTGATGCAAATCCATTAGGGCAACACCCTCTACAAATCTAAATTTTTTTCCTAGGTCTAGGATTCTCCATCTTCTCTCCACAAGTAAGCAAAGTGACCCTTCCCAAGTATTGTCAAATTTTGATTACACTATGGTAGATATCACATACTAGGAGAATGACGTGTGGTTTGATTCCTCTTCAAAGTAGTGGAAACGTCAATGGTAGGGGTGCCCACAACCCACCTAACTTTGTTTTGTAGGAACTCCATATTGCACTATGAGGGTTTGAACAAAGTTTATAGATTCATTCCGAAATAGAGAAAAGAAGACCGACATACAACGGCAGTCCATTTGCATATGGGTGGAGCACTCATGAAGTTACAGATCTAGAATCCAAGTAGGTCCAAGACCATACATAATGGTTAGGACCATACGAATAGTTTTTACTTAGTTGTACGGTTTTGACCAAGTACATTTTCAAGTGTCATTTTCTACAATGGAGAATTTTCAGATCTATATCAATTTGTTTCTATATCTAGATCATTTGGATTCTCACAGATCTAGATAGAATTGGCTAAATGCAATATCTCATTTGTGTTTTGATAATTTCTAGGTCAATAGTCACTTTGTAAAGCATTATTTTGATTTGGGTAATTAATATTGGAAGTTAATTAAATCAGAATATCCACATGTTGCATTATTTCATCCTTTTTATGTATGTTAATTAGAAACACATTAAAACTTAAAAGGGAATGAAATAGGAATTCACAAAAAGTGATATTAGTGTCTTGGGAATTAATTACATTGAATTCCATCACAAAGTAAGAGCTAATTAACCAATTTAGTACAATCATTTGTGTTTTTGGGATAAATTAATCCCTTTGAACCAAATTATGGTTCTATACAATGTGATTTGAGGCAAAAACAGCCCCGATTTCATCAAATATTGAACCAAAGTGAATTGTTTCATTCATGTATAGGTAAAGGAGGATAAATTCAGCTAGACATGAATGCAATTATGATTGTAGGATGTGATTTTTGGCTCAATTATCACCAATTTCATAGCAGATTGATCTAATTAGTTAATTAATGTAACAAGTTGCATGATTTGGGAAGCCTTGTGAACCAAACTTCGATTACATAGAATCAACCTATATTTCATAAAAGAATGAACCAAAGAGTCAAATGGTTCATTGAAGTAGGAAAAATAAGTTAATTTTAGCCTCCAAGAAGATACATGGTAGGTCAATTGGGATAATTTTGAACAAACTGAGCCACATGTACTAAATTTGGGACAAATTGATCCACACTAACCAAATATGAGCTTGTTGAACCTAAGTTTGAGTAGTATGTGATCAAGGGCTCAATCAACACCAATTCCATCACAAATTAAGAGATATTTATCTAAATTGGTTGTAGATCGCTTATATGCTTTGGGACAAATTAAGCCATCTAAACCAAATTATGTTTCTATAGGATTTGATTTGAGGCATAATTAGCTCCAATTTTATCGTAAATGAATGAACCAATTGGCTCATTACATATAGGCAAATGAGGTTAATTTGATTTATGCATAAATGTAATAGTAACTGTATGATGTGATTTTTATATCAATTAACCCCAATTTCACAAAACATTGACCTAATTAGTCAATAGGTGTAATGATTTTCTGATTTGAGACAAATTGAGCCTTCTGAACTATTGGCGAAATAATTTTCGTGTTGCAAATTATTGAATTTTCACCAAAAAGTGATAGGGATAAGATCCTCCTTCTTGTGTATGAGGAAGTTCCCATTATTGAATTTAAACTACCTAAAATATCTAAAAGTTATGGGGTGGCCAATAGGATAGAGATCACATAGGAACACTCCACTGAGCCTATGGAAAATGCTTATACGAAGTACAAGGGAATAATTTATAGAAAAGAGAGGTAAAGTGGAGTTGGGGAAATAAGGAGAGAAAGGGTGAGTATGCACTATCGATTTCACATACAACAACTAGAGTAAGTCCAAATTCAATTAGAATAACACAACAATACAAACCATAATAAGACATAAAAAATTATAGACACAAACTTCCATTGATTCATTTATCAAAGGCGCAGACACCTTTCTTTGTTTTACAAGATTATCATATATGAAAAGTTGGAAAGATAGATTCAAGGAACGTTGATAAATAAATAGAATAATTATAGCTTTATTGCTTGATGTAGAATTGGTAATCTCAAGGTAACATATGTTCAATCAACAATTGTCAACCCTTTGGAATGTAGAGGCTATTCCAATTTATAGGATTACAACATGTCCTTTCATCTACCCCCTTGACATTTCACTTGTACTCATCACTTGTGACCTTTTATAATCCTAAGAAGTGATTCTTTTTCTTATTATTGGAAAAATTACTCGTCATAATGTTTCACTAAGGGTTACTTAAGTGCATAGGAAAAATAGCAAAACGTACATTCTCAATTGAAAATTAGAGTATGGAGAGAGACAGAGAGAAGAGAGAAAAGAAGGGATTGACTAATATGTTTTCATTGAAGAACTTTCTGATTTGAGGCATGGTGATCACAATCTCCTCCTTTTACAAGATGCGCCGACACTTCAGGATGTCAAATGAGTGTTTGGAAACACTTGTTGTGATACCTCTTGATGTGATCCTAAAATGAATATAGGTATCACTCATGATGGTTCCTTCTTGATCTCATAGTGAGAGTGAGGATCACTCTCTTTCTCCTTAGGATTTCACAAATGACTCCAATGATCATGAGAGACAACTCCATGGTGCTCAAACCTATTGATGTTTTTCTTTCACTTACTAAAATAGGCCTTCATCATATGGGTGAAAGGGATGGCCCCTAAATGGAATTATTGAGAAGTGGCCACTGATTGGAATGATATGAGGAGATGAAAATGACCACACCACAAGGTTTGAGGTGAGTTTTTAGGAACACTACCAAGTGGATGGAAGCTAATGGAACAGAGTTGATTTCTCATTCTTATGACTATGATGCTCTGAACGAAGATCACACCTTTTTATTTTCTTGACTCTAGAGTAGTCCTTGAATGATATCAACTCATACACCTCATGTGCACATGTTTCTCATGAAAGTAGGTGACATTTTCTTAATAGCAAGATTGGTCCTAGAGGAGGATCCTAATAGAGTTGCATAGATCACAACAAAAGAATAAATTTACACACAATAATAATTCATGTTTACAATATAAACCATATATATATATATATATATATAATAGGAATATGATTCCTATATTTTAGGATGTAGCTCTAACTACTCCTTCCACGTATTTCTCTCCCAACTCTATTAACGTGAGTTGTTGAAACTCACTTAAAAATATATAATTATTATTTGTTTATATAACTAATAACAATATATTAACCTACAAATTTACTAACTTTACTTCTTACATAATTTATAATTACAAATGTAATTATTATTTACACATACACATGTGGAGCACTAACCATAATTTTCCTAACATTCCCCCTTAGTGCAAACATGGGGAAAATTTTCCTTTGTACTTGCACTTGCTCATGATTTGGTGATTTTCACAGGATGATCACAAACCTAAAGGATGGTTTTACAAACAGTTGACCACAAACCGAGAATGGTGGTTTTACATTTGGAGTACCACAAACCACAAGGTGATGGTTTTGCAAATGGTTTACCAACAACCAAGAATGGTGGTTTTGTAATTAGTTTACCACAAACCAAAAATGAAGGTTTTCAAGTGGTTTACCTACAACCACATCATGATGTGCCAAGTACTATTATCAGTCCTCATCAATATCTCACTGCAGGGAATAACATAGGAAAATATGCTCACACATTACAAATTGAAAACTAGAAATGGAACATTGGATCATGTTCCCCCTCAATGTGAAATTTCCATTTATACCGCAAACTAAACATGTACAACTGAAATTTGAAGCACACCACACACAACTGAAGAAAACACACAATTGAAACAAAATGTGCCACCAAACCTTTGATGCAGCCCCGTCATTGGTGATTGACGAGAGGTCACTGATTGTCCTCCAACCTTTGTGTTCCTCTGTCCTCTGATGTCATGTTGTTAACTTAGTGGGATTTGATCATGAAGCTCAAGAAGAAACCCCCTCAAATTGGACGTCACGTTGCAACAATAATGCATCCTTTACAAATTTTTATTTTCGCCATTGATTAATTAAATGGGCTGAAAAAATATCCAAAAGTATACACAAGCCCAGAATAAGGAGATGTCCACAATATGGCCAAAAAAGAAGGTATTTTTCAAATTTTATATTTTTCAATGAAATTGGAACCAATGCGATGGGGATGAAAAAACACTTTTGAAAAAAATGACACTCAATTTTGAGTTATTGTGTAAAAGTTATTAAGGTTTCAATTTCCCGTAAAAAGGCCCAATTTAATTAAAATTTTGTCAACAATTAAAAATTTACTCAAGATGGAGAGAAATTTACCATGTAGCCATTTGTTGAAACCAAAAGGAAATGAGGATTCCAAATAAGTTAATGGCCCAAAGAAATGACACCATGAAAGTATTAATTTGGCCAAAAATGTATTAATTGCCCTCAATTTGCAATTATTTAAGAAAAAACTATAGAAAAATTAAATTTTTCAAACTATAGTTTTGCAACAAAAAAATATAATCAACCAATCATAAATGGCTATGGGAAGGCAAGTAACTCACGACTTATTTTGAGTTGAAGTGACCAACAATGATTTGTTCATAACTTGAGAATAGAGCTCTAATTTGCAAACCATTAAATGCGTCAGAAAGCTTGTTTCCAGAGCTTTGGAATGGTAATAATTTTGTTTGATTTCTTTACATGATCTAAAAGTTGTTCTTCATTGATTTTAACGCCCAAACTAGCTAAAAATAATGCTTTATTTCCTTCTAACAGCTACGAGAATTTATATGTGGCCAAATCCTTCTCTTGACTGTAGGAAATCAAAGCTCTCAAACAAATATTTACAAAAATCTAATGATAAATAGCTACAACCATCCACAAAGAGAAAACACCAGCTTACTCCCCTGTAAAACAAACTAATCTTCCATTATGATAAACCACTCAATCGAGGATTATGATGTTATGATACTAGATGTGGAGGAGGTTCGAATAGAGTTGCACGAGATCACGGCAAAAAAACAAATTTACACATAATAATAATTCATATTCTCTTAGTTCATGTTTACAATATAAACCATATATATAGGAATATGATTCCTATATTTTAGGATGTAGCTCTAACTACTCCTTCCACATATTTCTCTCCCAACTCTATTAATGTGATTTTTGAAACTCACTTAAAAAATATATAATTGTTATTTGTTGTTTATATAACAACTAATAACATGAGACTAACCTACTAATTTACTAACTTTACTTCTTACATCATAATAATTACTAATGTAATTATTATTTACACATACACATGTGGAGCAATAACCATAGATTTCCTAATAGGAACTTAAAGGAATGAATGAGAATGAGTTCCATGTTCTTGTCCTGCACACTACACTGAAACACTACAAACTCCACCTCTACTGACTTGCAAGATGTGAGCTCGTTATCAAGCATGGATCAAGTGTTTAGAAACACTTCATAAGGTATGCATTGCTTGAGATGACCTCTTTCCTTACTCACGGAGAGTCCTTCTCATCATTCTTATAATGACCATCCTCTTGATGAATTGAATTTTAATGAAGCTCTTGATCCTCTTCAACTTATTTTCCAACCTTACAATGTTCCTGACTTTCACCTGCTATGCCTCGATATGCTTTGTCTTGCTCCTTGACATAATTATGATCAGAATGATGCTTCAGGATCCTTGTAGAGGGTGTATTTTCTCATTTGATTTATGAGAAAATTTACAACCATGTGAGGATGGAAAAAATCATCGAGATGAGTGAAAATAGAGCCAACTGCAACTTTCTGCACCGAAAACTGAAAATTTCTATTTTTATTAAGTGGGACCAGAGTTGTTATTTTGGAATTTTTATTTTTTACTTAAATTTGGTTTTGAAGTTCCTAGCACACTCAATTCACCTTTATTGATGATTTTTTTACCATTTTTAGGAATTTTCTATTTTTATTAGGTTGTTTTTTTAAAACATTCTATTTTGGGAAAATTGTTTGTTTTCCTTGTTTGTTGTTCCTCAATGTTTTTGGATGTTCTGAGTGATCAGAGCTTGAAATTTTGAGAGGTTTACTATTTTTAGCATGTAAGTGTATAGATAATATGCTATTTTTAGTAACTAGTCAAGAGAGTGTTGGTTTGAAATAAAAACACCATTGTTGGATTCGACTCGCACCGAGATCTCGTGCTCCAATTTTCGTTGTGATCCTTTCGTTGGAACTCTTACAAATCAAAAAGGAAAATTTTAAGATGGAGGGTTTTAGGTTTTATATTATGTGATGGAATCCATTAATGGATTCTTGAAGCTTCAATGATCATGAATTCCCTTGAGAATAGAGTCTTCAGTCAAAACCTTGGTACAATTAGTTTTTTGGTTAGCATGTTATGAGAAAAGCTCTATTTTTGCAATCATGATTAGTATGGAACGTGTTGGGAAGTGTGGATGTTGTGTTTTGATGTAATTTGAATTTTTTTAGGTGCATAAATGGAGGATTGATGAAAAATGTAGAGGAGATATCTTTAAAATGAGTTTACTTTATTTTCTTTCCTTCCCATCTAACACCGGTTTGATCATGGGTGAGTGAAAGTTAAGTTTGGTTAAAAATAGGGTTTGATGGATTCCTCATGGGTTCAGTTTTATGTACTCTCTATCCCCTTGGAAAAATGGAAAATAGGGACACATAAAACTTCTTTGAGAAATATTCTAACACTTATCATCTTGTGGTGCGATGTGAGGAAGATTAAGAAAATGCTTAAGCTCCTGGGGTGATAAATGGCCGCATGAAGAACCTTTGAAAGGGATGCTCATAGGTGAATTTTTCCCCCTTTCCCCTTGGAAAAGGGGAAAATAGGGACAAGAAAATTATCTTTCAGAAATATGATGCCACTTGGCATGATCTGGTGCAAGCATGGGAAATGAACCTAGCTAGTTAAGCACTCGGCAAGCTAAGGATAGTCTCATGAGGGACCAAAGGGGAGGATTTATCTTGAGAAATTTTTTTTTCCCCTTTATCCCCTTAGGAAAGGGACAAGAGGGACATAAAAATTTTCCATGGATAAATAATCTAACTCAGTAACTTTAAAATTTGGCTTAGTATGGGAAACACACCCTACACGAGAGAGGACTTGAAAACACGATTCCTAGAGATTAGAGAGGTATTTTGACATGAAATTTAATAATATTTTGAATCCCAATACCATTTAAAGATCAATATAATAGGTTTCAGAACCTTATTTTTCTTTCATCTCCAAAAATGTCTCCTTTTTCTTCAGGACAACGAGGTGTGCCTGCAAATATTGAACTTCCTCAAGAAACGCTTAGGTCTTAGAAAAAATATGATGTTTCCACCATATAGATAATTATTTCATATTTATAATTCCTATTTTATTTCTTCCTAACTCCTTATGGAGATCCCGGAATCATCTAGTGAAGTTCAAGTTCAAAATTTAACCACTCATTTCTTACACCTTAAAACCCCACTTTTGCACAGATTGTCCCTAAACCATGAAATATTTCCTAAGTCTATCTAAAAAATTACAATACCTTATTGGCTATCCATTACCACATTTGGATGACTGTGATATTTTGGAACCTTCCCGGAGGATGCACACCTTTCTTGAAATGGCCAAAATTGGCCTTTCTAGGCCTACCAGAGAACTAGTCTTCAAAATCACTTTACCGAGTGAAGGAATTGATATTTTCACATCATTTAGAACACCTTTACATGCCTTTTCAACATATTAGGAGGATATTTAAGGTTGGTATGATCATGACATGGAATAAAAACTTACCATGAGAGGGGTTTAGGAGGATTTTGAAGCAAATTTTCATATTTGGCTAAGTTTTCATGGCTCAAGTTTTGAATTTTTGGGTTTGTAAAAATGCATGACTACAACTGGATCTGACTTGGGGACATTGGAATGTAAAGTGAAATAGAGAACCTCGACACTCTTTGGTAATAATACCAGTTCCTTGTTCAAATTGGGTAATAGATTCAATCCTTACTACACCGAACAACAAGAAAATTCACACAAACAAAAACGAACACACAACAGAAAGGGAAACACACAACATAACAAATAAAAATAGCCTAAATCACCTATGTACATGTGGGGGATAACCCACTTTCATTGAAGCACCAATTCAAACTGAGTTCTTACCCATATACAAGTATCATCGAATGCCTTTCTTCCACAAATCCATTGATAGGCTCACTGAAATATGATCCTTTTCTCAATTTCTTGAGAAATATCACATGGATGTTATTGCAATTGATGACCCACCTATTCATTTCATTACCTTTGTTTCTTTGGAAAATTATTTCTATCTTTTCATTGATTCTCAAGTTCATTCCAATTGTTGATTCTCGTGTTCACTACCGAAAGATGAGTTTTGATCATACTTGTTTTGTTGTTTTCATCTTTGGGGCCTATGACATTTGATAGGCATTTGTTCTTCATTTTTCATTTGCTTCATGACCACTATTTTCATAAGTTGATTCTCGAGAAGATGTTTTGGAAGCTTCAACATTATCATTATCCTCTTGATATTCCATGTTTGTAATTTATTCCAAATTGTGTTCTTTCACGCACCCCGGCCCTTTCTTGACATACTTCCTACCATGGTGTGACATGTATATTGCTTCATTATCTTGGAAAGAGAATGATCTTAGGGTTGGGAATGCAACATGGAAATCAGCGTCTTCTCCATCTTGTTCATTTTGAGCTTTGAAGTCCATATTCATGGTGAAAGCACCTTTTCTTTGAGTGGAGTTGATCTTGAAAGATGCAAGCATGCTCTTATCCATACATTCCTTGTTGAGAAGGTTTTCATTTTGAACAAAATAATCCTTGGGATCAAGAACCATTTCATCTATCCATTCTTTGTTGATAATGTATCTATCCTCGTGAAAGGGGAATGAGCATAAAATTGGAGCTGAAATATTTATATTTTCATTTTCCCAATCTTGACCACCAAGAACTAGGGAGTCCATTTCTGCGATGAAATCATCATCTTCTTGAGTGGATTTGAATTCAAAAGGCTAAAACATCTTTTCATTCTTGCATCCCTTGTCATTCTCTTCTAATGAGAAAGAGAAGTCTTCATATTCACAAACATACTCATTGAATGGAACTTCATATCGAACATTGAGAACATGGTTTGAAATATTGAATTCACTTAATAAGAAGTTGTTTGGTATCACTCCTTGATCTGTATTTCTCATCACCTCAAGATTTCTTTGTTGTAAGTCAAGACTCACATGACCATCATCAACATCCAATGGATGAATTTCATTCATGTTCACATTTAACAAAAAGTACATTCTTTTAAATTCTATTTCCATCAAGTTACCATGACATTCTATGTCCTGCCTCCGTGACACTTGAATACTCTCCTACCAACATGGAAATTTTTGTCTTCTTCCAAGGTCATGAAAAATTTGTAAGATCTTGAATCTTGAAATAGGATATCCACCCTTGGGTCATCAGGCCTTTGAATGGTGTACTTCATTTTTCTGATGGGAAGAAGTTTCTTCATTTTACCATTTACTGGAATGGTGGCATGTGACCAATCCATTTGTATATCTCCACCAACATCTCGATAGAAGCTTTGACTCAACAACATGCCATATGAGGTTGGCATATCCGCTACAAGAATTCTCATTATGATCTTCTTGTCAGAAAAATCTATAAATGCCACTTGAGCATTCCTAACTTGGCCAATCAAAGGCACATATTTTATTTCCATAGAGTAATAATGGCCATTAGTAGGAGAGAGAGAGAGAGAGACTGAGAGATTTAGCAGCTTTTTCAGGCATGACGTTGTTAAAAGCAAGTCAAGTTGATTATGTAATTATTCAATTTGTACCCATTGACCAACAAGGCTATATAGAAAGGTTATATCTTCCCAGAGGTGGAGGATGTGGAAGAAATATAGTTCAAAGAAGTGGAGTGAGAGGTGATAGGTAGTTCTTTGGTAGTGGTATTTTTGGATGTGAAGTGAGGTTACTTCCTTCAATATTCAAATAGCTTATCACATTTCTTGGGATGGGTGTTTGAGTACTCATACTTAGATATTTTAATTTTATCTTTCCTACAATGGTAAATGATGTCAAAAGGTGGAGAATTTGTAAGCACTTCAGGGACTATGGCAGCCTTAAAAGGGTAGGATTTGCATTTTTAGGATCAACAGAAATAGACATTGATTTGTCAAGAGAATTTGAATGAGACTTACTCAAAGAGGCAACATATTTCTTGATTGAGATCATCTCGGATTCCTCTTGATGATCCCATGGAATTAGACATTGATGATCCTTCTTTCATTTTTGTTTTTCATAAAATCTCCACTTGAGGATCTAAATTCTTAGATTCGGAAATAGAAGAAGTCCCCTCTTTCTCCATTTCTGATTGAGTGAACACCACACATGAGTAGTTGTTTGTGGATTCTTCAAAATATTCATTAGGTGAGAATTAACAATACCCAATCCTAGCACATTCTTCTTCTCCTTCCTCTTCAATTTTTGATTCAATAATTTATTCTCCTTCATATTCATTGGCCTCGTATATTGCATTGACCAGTGGAGCTTCCAAGTCAAGTCGTCAGGTGCTCCCGCAATTTTATTTCTACTCCAGTTATTGTATTATGCATGTTGGGAAACTTCCTTCTTCAACATCATCAAATCATTGGCCAAATTCTGCAACAATGGATCAGCTCTTTCATCTTTGGAATTCTAGGCTTTATCCTTCATTGAAGGATTCTTGATCTTCCCTAACATGATCAGGTCATCTTCCACTCCAATGGAAAGTTCTTGAGCATTGTCCAAATTGTTTGGTTGAACTCTCTATAGTATGAAACTAATTTTAAGCATCGGGCATTAATAAAGAACCTCTTTAGATTATCCACAGTAGGATGAGAAACAACTAGAATCTTGTTGATCAACTTATTGAATTTTTCCACAAAATCTCTCATGGACTCTTGCGGTTATTTCTTCATCTGAGTAAGTTGAGCAAGGAGGGCATGAGCATCTTCAACAGTCTTGAATCTTTCTTCAAACTTATTTTTTATATCATCCCAATCAATAATTGAGCATGATGGCAAGTAGTAAAACCATTATGTAGTGGCATCTTATAATGTTTCCACGAACAACCACACGGTAACATATTCGTGTTACATTCTAAGGATGTTATAGGCTATGATGAAGGTTGTGATATGATCATTAGGATGTTTCTTTCCATCTCCAAATAATTTTGGAAATTTCTTTCGTGATCCTTTTGGAAGTTCATGAAGTGGTGGAGCTAAAGCCAACAGATTGGTATTGTGTCCCCATGGCAACAATGTAGCCATTATTTATTCTTCTTATTTTGGTTCTTATTATCTTTTTCCTTATGAAGGAATGAGCACAAGTGGTTCAACAAATGGTTCTCTAGTATGCCCTTCAAGATTATTTTCAGGAACTTGTCTTCTTACCGGTACAATGGGAAGTCTAAAATTATCTCTTTATTTCTTCTCAAATGCGGGTCAAAAACGCCACATGTGCAATCAACTCGAGTGTACCCTTTTTTTTTTAGATTGCCTCAAACTACTGAGAAAGGAATGAAACTAGAAAAGTGTAGATTTCTCAAAAGGCTTGCAGAACAAGGATTTTTAACATAGAATTTTTTTATATTTAGCTTTTCAATTTTTATGGATTTTCAAAATCTAGATTTTTTGTACTCTCGTATATCTTTATGGGTGCACGCATATAGATATCTACCCAATGGAGTCACCACAAACTATTGGTAAAATAATTTTTCATGCTACAAATTATTTATTTTTCACCAACAATGATGAGGCTAAGCCCCTCCTTCTTGTGTATGGAGAGGCTCCCATTATTGAATGTAAACTACCTAAACTATCTAAAAGTTGTGAGTGTCCAATAGGTGGAGATCACACAAAAACACTCCATTGAACATGTGGTAAAAAAATTTATGAAGTACAAGGGAATAATTTACGCAAAGAGAGATAAAGGGAATTTGGGGAAATAAGGAGAGAGTGTGTTATCTTGTTGTGAGTATTCACTAGTAGAGTTCACATACAACAACCAGAGTAAGTCTACATTAAATTAGAAGAACACAACAATTGAAACCATAATAATACATAACAAATCATAGACATAGACTTACATTGATTAATTTAGCAAAGGCACATGACACCTTTTATGGTTTTACAAGATTATCATAAATTCAAAGTTAGAAAGAGAGAGTAGAGGAACGTTGACAAAGAAATAGAAGAATTACAGCTTTATTGCTTGATGTAGAAGTGGTAATCTTAACAACATACATTCAATAAATAATTTCCAACCCTTTGGAATGTAGAGGCCATTCCAATGTATAGCATTACAACATGTCCTTTCATCTACCCCCCACGTGACCTTTCACTTATCCTCATAACTCGGTGACCTTTCATATTCCTAAGAAGTGATTATTTTTCTTATTATTGGAAAAGTTACTCTTACAGTGTTTTGCTAAGGGTCACTTAAGTGCATAGGAAAAAATAGCAAAGAGTAAATTTTTAATTGATATGTTTTTAATGAAGAACTTTCTGATTTAAGACATGGTGATGAAAATATCCTTCTTCTCGTAAGTTACACTGACACTTCAAATTTCTGAATGAGTGTTTAGGAACACTATTGTGATACCTCCCAATGTGAGCCTAAGATGACTATGGGAATCACTCATGATGGTTTCTTCTTGATATCATAGTGAGAGTGAGGATCAATATCTTTCTCCTTAGGATTTCACAAATGACTCCAATGATCATAAGATACAACTCTAAATTTCTCAAACCTCTTGATGTGTTTCCTTCACTTACTTAAATGGGCCTTCAACATGTGAGTGATAGGGATGTCCCCTTAATGAAATTCTTGAGAAGTGGTCATTGGTTGGAATGATATCGAGATTGAAATGACAACACCACAAGGTTTGAGGTGAGTGTTTAAGAACCCGCCAAGTGGAAGGAAGCTAATGGAACAGAGTTGATTGCTCATTCTTATGATTATAATTCTATAAATGAAGACCATACATTTTTAATTTTCTTGACTCTAGAGCACTCCTTGAATGAGATCAACTCATACACCTCATGTGCACATGTTTCTCATGGAAGTAGGTGACATTTTCTTGATAGCAAGATTGATCCTGGATGGAACTTGAAGGAATGAATGAGAATGAGTTCCATGTTCTTGTCTTGTACACTAAAGTGAATCACTACAAACTCCACATCTACCAACTTGCAATATGTGAGCTCATTATTCAGAATGGATAAATTGTTTAGAAACACTTCATGAGGTATGCATTGTTTGAAATGGCCTCTTTCCTTACTCACGAAGAATCCTTCTCATCATGCTTATGATGACCATCCTCTTGATGAATTGAATTTGAATGAAGGTATTGATCCCCTTTAACTTATTTTTCAGCCTTAAAATGTTCCCGAATTTCATCTCGATGTGCCTCGATATGATCTATCTTGCTCCTTGACACAATTTTGATCGAATGATGCTTCAAGTTCCGTGTGGAGGATGGATTTCTCATTTGATCTGTGAGACAATTTTACAACCATACAAGGATGGAAAAAGTAATGAGATGATTGAAAATGGATCCAACATCAACTTTCTCGCACTTAAAACTAAAATTTTGTATTTTTGGTATGTAGGACCGGAGCTATATGATGAACCCAAAATGGCCCATTTTATACAAGATTTGACATTCTTTTTCCTTGCATATATAAAGTGGATCTAAGTGTAATTTTTGAACTTATGGTTTATTTAGGATAAAATAGAGAGTATATATCATGATTATTTCTTTATAATTCATTGTTATATTTTTGTTATCTATTTCTAATGATTATTGGGAAAAAGATGTCAATTTTTGCATATGCAGTCCATACTTTGCTATCATTATTGAATAAGGGATTTTAATCACTAAGAACCAGCTACAATCATCCTTGGAGGATCTTTAAAATCTCTCATATCATCTCTATATTGTTATTTCGTCATTGTATTAGCTCCAAAGGTTCCTTCACTAGCTCAAAATGTTCAACAATTCTATAAGCGGCTCCTTAAGCATATGTTCAGGAAAAAGTGAAAAACAATTATAAAAATTATACCCAAACACAAATCTTATTGCATATTCATATTCCTCTCGAAAAATAATGCACGTTAAAATAAATCATCTTTATTTGAGTTCATATGCAAAATTTATAGTGATTTTAGTATTGCTTCGGAGTCTTCCTAGAATGTTTCAAAGTCTTCCCAAAATGCTTTGGAGTCTTCCTAGAATGCTTCAGAGTCTATATAACTTAATCCAGAAAAGTCAAATGGATATTTTGAGAGAGGTTTTTGGTCATAATAATGATTTTAACAAAAACCTCCTTCCATTTTTCTACAACTTTTACCATTTGAAAGAAATATGACTTTTACTTCAAAGCCTGTAGGCCTAGCTTCGGAGTCTGCAGGTATAGCTACGAAGTCTTACACATCTTAAACAAAAAAATTCAAATATATATATTCTGAAATATATTTTTACTCATAACAATGAGTTGAACAAAACATCCCTCCATTTTTCTACAACTTTCTATAGACATCTAAAATGTCAACATGGTTAAATATGATTAACTTTTGTCCCACAAATATTCCATAATCAACCATATAATAATTAATCACAAGATTAATTATTGTTATTTAATACATTTTATCATATTTACCCCTTTATCATTTTATCACCATTTATCATTTATCCCAAATCATTATTATATCTTATCCCATCCTTAATCCCTTTTATTCTATTATTATATCACATTATCTTATTTTAATCCTTCATTAACATTTATAGGAATTTAATATTCCTACATCTCACCTACCACCTACCCTACACATCCCAAACCTATCCTTTCCATAAAATCTAGTCATTAATTATCCTAATCACATCATTTAACCTAATCTAATCATAATCATGTGCACATCCTCACCTCTAAATCTAGAAGCTTCTCCATTCTTCCCTCCCATTTTCAAATATTCAAATGCATCTACACTATTCCATTGAATTTTTAATTCAATGGAAATCCCTCACAAAATCTAGAATTTTCCATTCTAGAATCCTACAATCCTCTCATCTAGTTCCAACCCTTGGATTCAATCCACCATGGCAATATCTCAACCATTCACTTTGTCACTCACAAGCTATAAATCAATCTCTCATCCTCCATGAGAGACATCTTCTAAATTCATATCAAATTTTTGATATTTTATCCACTCAATCATCCATCCAATCTATCTTCAATACAATCCAAACCTTCATCCTTCATCGAGAATTTATCAAGTAATCAAGGGGAGGTGTTGTCCAAGTCTCCACATAAATCTGAAGCAATCAAGTTCAATCAACAATTCATCCAAGAGCTAATCCAATCAACAAAGGAGGAGAGTTCCACTTGTAGGTAGGTACAGTATATTACTTTCTCCGTCTTTCCATCTAGCTCTATCTGAGGTAGTAATTAGAAGTGTTAGAATAGGAATCAATTTTGTTTTGTTTCTTGTTGGCATTTTGCACTAACACATATTTTTTGTCTACATTTTTGGCATCCATTGTGGTCTTACCCCTAAATTTTAATTGAAATTAGTAGCATTAGGCACTAATAACAAGCTGTCAAAATTTCAGAAATTTTCGTTGTGATTTACCCCTTTAAATCTTGAATTTTCGAGCTTTTCTTCCATATTAGCGCATATATTATAAAACATCACATTTGTCTACTTTTTTCTGGGCTCTATGTGTGTAGGAAACAGCTTTAGTGCATTTATCCCATCCTGGCACATTTATCACAAAATAGTGCATATGACCTCTACTTTGGCACATTTTTCATGAATTGGTGCATTTGTTCTGCTTTTTGGCGCATTTGTCCACATATGTGACCTATTTCAGCACATTTGTTTTGCTTTTACTTTGCCTACCTTCCGAGAGCCATAACTTTTGACCCCGAACTTGAAATGACTCCATTTTTCTCGGAAAGGTATTGAAAAGATCTATCCAATGAAAGTGTTAATTTACAATTTCATTGTATAAATTTTTCATGGTTTTCATTTTACTAAATATTGTCTTTTTAACTACACATTAAGTTATCTTTTCTTGTTCCAAACTACTAACACTTTGTGTGCAACTTCCTATGCTTACCCAAGGATAGAAATCAATCTAAAACTACTAATCCTTTTTGTTTTGTAGCTCATTTGGTCCAATACATTTGGGGTTATAAACAAACTACTAATCCTTGGTTTTGTAGGGCCTCCTCTTGAAGACCCCTTTTGCATTTTGTTTAATTATCTTTTTATCATTTAAAAATTAAAAATATTCATATTATCTTGCATCTTTCATTTCTTACATCTTTTCTTGTTAAACCCGAAGGTTGGATTTCATGTATGCTCTCCTCTCGATGTCCTTGGATGATCTTGAGGATCAAAAGCGGTCCACCTTCTTCCCTTTTTCATTTTTAGGGGAAATGTGATGTGGATTTCATCACCACGCACTTTTCATAGTCCTAGGGGTCTCGTGACCATGGGATTCACCTCCACGCACGTAGACACACCCCGTGTTCCGACGGGGTATATAAATCCTTAGACAATTTTCATTATTGGCTAAGTGTCTACGTGTTTTAAGCATGACATGAAGTGAGGGGCTTCCACGTCCTAATACCTAGGCCTTAGACAACATCCTTGCAACATAGATTCGGGCCTCACGTACCAAAAGGTATATAGAGGAATCCCTTAGCAAGCCTTGTTTATCCTAGCATAGGTAGCCTTCGGCCACAATCAAGCTATAGTGCAGGGGAAGGAACCACCGAAGATTACTCACTAGTTGATCACACATTGACGTAAAGGTGGGCCAACTCAGTGAGCGCCACTGTCGTGTGTGGTATTAAAAGTAGGTTATAGCTTTTGTTACACACCCACTTTACTAGCTAGGTTGTGTGTTGCTTTCTTACATCTCATTTTGATCACACATTAATCAACCAATTAAACATTAATCAAACAATCAATCAAACCCCCATCCAAACATAATCATACCCAATCCATCCATCTAATTACCCCAATCTTATCCCCTTTCCTAATCCATCCCATCCACATCTAATCCCTCCATCTTAGTCCTATCCTACCTACATCCTATCCATACCCAATTTTATTCCTAAAATCTTATCTAAACCCCCACCCTCATCATGGCTCCCATCAAATTCAAATCCCCCACTCATCAACCTTTACCCTCCCACTTTGATCAAAACATCCCTATTACTATCCAATCTCTAAAAACTAAATTATCGCACTCACATCCTCTATCCAACAATCTCCTAACCCATCCCAAGTCGATCCCACCATCCTCACAACCATCCAAAATCTTA
This sequence comes from Taxus wallichiana var. yunnanensis, assembly GCA_018340775.1. Taxonomy (NCBI): domain Eukaryota; kingdom Viridiplantae; phylum Streptophyta; class Pinopsida; order Cupressales; family Taxaceae; genus Taxus; species Taxus wallichiana. Next base: position 820,869,253 of record CM031235.1, read on the forward strand.
ACCAAAAAATTATTGACCTCCAATCACACCTTAACCAAACATCTTCTCAACCATCCCCCCTCACATCCACTTATGATGATGAGGACCTTGTTAACATCGATGAAGATAATCCCCCATCCACACATTCAATCACACTTAATCCCCAATCCACATCATCCAACATCTTTAACCATCCTCCATGTTCATCATCAACTAAATACAGAAATTTAAATCAACTCCAATCATCCCCTTCCACCAATAAATATCTTCTTTTCAAACTTTAATCAATTATGATTCATCCACCACACCCATTTCCAAATCCAAACCTAAACCAAAATCTACACCACAATCAAAACCTAAATCACCACCAACATCTAATGACCTTCTTTTACAATTTGCTAATCTATTATCTGAACCTAATCCTTCATTACCATTATCCACCTCTAGATCCCCCATAAACCAACCTAATCCCTAACTCCCTCCCATCAAAACATATCATAACGTACCTTATACATACCCAATCACATCCAATCAAGACCAAACCAAACCACTATCTTTATCCCCTACATCACACCTTATTCCTAAATCCTCATCATCCTCATCATCCCAACCTCATCCCCTGGACTTTCTCCTAGATTTTCCCACAATCCCTAATCCACCATCAAATTTATCCCCTAAGCCTATTGCATCCCCTCCATCACCTACATCCAATCCTACCAAAACTATCTCATCTACTAGTGACTCCTAAGTCACCCTCCTCCTTTTCTACCCCTAATCCTAAACCATATAATGTGACTTCTATGCCACCTTCATCCCCTTCATCCACATCTAATCCTAATCCATCCCCTTCATCACCTAAACCTAACACTATCCCATCCTTTAATCCTATTTCAAATCCACCATCCCACAATCCTAAAACATCTAACATGACTCCTAAGTCACCAAATCTTAAACCTAACACATACAATACCAATCCTCTCCCCACCCAATCTAATGAGGCTCATATGCCACCTTAATCTACTTCATCCCAAAAATCAACCAAATCTAATGTGGTTCCTGCACCACACCCATCTCCCAAATCCCCTTCATCCCCAACATCACCAAAATTTAAATCACGTAACTCCCTTCAACTAAATCTATCCCATCCCCTTCATATAAATCTACTAATCATAAACAATCTAATCCTAATTCAAAACCATCTACCTCAAAACCACATACTCAAACCAATCCAAAATCAACTCAATCCACATCAGCCTCCAACACCAAACCATCCACTTCAGCCCCCAGGCCTAATCCATCCCCTTCATCTTCTAAGCCACAACAATCTAATCCAACTCCAAAATCCAAATTAACCAAATCCAATCCCAAGCCAAAATCCATCACCAATCCAAAACCAAACCAACCTCCTAAATCCCCAAGGCTAATCCTCCACACAAATCCCAACCATCTAATCTCCATCCTAAATCTACATCCAAATCACATAAATCCTCTCCTATCCTACCCACTCCTACACATATCCTACCTAACCCACCCTTATTACCCACACCATCTCTCTTACCAACCCCAATCACCTTCGCCTCCTTAGGTGAATCCCTAACTACCATCTTCCATCATTTAAAACCTTCAACATGATCATCCATCCCCCAATCAAATCACGTGATCCAAACATTCCCAAACCATCTTGGTATAGGGACAACTATTATTGTGACTTCCATCGCACCCATGGACATTTGACCAATCATTGCATGCAATTTAGGTCTTATGTCCAAAATCTCATTACCAGAGGGCTTATTTTCCTTATCACCTCTCTATCCACCACCTTTCTATCCTAACCTTATCTCTAACCATCATCCACCATCCAAATTCCCCTCTAAATCCAAAAATCGTTAACCATCCAAATATCATCGTACATCCACATATCCCTCATTGATAAAAAATCAAAACCCCGATCATCAATCAAAACATCCTTCCTCAACAAACAATAGAAGCAAAACTCCCCTCCCATCCTATTTTCCAGCCCTTAGTGGATGAGAAAATTACTACCCTCCAGTCTTATGATCACATGATATCATCTTCCCCATCCACTTCATATCCTATCACCAAAAAGTTGTTTTCCAACATGAAACATCATGGTCGTTTAGGCTTAGGGCTTAAACCTAAAACTAACACCGACCCTCCTACTACTCCATCAAAACCCATTTCTACCACTCCTTTTATTGATCCTACCATCCAAACCAATCAACCCACTCACACCTCATCCAATCCCCTATACATCCCAAACACCTAAAAATGGATTGAGCATTTAGGTTGTCCTTTGCACACGGATGTTCTTTCCTCATTCCAATCCAATCCATCTTCACAAATACTTCATTGACTTAATCACACATGATGTAATTCATTAGTACTTATTACACTTGTGTGACCTTGGTCTATCCTTACTATCAACATCCAAGAACGATCATATCTTAGAGATCCAATCACTTAATCACACATCTTAATTAACTTGTGGTGAAGACCCTTGGGTGCATTTTATGACACTCTAGCCAATGTTGTCACTACACTCATCTTCATCCCCCATCAAGCCACTTGTGATTCTTAACCCCTAGAGGTCTTAAGAGAGTGGATCAAAAATATCAAATATCAAAAAGCAAAAGATTAAAAAAATCATATCAAAATTCAAAATATCAAATCAACTCCACCTCAAGACTCTCTCTAGGGGTGTTTCAGCAAACTCTACCAGGGCTATGGATGCCTAGATGGTAGTAGAGAAATGTTGTGACAAGAATCAGATGTATCTTCATCGGGGCTATGGAGATGTATGGTGGCGGCGGAGCAATGCACGGCTTAACCTTCCATTCACTTTCCATCAACCTACTTGAATTAATCACTCCTATACATTGGCTAGTTTGTCTTCACATACTACCCATTAATTCTTCACTATAAGCGGTAATTAACTATCACAATCGCACACACTTTGTGATCTCAAGAGACATCGCACTTGTATGTTGCCAAGTGTGGCTTAGACCATAGTCACACTTTTTTTTTATTCCTACTATTATCTTACATCATGTGCCTTTTAAGCTCATATTTTTTCATCATCCATTGCAAATCATCCATCCCTTTCATCCACATCCTTTTGCATCCATCATCCATGGGCAATCGATGATCCTATTGCTTTATCTTATCCACCCTTTTTCTTCCTTTAACCATCATCATTATGACTGGGGGAAACTTTATAATCTGTTAGGGGCACCATCCCTTATTTCTTCCTTACACTTGGGGACACAACACACTAGACTATCATCCATCATCCCACCCTTTTACTTGGGAGCCTATCTTATCCAATCATCTCGCATCCTACCTTATCCAATCAAATCTCCTTTATCCTATCCAAAATCATACCTCTATCCCACATCCTTTACCCTACCTTATAACATCCCTCATCCTATCAAACATCCTTTCTCTTACCCAACAAATCCATGTTATCCTACATTCCTTATCCTATCCAACCATCCCTTTATCCCACATCCCTTATCCTCTCCAAAATCATCCCTTTATCCCTAATCCCTATCCACATCAACTTTGGCACTTACAAGAGAAAGTCACCTCATTTCAACCCCACCCATACCTGTCACATATTCATCCCACTACATCTAAAATATATTGAAAATTAAAAAAAAAAAAGAAATTAAAAAAATCAAAAATCAAAAATCTTAAAAATCCATAAAAATCAAAATCTTAAACACTTTTGCATGCATTTGTGTGTTTGTTCTTTTTTTGCATTCCAACATATTTTGGATGATGATATGAGGCCAATTTTTGTTTGTTTTTCTTGTGCATGGTCCAATGATATGAGGACCATATTTTTTTATATTAATATGTCCAATGATATGAGGACAAGGGCATCTAGCAATTAAAACATCATGGTCTTTATACCATTGGTGCATCTTGCTCTATGCCACATCTTAATAAACTTGCTAATGATGATAATTGTGGGCACTTTATGATAGCACCACCCCTTTACATCATCACTTAGCCTAATCATCATCACCTTATCCAACCAACCCTTCATCAATCATCTAACATCCAATCATCAAATCTTATTCATCCAATCAATCTATCCAATATTTTCAATCAATCCTATCAAGTCCTATCATCCAAACATCTTCACATCCAACATCCAACATCAACAACATCATCAATCCAAGATCCTATCTAATTCTACTAGGGGCAATAAAACATCCAATATCCAAACATCCAAAACATCAACCCCTTTACTGGGGCATCCCAAATCCAAATAATCAAAAATCTAACATCAACAACATCATCAATCCAAAATATTGTGATCCAACAACATCCAAACATCCAATATATAAACATCCAAACATCCAATATCTAAACATCCAAAACATCAACCCCTTTACTTGGGGCATCCAAAATCAAAACATCAACCTTGTCATATATCGATGACTGGGGCATCCTATAGTAAACATCCTCTCATCTTCTTATCCTCTCACCCATAACCCTTCATCTTCTCACTGGGGCATCTCCTCTCTTTTTGAGTGGCTACCCGCCTCATTCCTCCCCACCTACCCACTCGAGGGGGCATCATATCACCATCCTAACATCTTTTCTTCTTTTCTTTGAATGATCATTTCTCTGCAATAACACTTCAAAGAGGGGAAAAATGTAGACATCTAAAATTTCAACATGGTTAAATACAATTAACATGTCTGGTAAACAGCCCATTATCATCCATATAATAATTAATCGCAAGATTAATTGTTATTATTTACTTCATTTTATCATATTTCCCCTTTATCATTTTGTCTTAACATTTCATTATTAATCCTTTCAAATCATTATTATATCCCATTTCACCATTTTAATTCATTAATCTCATTAATTCATCATATTATCCTATTTAATTCTTCATTAACATTTATAGGAATTTAATATTCCTACATCTCACCTATCACCTACCCTACACATCCCTACACCCAGCCTTCTATCAAATATCATCATTAATTATCCTAATCACATCATTTAACCTAATCTAATCCTAATCATGTGCACATCCTCACCTCTAAATCTAGAAGCTTCTCCATTCTTTCCTCCCATTATGAAATATTCAAATGCATCTACATTATTCCATTGAATTTTTAATTCAATGGAAATCCCTCACAAAATCTAGAATTTTCCATTCTAGAATTCTCCAATACTCTCATCCAATTCCAACCCTTGGATTCAATCCACCATGGCAAGATCTCAACCATTCAATTTTCCACTCACAATCTATAAATCAAGCTCTCATCCTCCATGAGAGACATCTTAGAAATTCATATCAAATTGCTGCTATTTTATCCACTCAATCATCCATCCAATCTATATTCGATCCAATACAATCCTTCATCCTTCATCAAGCATTCATCAAGTAATCAAGGGGAGGTTTTTTCCAAGTCTCCACACAAATCCGAAGAAATCAAGTTCAATCAACAATCCATCCAAGAGCACATCCAATCAACAAAGGAGGAGAATTCCACTTATAGGTAAGTACAAGTATATTACCTTCTCCCTCTATCCATCCTTAGCTCTATTTGAGGTAGCAATTAGAAGTGTTAGAATAGGAATCAATTTTGTTTTGTTTCTTGTTGGCATTTTGCACTAACACGTATTTTTGAATAAATCTACCAATCACCAATCCAATCCCAAACCATCCAATGTGACTCCTAAGTCACCTCAATCTCCAAAATCCGATGTGGTTTCCACGCCACCCCCCTCTACGTCAACATCACCTAAATTCAACTCACCTCCCTCATCAACATTTGTTCCATCCTTTAAATCCACACAATCTACCTCCCCCAAATCCAACCAATCTAACATATCCCCCTCATCTAAATCTAACACATCGTCTTCATCCACCCCTACCTTTTCCACTCCATCCCCAATAAAACCATATAATCCTACACAAACCAACCCTACACCATCCACATCTCCAAAATCAACGAAATCCAATCCTAGGCCAAAATCCATCACCAATCCAAAACCAAACCAACCTCATAAAGCCCCCAAGGCTAATCTTCCATCCAAATCCCAACCACCCAATCCACATCCTAAATCTACATAAAAATCACATAAATCCCCTCCTATCTTACCCACTCCTACACATATCCTACCTAACCCACCCTTAATACCCACACCATCTTTCTTACCAACCCCAATCACCTTCGCCTCCTTAGGTGAATCATTGACTACCATCTTCCATCATCTAAAAAATTTCAACATGATTATCCATCCCCTAATCAAATCACACAATAAAAACCTTCCCAAACCATCTTGGTATAGGGACCATTATTATTGTGAATTCCATCGCACACATGGACATTCAACCAATCATTGCATGTAATTTAGGTCTTATGTCCAAAATCTCATTAACCAAGGAATTCTTATCCTTGTACCCCTCTATCCACCACCTTTTCATCCCAATCCTATCCCTAACCATCATCCATCATCCAAATCCCACTCAACATCCAAACATCATCAACAATCCAAATTTCATCATACATCCAAACATATTTCCTCAACAATCAACTGAAGCAAACATCCCCTCCCATCCTTCGTTAAATTTGGGCCCTTAGCGGATGAGAAAACTAATACCCCCTAGTCTCATGATGACCACATGGCATCATCTTCCCCATCCACTTCATATCTTATATCCAAAAATATGTTTGCCAACATGAAACATCGTGGTAAAGGCTTAGGAATCCATGAACAAGGCATCCGCGACCCTCCTAATAACACCGACCCTCCTACTACTCCATCAAAACCCATTTCTACCACTCCTCTTATTGATCCTACCATCCCAACCAATCAACCCACTCACAAATCCTATAATTCCCCTCAACATCCCAAACACCTAAAATCGGATTGAGCATTTAGGTTGCCTTTTGCACATGGATGTTATTTCCTTCCCACCCATCCTCCTTCCATCATCCAACATCTACATCCCTTTGCATTTAATCCATTCTTATCCTCACATTAATTTGAACATTTGATCAACTTAATCGCACATGATATAATTCATTAGTGCCTATTACACTTGTGTGACCTTGGGCTATACTTACCATCAACATCCAAGACCGATCAATCTTAGAGATCTAATCACTTAATCACACATTTTAATTAACTTGTGGTGAAGATCCTTGGGTGCATTCTATGACACTCTAGAAAATGTTGTCACTACACTCATCTTCATCCCCCATCAAGCCACTTGTGATTCTTAACCCCTATAGGTCTTAAGAGAGTTGATCAAAAATATAAAATATCACAAAGCAAAAGATCAATATATATATATATATATATCAAAATTCAAAATATCGAATGAACTCCACCTCAAGACTCTCTCTAGGGGTGTTTCTAGTAACTCTACCGGGGCTATGGATGCCTGGCTAGCTTTTAGAGAGAAATGTTGTGAAAAGAATTAGATGTATCTCCATCAAGGCTATGGATGCCTAGGCAACGGAGCAATTGAGCAATGCATAGATTAACCATCTGTCCACTCTCCATCAACCTACTTGACTTAATCACTCCCTATACATTGGCTAGTTTTTCTTCACATACTACCCATTAAGTCTTCACTTCAAGTGGTAATTAACTATCACTTTTTCACACACTCGATCTTGAAGAGACATCACGCTTGTATGTTTCCAAGTATTGCTTAGCCCTTGGTCACACTCTTGTTTTAGTCCTACTTTTATTTTACAACATGTGATTTTAAGATCATATTTTTTTCATCATCCATTACAAACCATCCATCCTCTTGCATCCGCATCCTTTTGCATCCATCATTTGTGGGCAAACAATCCAATTGCTTTATCCTATCCCCCCCTTTTTGCTTCCTTTAACCCGTCATCATTATAACTAGGGAAACTTTATAATCTGTTGGGGGCACCATCCCTGAGTTTTTATTCTTCCTTACACTTGGGGACACAACACACTAGACTATCATCCATCATCCCACCCTTTTACTTGGGAGCCTATCTTATCCAATCATCTCACATCCTACCTTATCCAATCAAATCTCCTTTATCCTATCCAAAATCATACCTCTATCCCACATCCTTTACCCTACCTTATAACAACCCTCATCCTATCAAACATCCTTTCTCTTACCCAACCAATCCCTATTATCCTACATTCCTTATCATATCCATCCATCCCTTTATCCCACATCCCTTATCCTATCCAAAATCATCCCTTTATCCCTAATCCCTATCCACCTCAACTTTGGGACTTATAGGAGAAATTCACCTCATTTCAACCCCACCCATCCTTATCACATATTCATCCCACCACATCTAAAAATCTTAAAAATCCAAAAATTAAAAATCTTAAAAATCCATAAAAATCAACAATGCACATAAAATCTTAAACACTTTGCATGCATTTTTGTGTGTGCTTGTTCACTTGTTTATCTTTTTCTTGCATTCGCATCATATTTTGGCCAATGATATGAGTCCTATTTTCTCTCTTTTTATTTTTCATGGTTGATGATACGAGGCCACCTTTTATTTTATCTTTCTAGAGGTCCAATGATATGAGGACCCCCTTTTTATATTACTTTGTCTAATGATATGAGGACATGGGCATCTAGAAATGAAAACATCATGGTATTTATACCATTGGTGCATCTTGCTCTATGCCACATCTTAATAAACTTGCTAATGATGATAATTGTGGGCACTTTACGATAGCACCACCCCTTTACATCATCACTTAGCCTAATCATCATCACTTGATTCAACCAACTTTCCATTGATTATCTAATGCCCATATCATCAAATCTTATTCATCTAATTAATCTATCTAACATTTTCACTCAATCTTATCAAATCGCACCATCCAAACATCTTTAAATCCAACATCCAAAATCAAAATCCTATATCCCTTACCTGGGGCATCCCAAAATCCATATCATCAAAATCCAACATCCAACATCATCAATCCAATATCCTATCCAACTCTACCCCATGGCCAAGGATAATGAAACATCCAAAATATAACCATCAAACATCGACCCCTTTACCGGGTAACCAACAATCCAAAATCATATCATCCAAACATCCACAATTCAACCATCAAACATCCTACCCCATGTTCTTGAGGCATGTAATAATCATCAAAAATATAGCAACATCCAATACCCAAACATCAAAAACATCAACCCCTTTACTAGGGCGTCCAAAATCAAAACATCTTGCACATCACATATATTAATGACTCGGGGCCTCCTATAGTTAACATCCTCTCATCCACAACCCCTTCATCTTATCACTGAGGTATCTCCTCTCTTTTCGAGTGACTACCTACCTCGTTCCTCCCCACCTACCCACTCAAGGGGGCATTATATCACCACCTAACATCTTCTTTTCTTTTCTTTGAATCATATTGCTCCGCAAATAACACCTCAAAGAGGGGGAAAATGTAGACATATAAAATGTCGACATGATTAAATATGATTAACTTGTCCCACAAATATCCCAACATCATCCATATAATAATTAATCGTAAGATTAATTATTATTATTTAATCCATTTTATCATATTTACCCCTTTATCATTTTATCACCATTTATCATTTATCCCAAATCCTTTTAAATCATTATTATATCATATCCCATCCTTAATCCCTTTTATTCCATTATTATATCATATTATCTTATTTTAATCCTTCATTAACATTTATAGGAATTTAATATTCCTACATCTCACCTACCACCTACCCTACACATCCCTACACCTAGCCTTTCCATCAAATCTCATCATTAATATCCTAATCACAACATTTAACCTAATCTAATCATAATCATGTGCATATCCTCACCTCTAAATCTAGAAGCTTCTCCATTCTTCCCTCCCATTTTCAAATATTCAAATGCATCTACACTAGTCCATTGAATTTTTAATTCAATGGAAATCCTCACAAAATCTAGAATTTTCCATTCTAGAATCCTCTAATACTCTCTTCCAATTCCAACCCTTGGATTCAATTCACCATGGAAAGATCTCAACCCTTCAATTTTCCACTCATGCAAGCTATAAATCAAGCTCTCATCCTCCACGAAATACATGTTATCCATATTTCACCCCGTGCCAAATATTAGATCAACCACGATCCCGCATAAGAGGAAACAAAGTCAAAAGGTGGATAGAAAAGGCTTCAAAATTGGCTAAGTATAAAGGTATAAGCGGAGAATGCCAAGTGTCAGTATGGCATTGATTCAAGGGGTGAATAGAGAAAAGGTTTCTAAATGAGTGTCGACTGCCGCATGTCCCAGGGGAAAGTGGACCATCGAGGAAAAGTTGGTTCTTTGCCCCTTGTTATCTCAAAAGGGGTAAAAGTTGCAAAATGGCCCGCAACTCCGCCCAAGGAAAAAGTTAGCATTTGGGCCCAAGTCAAAGCCAAAGCGGGAATCAAAGGAATGGCAAAAGATAAATTTCGAACTCATAGGCCCAATTTTTTTCCCAATCTAGCTGCCGTGTGTCCCATATCAAAAGGGGACCCATTTTTCAAGTTGTTTTCCCGCCCTCCTATACGGACTGATACAAACTTCGAAGGGCATATCTTTCAACTCATGGCTTGAAATATTGCCGTTGGAAATATTTCGGCCTCACCCATGCCATGGAGGTCTGAAAGTTTAATTTTGAGGAGGTTATGTGAAGAAAAATGGAGGAAACGTCTTCGAGGATTTCAATGTAGGATCTTCTTGCCTCAACAACTAGATCAGATTTGATTTGTTTCATCGTTTCCTCTTCCTTCAAGGTGCCGAACCAAGGATTGATGCAGTAAAGATGGATTTGGGGAGAGATTTCATCAGAGGCATTAATAGTGGTGGTTGAGCTTCAACCTGATTTTCCCGCTTCTCTCTCTCTTCTTCTTTCAGTTGAATCTATAAATACGGGGGCAGGATTCATTGTAAAGGGTTGGACATTCTTTGTTTTTAGGTTCCCTTCTCCTCTTAACAAAGGGATTTGTGGGGTTCCAGCCTTCCATCAAAAATTGCATTATATTTCTACCTCTTGGCTACTTTGTAATGGACTGCATCAATCTACAGAGCAATAAAACACATTTGTAATCGATTAGATCCTTTCTTGTCTCTTTTTCTTTCATCCGGTCTCCCATTATATATCTGGCTATTTATGCTTGATTATTGTATACATTTTGTTGGCTTGTGTCTATTATCAAAACAAGTGTTCATCATTCCTTTGGTGCATCACCCGGTAGTTTAGTCATTTCTTATTTCTTATACTATTTTATCCATGTCTCCTTGGCAATTTTTTAGATCGGTATAGAGATGGATCCTGTGTGAATCCTTACATATGCACCTAAACAGAGGAATAAGGAACTAGCCTTTGATCGAGAGAGCTTTTCCATTTTTGCAAGGTCCCACGCCTTGGGAAAAGTTCAATGTTATGCAATCATACCAAATGACTTTACCTTAGAAAAGCATATTTATAGAACTCATTTGGGGGTGTTGTGATTTTGCACTAACAATTTTGGCATGCCGGTGGGACTAAGAAGTCTCCATCTTATTACAGTAGGGAATTGATGTACACTTGTTGTGATTCTGGCTTTTAAGAAGCCTTAAAATTATACATCTGGCGACTCCAAAAGAAACAAATCTACTGGTTTCAATAGCCCAAGCTTGGGAGATTCATGAGAAAAACCCGGTCTAGAGCAAGGAAAGAAGGTATATTTGAATACTTATGTCTATCCCCAGAAGAGAAAGGAGAGGAAGAAGAGTTCAGAGGTCTCCATCTCCACCAAGAAGAACCTTATCAACACCTCCACCTGCAAGGCCTTTCTTTTAGTCTGCAAGGATTCTTAGGCCAATCAGAATGGCACAACCAAATCCATATGTCAACTTCACCAGTAGTAGTCCACTCGCCTTGAATGCATAAAAACCCAGTTCAATTGCAGCATTAAAGAGCATCCCATATTGCACTGGGGAAAATCAAACTTCTCCTAGTGACCATGTCCAAGTTATTGCAAATGTCTGTATAATCCACGAGATCCATGAGATGGACATTACAATCAAGCTTCTCACCTCTTAATTCAAAGGGAAATCTTCACAATGGTTCAAGAGTCTTGAAGCAGGCTCTATTCAAAACTGGAACTAGCTATGCACGCTCTCTTCACAATCAGTTTGGGGAAAAAGGTGATAACTTGTCTTTGTTGGAGAAACTAACAACAATCAAGAGAGCCCCAAATGAGTAGCTGATGCAGACTTCAACCTCATATTCCAATGGACTTGGGATAGGATTCCAACAACGTAGTAAATCCCACTAATGAAGGTGCCTTCTTATACTTTCTTAGGGCTTTAAATTTTGATATTTCTCTAATGATTCAGTCAATGGGGGCACTACATTACTTGCAGCCTATAGCCTCTCCATAGGGGCTGAGAACCGTTTGATTCAAGCTAGAAAAATCACTCCTAGGCCATCCATGCCTTTGTACCCTGAGTTAGGAAGCCCAGATACTAGCCAAGCACCTACATTAGCTCCTATACCCACCCCCAGAGTCAAATCTCAGCTGAAGCTTCCACTTCATCATCTAATACCTCTAAAGAGCTTCAAGAAGTGATGAAGCAACTTCAGAACTTTGGGAATGAGCTAGTGACCATCAAAAGACAACAAGCTCAGAGTTCCAGGCCATACCAGCCCCAGGCTCAATATCAAGCTAGACCCCAAGTATCAACACAATAGGCCACCACCTCAAAATTGTGAATCAGAGCCATTACAAAGGATAGCCCCAAGCTACTAGACCTTTCAGGCATATGATCCTAACATAGCTTCAACATCAAGAGCATTGGTCCCAACACAAAACAATATGGCATAGGAATATGATTGGTGCTTTCCATGCAATCAGCCACATAACCAATCAACATGCTTTAATGGTGCTCTAAATCAGGCCTTGATGGTGCAAACCAATATGGTGCCACAAGAACCTGGCCAAGAGGAAGGTCAGCAACAAGGATCTCAACAAGGTGGCCCCCCAAATGAGACTATGCTTGTCAATTGGTAGGCTGAAGACTTCTGTGGGATGAATTAGTCCCCTCCTCAAGGTGTGGCTGCCAACACATGGTCCAAAAGGAGAAATATTGGAGAAGGCCAACCACTGAACTCAGGTGACCCTCAACCTTCCATTGCTCCACAAGGTCTTGGTGCTCTAAGTACAACTCCCAACATGCTGAACCAATCCAGACCACCTTCCAAACCTAGTCAGGCACCGGTTGTAACAACCCATGTACAAGAAAAAAATGTGTCTAGGAAGGGGCAAGAAAAAAGATAGCTCATTCAATATTATTGAGCAGATGAAAAGGACAAGTGTGAACATTTCACTATGGGAGTCACTGGCCATTCCAGGGTAGAGGGATCTGTTGCATGGCCATGCAGAATTGGTCAAGTTTAAATCACCCCCTAACCAGCAAGAGAGAGTGCTTGCTAATGCGGTTCAACTAAGGAGAAACCATGGAGAACAACAAGGTAAAAACCTAAGACCTCCTCCCTTCTATGTCTCATTGATTATTGGAGACAAATTGGTGCACAATTATATGATTGATTCTGGGGCTAGTAGTTATGTGATGCCCAAACAAATAGCTGATCAGTTGGGTCTCCAATATGAATTCATCTCTAGAGGAGTTGTCCAATTAGATGGGACAGCAGTGACCACTGTGGGAATTATCAAGGATCTGAGTCTCACTCTACATGCTTGCCCTAATGTGACTGTTTTACAAAACATGTCAATCATAGATTTGCCACCACATTTTGCTTTGTGTCTGTCTCAGAGACTTCACTGCCAAAATTGGAGGCTACCTGTCTGCTGATTGGTCACATATGCTCTTTAGGACAAGGTATAGGGTGAAGGCCACAATTAGATCTGAACCTATTGCTGATTATCATATTGAATCCTATGTGCCTAGCCCAATCAACACCAACTGCTCATCTTTTGATCAAGAGGACCTCCTAAGCACTTTTGAAGCAAATACCAAGGTGGGATGTATCCCAGACTTGACTCTTGATGATTGGGTCAACAAAAGCCATGCTTTTGATCCCTAGAGGGAGATGGAATAATCTGAGCTAGGTTTTTACTACTTGCATGAAGAGAATCAGCCTCTTCCTGACTTAATCAAGCCGTAATACAAGGATGACAAAGTGAGGTATGGCAGCTTGTTCTTTGATGGCTCAAGGAGTAGACAAGGAGCGGAAGAGGAGCCACGATTGTGTCCCCCAGAGGTATGAGATATTTTTCAACCTTCAGATTCCAGTTTACTTGCTTAAATAACACTACTGAATACGATGCTTTAGTCCAAGGTCTTCATTGGGCAAGGAAGTTGGGAATCAAGAACTTGCAAGTATTCGGTGACAGTGAGTTGGTTGCCAATCAAGTCAGAGGACTAAATGCTGTCAAAAATGACCTGCTCAAGAACTAAAAGAGTAGGGTATGGGATCTCATGGAGGATTTTGAGGCCTTCAGTATTGTGTCCATACCTAGGAAGGAGAATGAAGCTACTGACAGACTTGCAGCAGTCGTGGAGGGCAACGTTTGATGTGGTTGACAACATCAAAAGAGACAGAGAACAACCACATATCCATGTGGTTGTGAGGCCAGTAGTGCCAGATAATAATACATGTTGGCAAGTGTTTGAGAATGATCAACAGATCATTAACTTTCTACAAGAAGAAGCTGAATTCTCAGCTATAAACCAGAGCAGACTAGAGTAGCAATACGGGAATCAGATAGTACAACTACATACAAACAAGCTTCCCAAAGGCTTAGTGACACTAGAATCTATTTTCAATCCTAATGATCAATTCAGAAAGGAGAAGGCTAACATGCAGATCAAAGGAGAATATTCAGAGTCAATCCCAGTTGGAGAAGACAAAACACTTCAAATTGGCAAGGTGGCCACCAAGCAAGAAAGGTATGAATTCATACAACTTTGCCAAGAATTTCCTGATGTGTTTTCTTAGAGTTATGAAGACCTAAGAGGGTTTAATCCAAAGCTAGCACAACACACAATCGAATTGGATCCAACTACTCATCCCATCAGGAAGAAGTAGAGACCAGTCAACCCACATATAGAGCCCCTGATGAAGAAGAGTTGAACAAGTTGATAGAGGCAAGCATCATATTTCCAATCAAACACTCAAGTTGGGTTACAAATTTGGTCCCAATCAGGAAGAAAAATGGAGAAATCAGGTTGTGTGTTGACTTCAAGGATTTGAACAGATCCTCCCTCAAATACCACTACCCACTCCCTTCAATGGAGCAGATCTTGCAAATAGTGTCTGGGTCAGAAAGGTTCTCCCTCCTAGATGGCTACTCAAGGTACAACTAGATCATGGTGAAAGAATATGATCAATTCAAAATAGATTTCACTACCAAATGGGGCACCTATGCATACAGAAAATGCCATTTGGATTATCCAACACTGGAGCCACTTTTCAAAGGGAAATGGATATGGCATTCAAGGGGCTGATCAACAAAATAGTGTTGATCTATCTAGATGACATTATAGTGTTTTCTAAGAATGCAACAGACCACCTTTCCCATCTAAGGCAGGTGTTCCAACGATGCAAGAGTTTTGGGGTGTCACTGAACCCCAAAAATACATATTCTTGGCCCATGAAGGCAAGCTTCTAGGCCATATCATATCAAAGGAAGGATTGGCAATTGACCCGGAAAGAGTTCAAGCAATAAGAGCATTGCCATTGCCAAGTCACAAGAAGGCTCTTCAAAGCTTCTTGGGAAAAATCAATTTTGTCCGTAGGTTTGTTCCAAACTTTGCTACCCTTGTTAAGCCAATAACGTTGATGCTAAAGAAGAGCTTAACATTTAGGTGGATAGCTGAAGGAAAAGAAAGTTTTGAGGCTATCAAAGAAGCCATATCACAAGCCCCAACTCTTGTGAACCCAGATTTTTCCAAAGACTTCATATTGTATGCCTTTGGTGGCAGCGACACAATTTCTACAATCTTGGTGCAACAGAACAAAGAAAGTACAGAATAGCCAATTGCTTTCTTCAGCCAGAGTCTGGAAGATTATGAGGTGAGGTAATCCTTCATTGAGAAGTAGGTCCTGGCAGTAATCAGTGGATTAAAGAAGCTTAAGCATTTAGTTTCAAACAACAAAATCCAACTATTGGTATCCCATGTGGGAGTTAAAAAATTCCTTCTCAAAGAAGGACTCCGAATGAAAAGCACGTAGGATGGATCACCCGTGTCATGGAATATGACATTGAGATCAAGGTCACCAAGTTGTTCTATGGGAAGGGGTTGTGTAAAAACTAGCCTCGTGTTAGTAATAGAAAATAGACAAAGGTGAAAAGGAGGTTATTCTTGTTCTACAAGATGATCAAGAAGAAGGGAGAGATGATGTACCTACTCCTTGTTAGACCCAAGACATGGTGCACTTCCTTTGAATAGGCATGTGTCCTCATGGGATGGGTAAAGCAAAAAGGAGACATTTCAAGTTACAGGCCATCCCATGTGTTCTTATCGATGGTTTCTTGTTCAAAAGAGACATCAATGGCATTCTGACTGAGATGCATTGAGACAAATTAGGTGGAGCAAGTCCTACAAGCATTCCATGTTGAAGCAGCTAGAGGCCATTTTTCTCCAAGAGTGAAAGCACTCAAAATCATGAAATCAGGATATTATTGGCCCAAAGTGTTTAGTGACTGCTACACATGGATCAAAAGGTGCAAGAATTATGCATTCTTCAAAGGCAAGGAAAGGCTAGCAGCACTTCCATTGCACCCAATCTCAATTGACCAACCTTTCATGTAATGGGGATTGGAATTCATTGGAGTCATCAATCCAAACTCAAGCCAAGGTCACAAATGGATCCTGACAGCGATAGATTATTTTACCAAATGGACCGAGGCAGTGGCACTCAAGGAAGTAAATGAGTCTAGTATCCTAGATTTCTATGAAGGAATAGTGACCAGATTTGGAGTGCCAGCCACCATCATGTCAGACAATGCATTAGCATTCATAGGTTCCAAAATCACATGATGGACTATTAAGAATGGGACTTATTTGAGTACTTCATCAAACTATTACCCTTAAGGTAATGGCCAGGCTGAGTCCACAAACAAAAACCTGCTAAATATCATCAGAAGAACTCTTGATGAGAATCAGAGGACCTGGCACACAAAGCTCAAAATGGCCTTATGGGCTAATAGAATAACACCCAAGAGATCTACAAGTAGCTCTCCATTTAATCTTGTCTATGGGAAAGAGGCAATGTTGCCTATATCACTTGAGTTGCCAGCATTGGAGCTCATGAAGCAACTAGAGATGTCTGAATTTGGACCAATGGAGGCCAAGTATGTGGAGCTGATAGAATTAGAAGAAACTAGAGAGCATGCTCTCCAAGTAATAGAGAAGAATCAAGATTCAATCAAGAAATTCTTTGACAAGAAGACAAAAGCAAGGACCTTCTAGGAAGGAGACCTGGTTTTGAAATGGGATGCAGATCGAGCAAAACCAGAAGGCATTCCAAATTTGACGCCATCTGGAGTGGCCCCTATATGATCACAAGATGAAAAAGTAGAAATGCTTTCCAATTGTCTACATTGGAGGGTGAAGAGTTGTAGATTCCAATAAATGGGATCTATCTTAAACACTGCTACTAAAAGGGGAGTTCTCACCCTGTACATATTAGTTTAGTTTTCTCTTTCCTCTAAGTGTTTATGCACATTGTCTTGTTGTAGTGTAGATTGATTTTCTCCTAAGTGTTTTGCATGCTCTGCATGTTCCATTTGGAGCATGTATGATTTCAAATTTTGTATATAGTGTGGTGTTGTTTTGTGGCTCTTGTGCAGTCCATTCAGAAAGACAGATGAAACCCTAGGTTAAAATAATTTTCTACTCTCAAAAACCTTCATTTCAAGATTTCTTATGAAAATTGAGAGTGCAAGCAGTCGGGCTTGTGAATCAGAGGCAAAATCAATACCAGACCATCTTTCTCAACTCCATGCCCAATGGATACGACAAGGCAATTGGTCTTTTCATCTAGTAGGTAGATACCCCTGTGAGTCGCCAAATTGTTATCCATATTTTGCCCCCATGCCAAATATTGGATCAACCACGATCCCACATAAGAGGAAACAAAGTCAAAAGGTGGATAGAAAAGGCTTCAAAATTGGCTAAGTATAAAGGTATAAGCAGAGAATGCCAAGTGTCAGTATGGCGCTGATTCAAGGGGTGAATAGAGAAAAGGTTTCTAAACGAGTGCCAGACTGCCGCGTGTCCCAGGGGAAAGTGGACCGTGGGGAAAAAGTTGGTTCTTTTCCCCTTGTTATCTCAAAAGGGGTAAAAGTTACAAAATGGCCCGCAACTCCACCCAAGGAAAAAGTCAGCATTTGGGCCCGAGTCAAAGCCAAATAGCGGAATCGGAGGAAAGGGAAAAAGATAAATTGTGGACCCGTAGGCCTGATTTTTTCCAATCTGCTTACCATGTGTCCCATATCAAAAGGGGACCCATTTTTCAAGTTGTTTTCCTGCCCTCTTGTATGGACCCAATACAAACTTTGAAGGGGCATATCTTTCGACTCAGGGCTTGAAATATTGCAAATCTAATGTCATTGGAAAGATCTCAGCCTCACCCATGCCATGGAGGTCTGAAACTTTAATTTTGAGGAGGTTAGGTGAAGAAAAATGGAGGAAACATCTTCGGGCTTTCAATGCAGGATCTTCTTGCCTCAACAACCAGATCAGATTTGATCTATTTCACCGTTTCCTCTTCCTTCAAGGTGCCGAACCAAGGATTGATGCAATAAAGATAGATTTGGGGAGATATTTCATCAGAGGCATTAACAGTGGTGGTTGAGCTTCAACCTACTTTTCCCGCTTCTCTCTCTCTTCTTCTTTCAGGTTGAATCTATAAATACGGGGCAGGATTCATTGTAAAGGGTTGGACATTCTTTGTTTTGTAGGCTCCCTTCTCCTCTTAGCAAAGGGATTTGTGGGGTTCAGGCCTTCCATCAAAAATTGCATTACGTTTCTGCCTCTTGGCTACTTTGTAATGGATTGTATCAATCTACAGAGCAATAAAACATATATGTGAATTTTAGATCCTTTCTTGTCTCTTTTGCTTTCATCTGGTCTCCCATTATATATCTAGCTATTTATGCTTGTTTATTGTATGCATTTTGTTGGTTTGTGTCTATTAGCAAAATAAGTGTTCATCATTCCTTTGGTGCATCACCTGGTAGTTTAGTCATTTCTTATTTCTTATACTCTTTTATCCATGTCTCCTTGGAAATTTTTAGATTAGGTATAGAGATAGATCCTCTACGAATCCTTACGTATGCACCTAAACAGAGGGATAAGGAACCAACCTTTGATTTGGAAAGATTTTCCATTTTTACAAGGTCACATGCCTTGGGAAAAGTTCAATGTTATGCAATCACACCAAATGACTCTGCTTGAGAAAAGTAGACCTATAGAACTCATTTTGGGGTGTTGTGATTTCGCACGAACAATACATCTTCTAAATTCATATCAAATTATTGTTATTTTATCCACTTAATCATCCATCTAATCTATTTTCAATCCAATCCAATCATTCATCCTCAATCAAGCATTCATCAAGTAATCAAGGAGAGGTGTTGTCCAAGTACATCCATAAAATTTGAAGCAATCAAGTTCAATCAACAATCCATCCAAGAGCACATCCAATTAACAAAGGAGGATAATTCCACTTGTAGGTAAGTACAGGTATATTACTTTCTCCCTCTTTCCATCTAGCTCTATCTGAGGTAGCAATTAGAAGTGTTAGAATAGGAATAAATTTTTTTTGTTTCTTGTTGGCATTTTCACTAACACATTTTTTTGTCTACACTTTCACCAATTGGAATAAATTTCATGTTTACTATGTGGCGGTCAAGAAAAATTTTATCAGTCAGCACCAAAAGTTACATAATTAGATAATAGAAGGTCAAAGGGAAAATTTGTCATAAAAATGTGTTGAATAAAAACCTCCTCTTATGTTCTACGGCTATCATCATTTTCAAACAAATGGGTTTAAGTATGACTTCAGTGGTCTTCCTAGACTACTTCAAAGTCTTCCCAAATCATTTCGAGTCTATTTGGTTTACTTCGAGTCTAATATTTTTATTCAATTTTGGATATTAGAGTTTTGGGGATGAACACTAGATTTATAGATGTGTTCATAACTCCAAGGTGACATTATTAGAAGTCATTTTAAATATATATGTTCCTATAAGTGTTTTATTATTTATAAAATAAAGAAGAATCAATATTCATTTTGATTCTCAACAATAAAATAAGAAATTTGGATTGTTAGTTAGAGTTAGATAAGCTCTCTCCATATTTTGTGGATATTGATTCTTTTTGGATAGATTGAAATCTTAGTTGATAATGATGTATGCCTTAAAATAAGGAGGTGGATGGAAGCATGGAATGTAATCTCCATTTTTCTAATCAATTCATTATGAGACTTCATTCCATTCATTTATAAATATGTATTGATTAAAATCCTCTTTCGAATAATGAGCCCTGCACTCATTTTAAGGAAGATGGATTTGTATATTTATGCTTATTTTCCTTTTTGTAATTATATTTGTTTTTGTCTTTTTTTGTCATGTAATTTTTTTTTGATGTACGCAGTTTATTGTAAACCTCAAGGTGTATTCTATCTTTATTATTTCTTCTTAATTTAGTAATTTTCCTATCATGAAAGTGTGACATTTAATTTCTGCAAAGTGTGTTTCAATTCCTGTAAGTGTGTTTAAATTCATTCAAGTGTGTTTCAATTCTTGCATGTGTGTTTCAATTCCTGCAATCATGTTTAAATTCCTGCAAGTGTGTTTAAATTCATGTAAGTTTGGATTTTGTGTAGTGGAGACCATTTCAAAATATCTCTTTCTCCTTTTGCATATAGCCTTCGAACACCAGCCCTGGATTGACATTCATTAATGAAGAGGATTGACGACCCTCGTCTACTATTATTTTGGGATTTTTATTTTTTCAAAAATTGGTCTTTTGAAGCTCCTAGCACACTCAATTCACCATCATTGATGATTTTTTATTATTTTTAGGATGTTTGTATTTTTAGCGGGTTGCCTTTTACGAACTTGTTATTTTGGGGAAATTGCATGTTTTTCCTTAATTGTTGTTCCTCGCTGTTTATTGATGTTCGAGTGATTAGAGCTTTCAATTTTGATATGTTTACTATTTTTATCATGTAAGTGTACAAATCATATTTTTTTTTAGTAATCGGTCAAATCGGTGCTTGGTTTGCAACAAAAACATCATTGTTGGATTCGACTCTACACCGGGATCCTGTGCTCCAATTTTCGTTGTGATCCTTCCACTAGAACTCTTATAAATCAAAAAGGAAAATTTAGGGATGGAAGGTTTCAAATTTTATTTTTTCAAGGCATTCATTAATGGAGGCTTGAAGCTTCAGTGATCACGAAGGCCCCTGAGAGTAGAGTCTTTAGTCAAAACCTTGGTGCAATTAGTTTTCTAGTTAGCAAGTTATGAGAAAAGATCCATTTTTGCAATCATGGTTGGTATGGAACATGTTGGGAAGCATGGCTATTGTGTTTTGATGTCATTTATAGGTTTTTAGGTGTATAAATTGAGGATGGATGAACAATGCAAAGGAGATAGTTTAAAAATTATTTTGCTTTTTTTTCTTGCCTTCCCAACTAATTGTGGTTTGATCATGGGTGAGTGAAAGCTGAGTGTGGTTGAAACTAGGGTTTGATGGCTTGATCATGGGTTAATTTTTTTTTCCTCTCTGTACCCATGGAAAATTGGGAAATAAGGACACAAAAATGTGCTTTGAGAAAGATCCTGACACTTCTCATCTTGTGGTGCGATGTGAGGAAGATTGAGAAAACTGCTTGAGCACCTAGGGGCTGAGAAACGGTCGCATGAAGAACCTAAGAAGGGGATTATCATGTGTGAATTATACCCTTGGAAAAAGGGACACTAGTGACAATAAAAATATCTTTGAGAAATATGATGCCACTTGGCATGATTTGGTGCAGGCTTGGGAAATGAACCTAGCTAGTTAAGCACTCTATCCGGCTGAGGAGGGTCATATGAGGGACCAAAGGGGATGCTTTATCTTGGGAAAAAAAAATTGTCTCATCTATAACATTTGTAAATGGATAAGAGGGACACAAAAATTCTCCATGGAGAGAGAAGCTAACATGTGGCACTTCAAAATCTGGTTAAGTATGGGAAACACACCCTACACGATAGAGGACTGAAAAACATGATTCCCGGAGCTTGGAGAGGTCTTTTGATAATAAATTTATATTATTTTGACTCCTAATACCATTTCAATATCAATTTAATTGTTTTAATAACCTTAATTTTATTTAATCTCAAAAAAATCTCCTTTTATTTAGGACAATGGGGTGTGCTTGCAAAGATTGAACTTCCTCAAGAAGCACTTAGGTCTTGGAAAAATGTGATGCTTCCACCATGTATATAATTTTTTCATATTTCCAATTCCTATTTTATTTCATCCTAACTCCTTACAGAGCCCCCGAATCATCCGGTGAATTTTAGGTTCAAAATTTTACCACTCACTCCTTACACCTGAAAAACCCACTTTTACACAGATTGTCCCTAAACCATCAAATATTTCCTAAATCTTCCTAAACCACTTCCAATACCTTCTTAGCTCTCCAATACCACCTTCAGATGATTGTGATCTTTTGTAACCTTCATGGAGGGTGTACACATGCCTTGAAATGGCCAAAATTGACCCTTTTAGGCCTACCAGAGAATTAGTCTTTAGAAACACTTTATCGGGTGAAGGAATTGATCTTGTCACATAATTTAAAACACCTACACATGTTTTTTCAACATATTAGGAGGACCTACAAGGTTGGGATGATCATGACATGGAAGAAAAAATGACCAAGAGAGGGGTTTAGGAGGATTTTGAAGAAAATTTTCATATTTGTCTTAGTTGTCATGGCCCAAGTTTTGAATTTTTGGGTTTGAAAAAATGCATGACAACATGAACCAAATTATAGTTACATAATATGCGATTTAAGGATGTCCATTGACTCTAATTTCATAGAATAATGAACTAAAGATTCAAATATTTTGTTGATGTAGGTAAAATAGGTTAATTTTAGCCCCTAATAAGATACATGGTAGGTCATTGTGGATAACATGCGATAAATTGAGCCATACATACCAAATTTGGGACAAATTAAGCCATGTTAACCAAATTTGACCGTATTGAACCTGATTGTGAGTAGGTTGTGATTTGGGGCTCATTAGAACTAATTCCATAACATATTAATAGGTAATTATCCAAATTTGGTGTAATTAGTTACATGATTTGGGACAAATTAATCCCTATGAATGAAATTATGGTTATATAGGATGTGATTTGAGGCATAATCAACCCCAATTTCATCACATAATGAAATATAGTCAATTGGTCTATTAGGTATAGGTAAATGAGGCTAATTTAAGCTAGAAAAAAATGTAATTATGACTATAGGATATGATTTTGGATCATTTATCCCCAATCTCATGACAAATTGAAATAATTAGTGAATCGGTGTAATGATTTGTTGACTTGGAAAAATTTGATCCTTGTGAACCAAATTCTTATTACATAGTATGTTATTGAATAAAGTGCCCCTCCTCTATACTCTATATGGGTAAATAGGGCCCCATCCCCATATATGGATAAGGAGGCCCATGCACTCCACTTAGAGCAATTGGATGGTCCTATCTATATTGATATACCAAAGTGGAAAATAATATAGACGCTCAATCACCTTGATTTCATGGAAAAATGAACCAAAGAGTTTATTGGTTCATTCATGTAAGAAATTGGGCTAATGTCATACCCTTAATCCTGATTACAAGTTTAGGATGTGATTTATAGATCAATTATCCTTCATTTCATCATATATTGAGCCAATCAATTAATTGGTCCAATCAATAACATGTTTTAGGAAACATTGAACCTCGTGTTCACCTAATATGAACTATTTAGGATATGATTTGGATTACATTTTATTCCTTTAATCCTAATTGCAACTTGAGAATGTGATTTGGGGATCAATTAACCACATTTTTTATTAGAGGTAAAAGAGGGTTGAGGGGACCCTACCCCGTAAAAATATTACAACCAGATAACCACAAAGGCTAAGGGATCAACCATTGAAGCCCATACAGAACCAAAAGAGCAACAATTCAAAACATCAAAAAGAAACTACATAGATAACCCATGGAAGAGTAACTAACAGAAGGGTCCGAGTAACTAATAGCATAAAACTTATGAAGCAATAGAGTCTTAACAAGCAAGAAGAAACAAAATCCAAGAGATTAGACCCTTCATCCTTCTTTTACCAGTTCCCCACAGTACTCATGCATCCATCCCATTCTTTGACAAGGTTGGCTATAGTGGACTTCCAATACTTGTAGTTCGGTTCAACGATCTATACTTTGGGGCCATTTCCTTATTTTTCTTTCTCCTTAGCTAATTCCATAGAATGGATCATCTCAACAAGGAGTTTAAGGTGATGAATGGTACTTTTAACATTGAGAATGTGAACATCTCTAATCTGAATAGCCAAGCTTCTTTCATTAGCATTTTTTAATTGTTCACTCAGAACAATAGAAGACGATTCTCCACTTTTTCATTCAATTCCCTCAAGTCCATAGACACCATACTGATCTTATGTCTATTAATGTTAGTGTCTAACCTACAATTCTCAAATTCCCTCATAAAAACATTGGATTTGACCACACAATCTTGAGCATTAAAGAGTTTATTTTGGGCAGTTTTGAGAGCATGCAGGCTTTCTATAGCCTCCTCCAAGTTCTTTGATCTCTTGCCCTCAGATGCTTCAGGATCTTTCCCACTTTCCATCTCCTCACTGTGATCCCCTTCCAAGTCTTCTTCCTCCTGACTTTCACTGGGAGTAGAATGAACAGACTTACCTTCCTGATTCTCTTCCGACTCCAAAATAACTTCCACCTTCTCAGCCAAAGCCGAAACCTTCTCCTCCCTACGCTGCTTCTTGAGGCCGACATTTGCCAAGTGGGATCTAGTTCTTTTTTCCATGGGCCTAGGGGAATGCCTCACTACCAGTAACCACCTTGACATCTAGGCTTTCAGAATTCCATTATGAAGAATCATTCTTTAGGATCGGAGAGGCCCCCAATTAACCACATTTCATAACATATTGAGATAACTAATAAATTGGTCAAATCAGTAGCTCATGTTTTGGGAATCATCTTGACTATAGATAAGAAGTTATTTAGGACTCATTTGACCCTAATTTCTTCATATAATGAACCAAATAGCCAACATTTTTGATCACAAATTCAATTGATTTCCAATTGATGCGATCAATCAATCAAGGTGATAATTCAAGTCTAATAGTGCCAATCAATTAGGGAAATAATTATCAAGTATTTACGCCAAATTTATCCCTATGAACATGAATTTGACTAGGTGGGATTTATTTGGGATTGAATTATCCCCAACGCCATCATTGAATGAACCAAATAGTTGATAGATTCAATCAAGGAGCCAAGATGGGTTCACTTGAGTGGGTTTTGATCATAAACGAGTTTATGATGTTATTTAGGCTCAATTAGCACCCATTTCATCACATCATGAGTATGTTAACCTAATTAGGCTTGAGGTATGCATCATATTCATAGAAGTTCTGAATCATATGTATGAAGGGTTATATTAAGTGTTTAAATAAGCATAACATCAACATATAACAAGTGTAAGGTTTATGATTCTTTATCAAATATTTTGGAAAAACTCGATATGGTATCGATTAATGCTAGTAAAACACTTGACAGCTTAGGATCTTGAGGGAGGAGGATGGAGCATGGGAAAAAAATTTGAATTATTTTAGGCACAACGGCTATTTTTCCACAGGGCTCTTCGATGGTGGAAAAGGGAGACACTCTGTGTTGGCCTCACGTTAGAGTTACTCGTGCACCTAGGCCCCAAGGTGGCCCTACACCTTTATATC
Source organism: Taxus wallichiana var. yunnanensis (assembly GCA_018340775.1). Lineage (NCBI taxonomy): Eukaryota > Viridiplantae > Streptophyta > Pinopsida > Cupressales > Taxaceae > Taxus > Taxus wallichiana. The sequence goes on from CM031235.1 coordinate 820,895,312, forward strand.
ACCACTTCTCCCTTAGGGTATTACTTAAATATTTAATTTAAAGGCCTATCCTAAGTTTTCTCCACCCCATTATATTTCATCCATGGTTAATTAAACATTAACCATGTAATTCTATCTTCTACATTTATTTCAACTACTTATCTACCCCATATCAATTTCCAACCTCCCATATCATTTTTATCCATCCATCCCACCTATTTCTCCTCTCCTAAAACCGTGTAGCTGGGATTTTCCCATATTTGAGTCGGAGGGATAATATTCTTATCCTTCCAATTCATTTCCTTTTCGCCACTTTGGGAGTTCTGTTCCCGATCGGCGATTGATTTTTAGTGGCGGCGATTTTTTGAATGGCACCGATTTTATCTCGGTCGGCACCGATTATAAATTTACAACCTGAGATCCTCTCTAGTTAGATTTAGAAGAGCTGGTTGCCTAGAGATTACTTTTGTCTAAGTGATTAAAGAGATTATCAGAGAAAGAGAGTGAGTTTTGTGTAGTTTAATCCTTGAGAGGTGTATTGTTACTCTGTCCGCATGTCTACAGCTCTTGCGGGTCTCCACAGCTCCTTGTCATCATCAATCATCAATCAAGCATTTTTTAGGTATTCCTCTTTGTTAGTTTCTGTAATTTCCTTTCGATCAACACCGATCCAGTCCGGTCGAATCCGATTAGTCTTTAATCAATGCTAGTTTATCCAAATCGGCACTAATCGGGCCTTTCTTCGGTTTCTGGGTTAGAATCCATCAATTTCTACCTCGGATCCCCTTTTTCCATCTTTAATCTCTACTTTCTGATCAATCTTTAGTAATCTAGTCTTACGTCTAATCCATTTTTCTTAGTTTGCTTTCTTCTTTTACTTTCTGGCCTTTTGTCTTTCTGTGTGTCCAATCGACGCCGATCACTACCTGATCGACGCCGACCCAAACAATCGATGCCGATCACTTCTGATTGATGCCGACCCAAAAAATCGATGCCAATCACTATCTGATTGACGTCGACCAGTCTGCAGAAAGGTACATAATTCAGGTAACACAATTTCAGCTTTGTTTTTACAGTTTCCTGCTTTCTTTCAGTTTTTGCTGGGTTTTTACATTTTGTCTACTATTTTTAATTAAAAAAACCTAAATATTTTCTTACATATTTTATCATGTATGTCTTTATTCTTGATTGAAAATGTGAACTGACATCCGCCGAGGAAGCTCATTGCTTCTCGGACCCGCTTTCCGGTAGTTCACCCATATATCGTCTAACGTCATCTTTTTCTGCCAAGGATTTGTGCATCACAGGTTTCTTGGATCTACTTTGTAGGATTGTTCGTGTGCCCATCTTGTCTCCATTGGCATTCTCTCCATCTACATCTTCGGATCTTATCCAATCTATCAGGTATCGATTTCATTTGAGTTTTTCAGGGTTTTTGTGTTTAGTTTGGTGCATTAACTTGGACAGGTAACAAGCGTGGAAATTCTTGATCTACATTCAGCACACCCGGTGGGACCCCACCAAAGTCCCTTATTGGTAAGTTCATTTCTTTTCCAGTTTTGAGCTTTGTTCTTTTTCTTCACTGATTTTCATCAGTTGTTCTTAAGCATTTCCTTTCATCGTTTTGGTTTTGCTTCTTTCATTTCTAGATTTGCAAAGTTAGGTCCCTTCTTTTTGCAAATCTCAATTCCAATTTCTATTTCTAAGATTAGTAAATTCTTCATTTGATTTCAAAGTTGCATTCTTGATTCATTTCTTTGTGCAAAATTGTCATTTCCTTGAAAGTTTCCTAGTTTCTTAAAATAGAAATTTCCTTTCCACTAGTATCTTGTTGGATTTGTTTGCGTGTTCTGCTTAACCTTGTTCTGTGGAGTGGTTTGCTTGTTCACGGGATTGTTCGAGGGGAAGAGCTCAACAACACACTTTTTGAAGTCCACACACCTTGGAGAGCTAAATCTACAGGTATTTCTCTTTTGCGGTGTTTTCTCCTTTTTAAGAACTTAAAAAGAACTTGTTTGTTTGTTTTTATCACACTCAAACACTTCGGTTTTGGTGCTTAAAAAGAATTAATCACATTGGGAAAGAACTTGTTTGACTTGTCTTCATTGAAATCAAACACTTCGGTTTTAGTGCTTAAAAAGAACATTTTCTTTTTCATTTCTATTGTATGTTCTTCATCTAGTTTTCTAAATAGGTTGGAAAATTGATCAAAATCGGTAGTGACACTATTTGATTTTTATTTTTCACCCTTGCACACAAAGCCAAAATCACTAGGTATAAAGCATTTAAACAAAAACTCCTTCCCTGGCCTCACCTACTTGGAAGTGACATCCAAGAGGAAGAGCCTACGCGGTACTCGGGCCGTGCTATAAATTCATGGAAGTTCTGGTATATATTGGCAAAGCACCTAACTCCCTTATCATAGCGGTGTGTGAAGTGCGGGGTAGGCCCCTATATCAAGCCACGTACCAGTCTTTTACTTGAAGTGCCTTTGGGACTCCTCACCAAAACATTCCCCAAACCATCCTTAGTTTGGCCAATTGAGTAGTCCCGTTCTAAAAAGCCTTCCCAAACATTTTCTTTCTTAAAAGCATGAAAATTTAAAAGAGATAATCACCTACGCTTGCTTGAATTATCTATGCATTAGTTAGGTTAATCTCTTTCTATGTTTTTGCTTGTTTATGATGGTCATCACCCGTCACAATCTAGAAAAATGGCTCAATTAGCCTCTTCTTCATCTGAGACCACCACTAATGTGGATGTTTCGGCACCCCTCGGTCTTCTTCGGGACCACTTGTTAGTTGGTTCCCCATCTTGGTCATATAATCCTTTCTATCATCCTAAAGTGATCCCATCATGACCAGCTTCCCCCAGTCCTTCAGAGGTGTCATCTGCTTCTAATATAGAGTATGTTCCTCACGGAGATCCTAAATTTCAGGCACTCCTTGACCACAACCCGGTAGCCCTTATGGACTACTTAGTGCATAAATCTACTCGCATATCGATCAGGGACCACCGATCCAACAAGTTTACAATTATTCTCATGAGCCATCCCAGGCTTTTATAGAGTAGTTAGCATGCTTTTTCTCACCTCGAACCATGAAAGAAGGTGGCATATCTATGCCTCCTTTTTCTCTTCCACCACCATGTCAATGGTTCTCAAATGACCCTACCTATCCCTAGTGCCGCGGCTACCTCAACTACCCCATAACCTACTTTTGAGAGGCCCTCTTCTTCAGCTATGATGAGTGCATCCACACTCCCACAAATTGTTGTTAATTCTTCTATGTTGTCTATTGCATCTCAGGGTCAGTATCTCTCTGTGAACCAACCCCCTCCTATGAGTCAGTCGGTTCCTCCTTCTCATCCTCCATCTGGTCTTTCTTCTAATGCTCCAACGATAGTGACCTTTACCCATCCTTTGGCGTCGGCACCCCTAATAACCAATCCGGCAGTCAAAATCCTCATTCAGAGTTTGTTCCCCACCATATCAAATCAAATCAACACCCACATTCCTCAATCCATTCCAATTTAGTCGGCAAGTGTAGGAACCCACCAATCACAGGCTCCATCTTTCATTCAACCACCTTTCTCTCAACCACTTGTCATCTCACAGCCTATTTATACTCAAGCTCCTTCACAACAAATACCTCACCAAGCGTCACCCAGAATGCCTAGTTATTCCTCTTATCATCCTGTTAATCAGCAGATGAATCCCCCATTAACACCTCAACAGAACATACCATTTGCTTCTTATATGGGACATACCAACATGCCCCCTCCTCAATCTGACGTCGTCCAACTTCTTTTCAAGAAAATCATAGACCTAGAAGCCTCCACCAAAGGGGCTCACCCTTCATACTCTTTTGAAGAAGTATGTAATGAACCAATTCATCCATCAGTGGCTTTTAAGCCTTATCCTCCCCAATGGGAACTTCCTAAGTTCTCAAAATTTCATAGTCGGGAGGATCCTCAACAACACCTATGAGCATTCAAGCATGCTTGCTACCTTATAGTCTAGGATCAGGAGCTTATGCTCCATACCTTTCCTATGTCTTTAGCAGGGCCCACTTTAGATTGGTACAATAACATACCCCAACACTCTTTGTTTTCTTTCTCTCAATTAGCTCAGATGTTTGTTGAAAACTTCTCAATAAACATCACACATAAGATCTCGATTACATAGATCTTTATAACATTCATCAATTCGATGACGAGTCTATTGCAAACTTTGTCACTCGTTGGAGAGGAATAATAAATCAATTGTCTTTCTCCCTCCCTCAATCTCAAAAAATCGAGTTGTTTACTCGATCTTGCACCAATCATATTTCTTCCACTTTAAGGATTCAAACCTTTCATACATTTGAAGAAGCCTTTACAATGGCACACAAACTTGAGTCTCATGCCATTGAACAAGGGAAGCTAAAACTTCATTCTAAGTCTAAACCAGATTTTTCTCGGTTTACAAAATCAAACCCTTCCACTTCTAACAAAGACAAGAATCAGGGGTCCACCAATGCTATCGTATTAAAAACATCACGATCTGATAACACTTCTAATCAAACACCTCGGAGAGACTCTTCATCTTCTCGAAAAGGACCTCCCTCATCTCGGTCTTTTACTTCATTGGGGGAATCATATGCTTCTATCTTAGAAAAAATGTTGGAAGTTCACATGATCGAACTTCCCCTATTAGAAATTTTGATGAGAGCCAAGAATGACCATTCTGGTATAGGAAAATGACTTTTGTCATTATCATAGAAGCAAAGGCCATGATATTGAATGATGTCAGACCTTCAAAAATCTTGTCCAAAAATTCATTGATAAAGGCGAGCTCATTCTGGATAACCCAAATGCTCCCCCAAATCAAGCGCTTGATGTTTTTAAATAGCCTTTTCCAAATCATTCCCCAACAATGATGCTTCGGGTCTCAAAAACCAAACACCCATACTATCAGCTTCATTTCTACTAATAATTCTTCTTCTAACTTGAATCATCCACAAACGCATCGACTGAATCGGAACTCTCCTCTACTCCTTCAAATTCTGAGATTCCACCATCCTCAGATGGTCCATCTTCGAGTCTTCCTTTATTATAAATAGAGTCATCTCCCTCTGCCTCGCCATCTGATCTTCCACCTATACCTGAGATAGTGTCATCTTCATCTATCTCATCATCAGATATTCTTTCGGTGCTTGAGTCATTTACATCCCTTCAAATTCCCACTACGATACTTCTACTTTTGTCGCTCCCATTTTTACCACAACCATGCCTTTGGTTAATGTACCCATAGTTATACCAACTTCTATGCCTTGAAGCGCATCCTCGATCTTGACTCTTCCTATCTCTTTTCCTACAGTAATTACACCCACAATTACTGCATCTAAAGTACCCTCCTCACAAGAGACAACTTCTTCATTACCTACCTCTTCCACCATCAGTGCTTCCTTTCCTATTAAGGAAACATCTAAAGAGATAGCATCGACACCTATACTTCCGACTCCTGGACTCAGACATAAACAATTGGAGTTTAAGCCTAGGGTTACATCATCGGTATCATCTCCTTTACTTCCTCCAAAATGGTTACAATCACCTTATGCGGTCGAAGTTGTCACCATCCCTGAAAAGGGAAAACCAATATTTCAGACCATCAAGACTCTTGGTGCTTTCCCTCAAAAATCCCTCTCTGCCTCATAAAAGATTGGATTTATCCACTGAAAAGGCATCTTCTTCTACAACACCATCTTCACCGGTGCCTCATAAAGTGGATTTACCTACTGGAAAGGCATCACCTCTTTTATCAGAACCATCATCTTCGTCACCAAAAACCAAGGCACCCTTTGTGCCTCCTATCAAATCTATTTTGGGAGCTCCTCCCCCATCTAAATTAGTCTTATCTAAATCATCGTCTGTTGTAGCCAAGCAGCCTTCTTCATCTCCGAAGACTAAAACACTTGTCACATCTTCGTCATCTTCAAAATCTATCTTAGGAGCTCCTCCTCCACTAAAATCAATCTTGCCTCACTTGCTTCCATCTCAAGCACCTAAGGTTGCTTCTCCCAATGTCCAGAAAAGTAAAACAATCCCTAAAAAGACTATCAAACAAGATATGCAGGTTCTTTTACCTCGACAGTCTGTTAAGGCTAAAGAGGTGCCTTCATCACCTCTATCCTCATCTTCATCTACCGATTCTATACTGAAATCCTTCCAACTTATCCAATATTCATCTATATCTCTTCCTCCGATCAAACCCTATAATCCCAAAGAGTAAAACCTTCATGGTTCAACTCTAATTTGATTTGTGCTTACCATCGCACTCTAGGTCATGACACCAGGGATGTAAAGCCCTTGATATCTGTTATTATGACCTCTTGGAAGAAAGTGATCTTCTGTTGGAAGAGGAGGAGGAACAAGTGTCTCCTGTCATCCCAACTACATCTGAGCCTGAATGGTCTACTCAGGCCTCTAATTCTATTGATACCACTCTAGATGATCTTCCACCTTCTCAAATCGACACAATTTGTATCGCCACTAGAGCACAATGGTATGATAATCCATCATCTTCTACAGCCTCTCGACCACGAGTCGTCATTTCTACTACCCCGAAGGAGTTCCTCCTTCCTCATCATCCCCGAGACCTCGGGTCTCTATTCATGCTTCACCTCGGGCTCAGATTCCCGTGTCAGTTGAGGAGAGTGTTATGAAACAACTCACCCATGCTCCGGTCAAAATGTCTCTTTTTGACCTCATTCAATCATCTCCCAACATCACTAGGCTCTTATTGATAATCTACGTCGTATCGTGGTGAATTTAGATGAGCCCCAACCTTTCGAGATGGTTGTTGGATTGAATAGACCATCAACCACCATCTCCTTTGAGGATTCTGAAATTCCTCCCCTTTCTTCCGAGGATTTAGAGGCTCCTCTCTTTATCACAGTTCAAATCAACAACACTACGTTAAAATGCACTATGATCGACAGTGGTGCTACACTCAACATCATTTCCTCCCACACATTTGAGCAACTTAAGTTACCAAAGAATGTAGTGTCACCACCACCTTTCACCCTTCGATCATTTAACGATCAGCTGGCGGTTACTTTAGGAACTGTGGTCTTGCCCATTCGGGTAGGCAAGAAATTGCTTCACGAGATTTTTACATTGTTGAAGGAAAATTCCACTACAATATGATCCTCGGACACTCTTGATCCGTACATATGCACTGCACTGCGTTCCATCAACTCTCCATCGATGCATAAAATATCGGTATGAGGGAAAAATCTATACTCATCCAAGAGATCTTTTCCCATCCGCACAATGTGACATGACCACGTGGTTCCCCTCCAAAAGAGAACACTTGTTCTCTTGACGAGGCTTCATCCTCTTCCATACCTACAACAAAACTACTAGATCTACAAAATCTAGAAGAAACGTTGTAGCGTTTTTGCTAGGAGAGCTTCCTCTTCTCTCTTTTGACGCCCATCTCAAACCTAACGAGTATGGTAGGCCAGATAAAAACCTAAATATTAACCAAATCTTGGCCGCATTGTCACCATTGGTCTACCCAATCAACAGAATAACTTCATTTATGGTGGTCTTGATACACCTCACTATCGTCCGGATTCTCCTCCTAGGGCCAAACCCTATTCAACAGGGTTTGATTGTCTACAAAATCCTGCGTTCACAAAAACTTATCTATATCGATGCGCATGGAAAGGCTTTGGCCTGGGAAAGTATGAACATGGTGTGCATGACCTCGCGTCCATTCCAACTCTTAAACCACATCAAAAATTTGGTTTAGGGTTCAAACCTCTCTCGAAAGCCACCGTCACCATTCTCAATGAGCCTCTTTCCATTGAGGAACCATCTTCTCCCATCAGGTCGGAAGCATCACTTGATGTGGATGACACCATTTCCATCCCGCCTAACTTTTTTTTTAGTCAATACCATTTCCTTAGGTCCATTGACCTATAAGACTAATGGAAAATCCACTTCCATACCATTAGTCTTCCTCGAAATAGTTGGAGATGACTCTCCCACTATCAATACTATCCACTGTGCGGATGATGATTCTGTCCTTACCTATCTGGGGGCAAGAGGATTCTTATCTTCCTAAAACCATTCCTTCTGACACGTCTACACTTCTCAATGAAGCCACTGTCAAAATTTATATAGGGACTTCTGAAGACCCTCGCATCATTAAGGTCGACCAATCTCTTAACCCACAGGAGTTAGGAGACTTCACCGCCTTTCTTTCCCACCATCACCAAGCATTTGCTTGATCATATGAAGATATTACGGGCCTCAATCCTAACATCGTGGTCCATAATATTGTTACTCTTCCACATCAAACTAGTTAAACAAAAACTGCGTAAGATGCATCCTCGTGTAGCTCTACTCGTTTAAGAAGAGTTACAGCACTTGCTTTTCACCAACTTCATCCAACCCATTGACTATCCACAATGGGTTTCAAATGTAGTACCAGTAACCAAAGCTACTGGGAAAATTTGAATTTGCACCGACTTTCGGGATCTTAATCTTGCTTGCCCGAAAGATGATTTTCCTCTACCTAATATCAACCAACTCATGGATTTAACTGTAGGTCACGAGATGCTTTCTCTGATGGATGGTTTCTCTAGGTATAATCAAATTCTCATCGCACTAGAGGACCAGCATAAGACTTCCTTCATAACCCCTTGGGGGACTTTTTGTTATCGCGTCATGCCCTTCGGTCTTAAGAACGTGGGAGCAACTTATCAACGTGCAATGACCTACATCTTCCATGACCTCTTACACAAAACTATAGAAGATTACGTCGATGACCTCCTCGGTAAGTCCAAATGCCGTCAGGATCATCTTCTCATTCTTACGCCTCTCTTTGAGAGACTCATTCATTTTTGTCTTCACCTAAATCCATCTAAATGTGTGTTTAGCGTTCTCACTGGTAAACTCTTAGGCTTTATCATTTCTATTAGGGGCATTAAAGTCGATCCCATAAAAATAAAGGCTATCCTTGAGATGCCTCCCCCTTCCAACTTAAAGCAACTCCGTGGTCTTCAAGGACACTATACGATTGGAAAAGTGACAAGCGAGTGTGGGAATCTACAAGTAACTCTTCCTCACACCCGACCTCCCGAGGTCATGCCGAGACAAACCGGGGGATGGAATATGTATGGGATACCGATAGATTAATTAGGCAATCTAATGTCTTCAATACGTACTAGTGGAATTTGTGAATATAAGGAAAAGAAGGCCCTTCTAACTCCGAATCGGTGTGATAGATCGATTGGCAAGGATGATCATTGAAGGCTCCAATCAATATCGAGCTCTGGCGTGATTCGATCTATGGGTTGTGGAATACTTGGAAAATGACCTGGGATAGTTTCGTGTATGTCTCCAGATAAGGTCATATGGTGGATGGTAAATATAGTTGACTCTATGGACCTTTCTCTAGCCTAGTCCAGAACTCTCTAGCTTTGTTAGCTATTTTATCTAGTAAGGATAACTGTTCGATGATGATAGGTGGAAGTGGAGTGGATCTGAATACTAGTGTGCGTAGGCCAGTGTCTATGTCTGATTGACTTATGGATTCGTTGGGTTGCGGGATTTGTGGATCGCAACCGTAGATCCTTGGTTGTTTCGATCCTGCTATGGTCATGTGTAGAGTTAGTTCCTAATCCCTAACACCTAGTAATCGTATGCTTTCTCAGCCTCTATATTCAAAACTAATAGCTGTGCGATCTTCTCAGAGTGCCTCACAGGCATTCTTGCAACCTAAATTCTTAGGCTGGTATCTATATATGTAAGAGTGTCTCTTGCGTCTGGCTATGGGACCAAAGGATCGCAACCAAAGGTTTGTTCTCTTTCAACCCCTTCTACAGTCATATGGATGTTACCTAGGGTAATCTATAGTTTGGTTGATTCGACCAAAACGTGTGCGCTTGGTCGTCTTCTATGTTTAATCCGCTCAACTGGGAATTGATTTGTTGCAAGCTTACCATTGTTCGGAAGACTTGGATCCTAAGATTTTGATCTATATCAGTTATTGCTGTGATGAGATTGGGTTGGGGCACGATTGGCTCGAATACGTATTCCCTGGGCTCCCTAGGTCCCGTGATTGTCATACAAAAGTAATAATGTAAATTAACTACGGAAAAGTGAAATTTAACTATTTTGAATATATCTATAGCATATATGATTTCTCTATTTTTTTATTTTCTCGATGAACTATTCGAATGAATTTAGCAACTAATTTGATACATCTAGAAATTGACAGCTTAAGATAACAATTTAAAACAAACAAGATAACCGAGTATAGCTATTTGTCCGTAATTTGTAGATCTACTCTAAACAATGAAATAACTGTTCTAATCTATTTGCAAGACTCGGATCCTACCTCGTAAGTGAGGAATGAATCATAGTCTCTCGAAACTATCAATCCCCACAACTTCCTCGCAATATCGAAAGTAAAATTAACTCAAATAAAGCAATTAACTACTCTATTTGATATGATTCTAATTTAGAACTTTGAAATCTAGAACCCGGATTCTACGCAACAATGGTGAATCCGACGGTGTGTGTGATCTTGTCCCCTCAAGTGATCTCCTCGCTCCTTCATGTTCACGTGATCCGAAAAGCGTGTAATGCTAGCATCAACGAAGTAGATATTGGGACAAAGGCAGCTCAAGATACAGACCGAATACAATGCGAGTAGGAGAGGGATAGCGCAAGAGTACAGAGCTTGGCTTATGTAATTCCTAGCGGGATTTATTGCGAGTCATGCAACATGAAACGTCCAGAACCTGAAACTATCATGTTTGAGGAGAAAAACCTGCAACTTTAATGGCTTCCTATTGGTAAACAGACTATCCTATTCCAATGGATTGGATGAAATAACAGCAGCACTTGCACAAGATGGATATGTGGCTTACTAACAGTAAAACAATGCTAACTAAACATGCAATGAAAGAAACTAAGCACTCTAAGCAAAATGAAAACTAAATCTATTGCAAGGAGAAATTAGAGGCAAATTTTGAGGGGCCTTTTGCTTGAGCACAAGCCATCTATTTATAGCATTTCCATTTACCCAAGGTAAAAACCAAGTAGAACTCTTAAACTATAAATAATGGCAAAACACTATTCCAGGGAACCAGAATCATAAATGCAAGCTTATGGTGGTGAAAGAAAGCTGGTAAAACATTGAAATTACATGAGTCATGTTAAAAGAGCTTTCTGGAAAATGTGTAAAGGACCGCCGCCCTGAGCAGGGCGGCGGCAGACTGAGACCGCCCTGCTTCAGGGCAGCGGTCACGATACCGCCACCTTGCAGGGTGGCGGTTTCATCACTGAAGAGCAAAAGGCCAAGAAAAGAGGGGAAAAGGGAAAAACAAAGCACATGGGGGCTAAGTGGGGCATGCAGGATGTTAATGCACACTTGGAGATCTTTTCTGGATCCCAAACACCTTGCGAGGAGACCTGTATCATCATTGGGGCACATGTCACGTTATTTTGGCAGTACAATACCTTACAATTTTGGGTACGTACATATTGCCCCCTCGGAGAAGTGTTTTAGCCATGAAGAGGCGTAAAACGGTGGGTCCGAGTATGGCGGTCCCGAAATGGGAAGTTAGAAGTTATACCTGATACGTCCGTGTGTTGAAATGACGCCATCCAAAATTCCTCGCTACCTGCAAAACGAAAAGAGAACTCAAGTGCAGATAGACATAATAGTTTGGAAAATAAATGCTAAAATAATGGGAAATGAGGACGTACCATTTGTGTGGGGATAAGAACTTACCTCTGTTGGTGCTCCAAACCTGTGGAAAAGGGCATTTAAAACGAATCAGGGTGCTATATATATGAAAGTGGGCCCATTTTCCTATTCATTTGCGCGAGTTGATTTGATTGATTTTGAGCTCTGGAACCCACGGTGACGGTTTCTTGCGTGAGTAGAGTCAAAACGTCTATGACGGATAGTGATCATGCCTCCACGAGCGGAACATCGACCCGCGAGATCACAGGTTAGTTTTCTTCAATTTATCCCTTTTACCCCCTTAATTTTGAAATGCTAAAATCTTTGTTGTAGGGGGCTAATTTTTGAAAATGTTAGTGTTAAAAGGTTCATCTAGGGGGTGCCTACTGGGTAGGCCTTGTTTTAGTTAGAATGGTCTTGTTTTGTCATTTTTTGGGATTTTTAGGTTTAAAAACCCGCGTGGGTTTTCGGGCCACGACCGCCACCCCCGCCTGTAAGGCAGCGGTTACAAAACCACCTCCTTGCTTAGGGCGGCTTTAGAGAACAATGTACAAAGATCATCTATTTGAAATTGCTTTTGCATTTTTAGCATTTCTACGTGCTTTCATGATTTTTCCAGTATTATTCGGATGCTAACTTGCTCTTTTTTGTGTGTTTTTGGGTGTATGCAGGTGAGAGAGGAGTATATCCGGTGGAGCCAAGAGAGGGAGTGTGACTGGCTCCCAGGAGTATTGGATGCCCTTTCACAGGATGAGGAGGACACTCTTCAGAGGGCCGGGATACTATGCATCTCACGCGTGCCCCATGTTACACCTTCCAGTCACATTCTTTGTGACTTGTTCTCATATTGGGATGCTAATCGAACACCTTCCGATCAGCTGTGGGTCTCATGGTGAGTGGACTATTACTTTGGAGGATGTCTATCATATTCTGGGGGTCCCAATTATTGGGAGACGTCTCACCCTTGAGACAGCAGGTTCACGGGCCTAGATAGCACAGTGGGCCACATACATGGGAGATGCAGTCATCTCCACGGGGTCGAAGAAGGGGGTTAGAGTTCGATCCATTCCTAGTTTGCCCATCCCCTTACTTCGCCAGGCCATCATGGGGATCCTTGCCTTGAGACTGATCGGGGACAAGGGAGGAGATACATTGTTATACTTGCTGGTCCCCCATTATTGCATAGATAGAGGGACATGGCCGGATATATGCCTGGGGAGTAGACATACTTGGGACCACCTACCATGATCTATACAGGGTAGTCCGTTTACAGGGGCAGTCCTTGAGCCACCCGACCCTAGTCATGAGTTGGGTCTATGAGCACTTCATCCCCTACGGTAGAGGTGTAGAGGTGGCAGACCCGGAGCTGTGAGGGAAGCCAGATGGACAGATATGTCGGTGCTCCGAGCACCTCATCAGCCAGTTGCTTCTCTAACTACTTCCGACATGGAGGCCACACCATATCAGACTATGGCAAGTATATGGGGTAAGGAGGCTCTTACTTTGATTTCCTGCTCCACGACAGGGCAGCTTATTGACAGAGTGGGGCGAGTGGAGATGCACCCCTTTGGCCAAGTTCCTCAGCAGTTTGGCCTACCATACGTGGGTATGCTTCCCCAAAGGCGCCAAAGATACAGATCAGTCCGAGAGGCCAGAGGGGGGCCTAGAGGCCGGGGTTGGACAGTGGTTACTCCTAGTGTTCCTATTGCAGCCAGGAGGATAGTACGTGCTAGAGGGAGAGCCGGTGCGCCTCAGGCACCCTTGCTTCAGATTTCCGCGGGTCCTTCCCATAGCAGCGATGACCCCATTGACATAGACTTTGAGTCTAAGGAGTTTACAGGGGGAGAGACAGAGGAGGACACCGAGGAGGACAGTGATCCTGAGTGGCATGACACTCAGGATATCATGCAGGCAGAGAGGGCCGAGCAGAGTGCAGAGAGAGTGACTCTGGTTTTAGAGGAGCCACTCTCCCAGGGCCATGGCGGGAGGATGAGTCCGTTGTGGGGCGCTACGTTGCATTGACAGGAACTTTAATAGGAGGTCCTTCAAGTGCTAATCTTGTTTGAGAAGCAGGCAAATGATTTTTGGGCTGAAAATTTCTCCTTGGAACGTCTGCATAAGGAGCATGCTGAGCCAATTGTTTCTTTATAGCAATGAGATCATTTGCAAGTTTTTGAACTAATGGATCAGTATTAGGTCTAGGGGTGGAAGAGGAGGAAGCAACAGACTTAGATTTGGAAGGGTCTCTCCTCAACTTCCCTGACATGATCAAATCATCCTCGACACTAACAACAAGAGTTTGATCCTCAACCAATGTTGCGAGATTAGCCCTTCTCAGTGCATAGCTAACTTCAGGTGATTGGGCATTTAGGAAGAAACATTTTTGGATTTGATCAACAGCCGAGTATTTACCAAAATTTTATTAATTAACCTATTGAATCGGGCCACAAATTCTCTCATGGGCTCTGGTGAATCTTTCTTTATCTGAGAGATTTGGGCTAGCAAGGCATGCACATCTTCTGCTGGTTTAAAACGGTTTTCAAACCTAGTTCTCATGGTGTCCCAACTAGTGATAGTACCAGATAGGAAGGTGATAGAACCAATCAGCAAAGATTATCTTGTAAAGTCTCAACGAACAGTCTCATGGAGACGTCTTTGTGTTCAACTCCCAGAACTCCACATGTAACTATGAAGGCTGCGATGTGTTCATCAAGATGCACTTTGCCATCACCTTTGAATTTAGGGAAGTTCTTCCGGTTACCTCTGGGTAACTCATGCAAAGGCTGAGGAAGAGCAAGGGGCCCGACACGATGACCCTAGGGCAATGGTACCGCCATTCTTGGAAAAATGGCTTGGAGAGGAACTGCAACACCAGCAAGAATCAAAGCTCAAAGATTAGGACTAGCTGGCTCTGAAGGAATACCACCCGTAGGACTTCTATCTTGAACAGGTGGAGTGCTTGTCGAATGAGTCCTTCTATTTCTTGTTGAAGGGAAAGGAAAACCCTGCTGCTCCAAAAGCTGAAACTGAGAATCTTCAATACCAAGGGCCCTTCTCCCTCGAGTAAAACGCGGAGTTGCTAGATCAAAAGATGATCAAAAATTACAGAATTGGAATATGATTTTCCCAGTAGTCGCCAAAACTGTTGGTTGTCAAATAGGACTTTATGAAGAGCAATAGTCAGGGGACAAGAAGTCCCTCCTCTTTAATGGGAGAGGTTCCCTTATTCAGAAATGAACCTATTTACAAATATACAAAACATGATTTTCTGGTTGAACTTGGATATTACGAAAGTGTTTTCTATAAAGATCATCAATTACAAAAGGACTGAGGAATGAGAATATGAGAATGAGCAGAAAGGCAACATGCAGAATTATAGATAACAGAGTAATTCTTTATGTATGCGAAGTTACAGTGAATTGAAACAAGATCACTTGTATCATATAAATAAGATGGAATTTAAAGACACAAAGTTCTGTAAATAACATCTACCAGAACACAAAGTTTCTTAACATAACACAGATTCATTAATCAAGGACACAAAGTTCCTTCTTGGTTATACAAGATCACCATGCTTGCAAAGTTGGAGAGTATGCAATCAGCAAGACTAACAAACTAGAGACAAATGATCTTCACAAAAATTAAATGAAAGCTTAGGGATAACAGAGATCAGATAGACAAAGAATGGAAAGCCCTTCTGTATTGATTTCTTTATGATCTATTTACACTTTCAGAAAATAAACCAAGTTCTTCCTCCCGCAAAATGGCGTGGAGAGGCCATTATATAGCTTACAAATCAGTTACTTTTTGTAACTACTTCTTTTAACTAAAGATTAGTTAAGGATTGCCAATCGCAATACCTCAACTAATTACAATGAATTCGAGAAAAAGAATTAGAAAGGAAGAGAAGAAAATGGAGAAGAAGACAGGTGGTTAAGACTGGGAGGGACCCACTGACTTCAAAATTTGCTGCCTGAATCTCTTCAATGCCTCGGCTATGTCTCTGCCACGGGACTGACGTGTTGGCTGTAGACTGACCCCAAAATCCGAGACACTTCTCCATTTCTTTATCAAACTCGACATGAGTATGATAATCTTTATTTGCTTCTTCAATGGCAGATTGAAGAGAGCAGATCTCCTTCATTTTCTCTTTGGAGATGGAGCTTTCCTTGAATAGATTGTCTTTGACAAAAGCTCTGAATTGAGCTTTGATTTCTTGCAAGGAAAGAGGCACACCAGAAGTTTCATCCTGAAGATGACAATGTATATCTTTGAAAGCTGATACAACCAGTGTCTTGAAAGCTTCACCCTTCTGCCAGCTATTCTTCAGCTCTCCCAAGGCCTCCTCCAAGACTTTGATCTTCCACTCCATGCTGTAAACCTAGGACTTTGACAGATTATCCTTTGCATCATCAAAAACCTTATTCGCCAATAAAATGTTCTCATCTGTCTGTCCCATGAGACAGAGGTCTACTATGCAACTACTCCAGAGTTTGAGCTCTTTATCTATGATCCCGATAGTGGAGGAGAGCTTCTGTTGCAAATTGTTCACCTTTCCGTGGAGTTTGAAAGCTTCATCGATGAAGTTCAATCCTGCAACAAGCATATCTTCCACCATGGCCTCCATAGCTCTGCCATAGACAGAATACTTGTGCATATCTTTGATACTCTGTACTTCATCTTGGCTCAAAATTACAGGTGGTGGAAGAGTAGTCAATGGGGTAGGGTCCAAAACTTTGTCCTTAGACAAAAGAGATTTGATGAAACCTGTGAGAATCTGGGCTTGTTCCTCCAACTGTTCAATAGTTTTCTGCCCTTTCTCTACCCTCCCAATGACTCTTGTGACCGTTTCCTGGAGGTTGTGGATCTCACCTTCAGGAGTAGACTCTCCCATTGGAATTCTTGAGAGCTCTAAGTCAGATGCCTGCAAGTCCTACTCTGATTTGTCCACTGTAGGCTTAGCAATCTCCAGGAATTGCTGACCTTGAGCATCAGACACTATTCTGGAGGTGATTTTGGCTTTCTTGGCACGAGAAGGAGTAGTGCCCAACAAGGCTGCCACAACATCAAAATTTGGCCCTGAGCTCCGAGAGGAAGATTTCCTCTTTCTACTGTCAACAAAAGGTTGAACCCATGCAAAAGAGGAAGAGGAAGCAGCAGGAGGGGCAAGAGGACCAAGAGACATAGAGCTCATGATGCTCAAGGTTTGCACAGCTGTGGTCTCAAGTTGAGATGTGAGTGGGGCACTTGAGACAATTGCGGCAGAAGAATCAATAGCACTTGGAAGTTCAGTGCTCTGGACTTCCTTATCTTTATCCGTTGGATCTTCAGGAGCATTTGCAGGGGCTGGCATTTCACTCTCTTCACTTTCACTGAGAACAATGATGTTCTCTGGTCCCAAAGGCACTTCTACCTGCTTACTTTGAGGATCTTTTTCCACAGGCTCCTTCTTAACCTCTTTGAGTTTCTTCTGGTATACTTGAGTGGATGAAGAAGGAGTGGAAGCCGCAGTCCTTACTTTGATGAGGCAGAGGGGTTTGCATGACAGTGTGTTTGATATGGGAGTCGATGCTTCCTCCTTGGTGTTGAAACATCCTTAGAAGACGATTCTCCTGAGTGCCTTCTGAGCTCTCAAACTTTCCTGTCAAACCAGACCTTAGTCCTGACTAAGACTGGAGCAAGGATCTCAGCCAGATCATCTTTTTCTTTCCTGTTCCAATCCAAGTCCTCCAAGGGAGTGTGCTTAATCACATTGTCATACTCATATGAGTATAGATCAGAATTTTCATCCTGGAGTCCTTCAGGAACTTGGTACAAGCCGAGTTCTTGGATCAATTGCAGAGAGAACCTGCCATAGTGCCTCCTTCTAGCTTCAAAATCATCTGCACAGTCAGCCCAATAGTCTTCTGTATCTGCCCTATGATGATAGATTATCTTGATGTTCTGCTCAATGAACTTCTTCAAGTCGAAGCAAGTTCTTGGTTTAAAGAAATGAACGGTGATAGGAACCAGGGCTCTTTCTATGTTCTGTGCGTCCAGGGCTGTTTTACAAGTGTAATTTCCCAAAGAGATGGGAAAGTGCAAACCAGAAATCTTCTTGTCTCTGTAGGTTCTGTGTAATTTATCTAACTGCCTGCATACTTCTATCAAGGCCATCTTATCACTGCAGAACATGGGAAGCCTCAGAGGGGTGCTCTCATAGCCAGCAAGCCTGATATAGGAGAATTTTCTGAATTGAATAAAATAGGCACCGTAGTGCGATATCAGGTTCATGGCTTCATCTCGAACCTTCTAAGCAGTGTCACCCTCAAGCACCGACCACGTACATGGTGAAAGCATCATTTACTCTTCTCGAATTGCGATTGCTGGTCTCTAGGTGAATCATGGGCAAGAGGCATATATAGGATCATCCTCAGGGCATCAATGTAAGAAAAACCAAACCATTGTCTTGATGCCGCCAGAGTATACATCAGGTACGAAGTCATGTAGAACTTCTTTGTTTGTTGTACATTGGATAGCTGCTCCGCCAAATTCATGCTGATGATTTCCACCCAGTTGATATTTTGAGTTCCCTCGCACACCATGCTGATGAGCGGGCACATCCAGAAATGGAACTCGTTAGTAGAAGGTAAGCCCATCACCCGAGCCAGTAGGATTATGAAATCTGACAACTCTTCATTGAAATCTTCTCGGAAGAGAGTCTTGGATAGGCGAGATGCTCCCTTCTTAGGGTTTTTAAGCCATGACTTCACCACCCGCGCCTTGTATTTGTCACTGTCTTGATTAAACAGGGCCTGTGCTTGATCCCGGGAAACAACTATGGCATTATCCATCTCTGGGATCCTCAGAGTAGTGCTAATGGTGGCAAAGATCCACTTGGCAATGAGTTCCCGTGTACATTGGTTAATTCACTCGAATCGTGGTCGGGTGAGCTCCGCATCAAAGCACTGTGACAAAGACACCGTGCACTGAGATCGGGAAACCTCCAACGAAAGCCAAACCGCTGTCGTGAATCATCTGCACCATTGGTGTAGGGCTTGCATCTGCCATCCTTGCCCAAAAATCACCGAAATCAAGATGACGAGCTTCACTGTCCCCAACATTGGAAACGGCAGATTCTAGTGGCGAGATTTACTCCTGTCCCTGAAATTTGATCTTCATATTGATAGTAATTCGGAGGACAGAGACGCGAGCTAGACTTCGGGAAAGAATTACAGAGGGAAGGGATACACACGCAGGAAATTATATTGCAAGGGTTTGAGCAAAGGATAGCATGGAAGCAGTGTGAAAAATGCATAGGGGGTTTGCTCATTATATAGCCGATTAGGAGAGAGAAAGACAATGAATGCACATTTAATACATACCTACCAATTTGAATAAGCATGATATTCGGGTAGAGCGGGAAAAATAAGCACGAATGGCACTTGGTTCATTTGGGACATGTGAGATGCGAATGCGTGAAACACGCGGCTCGGCCGAATCGGACGAAAAGGTGACAATGGGTCTAGAAGAGTTTGGGACATTTGGGACGCCTTGCCGGGCACGTCGCAGATTTAGGCGAATCGGCCGAAAATGGAACAACTTGCCCGATTGAACCTGGGACACTTGGGACAAGAAAGTGTGAAGTATGTGGTTCGGGTGTTTCGGCCGAAAATGGAACAACTTGCACAATTTGACTTGGGACATTTGGGACAAAAAGTGCGAAGTACGCGGTTCGGGTGTTTTGGCCGAAAATGGAACAACTTGCACAATTTGACTTGGGACATTTGGGACAAAAATTTCCGACGGGCCCGAAAAAGACAAACTTCGGGAAATCGGCCGATCGGGGAACAAAGCGCACTTTTGAACTTGGGACACGCGGACAAAAATGTCCGACAGGCCCGAAAAACACACAAAATGACCCAAAACGTAGATTTTCTCAATTTCACGACTTTTAACATTTTCAGTACAACAGAGAAGACACTTAAACTCAAAATTTTGAAAATTCACTTTCTTAAGAGCAGGGAATTTTGAGTGGACAACAGCTGGCTCCTTCTGGGGATGACTTGGCATAAATTCAAGGAATGAGACAAGGTAAGAACTTAGACAAACTTGGGGAAGCAGACCAGTACCTTATCCATTGGGCCACGAGTCAAAAAGGCAGACCAATACAGAGGACAACACACCAAAACAAAAAGGAAAGAAAAAACAAAAATGCTGTACAAAATATACAAAGGACTCCCTAATCACCTAAGACTTGAACAACTTAAGGTACTGCCCACTATAAGGAAGTGGGAGAGGAGAACCATCCATGTAATCAAGATAAAAGGAATTCTTACCAGCAAAGTGTCTGATCTTGAAAGGTCCGAGCCAAAGGGAATCGAACTTGCCATGGCTGCCACGAGGTTCATGCCTTTTATCCCATAACAACACAGTATCTCCAACTTGGAAATCTCTGAACCTGGCTTTCTTGTCAAACAGGACCTTTACCTTCTGCTGGTGAACAGATATCCTATCAGCAACCTCCAATCTGTCCTCATTCAGTTTGTGAAGATACATAATTCTCTTATCCAAAGCATCACTGAAACTAGTATCTTCAATAGCCTTCATTAGATGCAAGGCTGGCAGCTCCACTGTTACTGGCAATTGAGCTTCTACTCCATATACCACTTGAAAAGGAGACATTCCAATAGCTCTCTTTGGTGTAATCTTGTCTGCCCAAAGAGCATCATAGAGCTTCTTATGCCAGTTTCGTTGAGACTCATTGACTAATTTCCTTATAATAGTCACCAAATTTTTATTAGTGGATTCTGCTTGCCCATTTCCTTGAGGATAGTAATCTGAGGAGTGAGCCAAAGAAATGCCATACCCATAGCAAAAATCCATTATCTCAGTTGAAGAGAAATTCGAAGCATTATCTGTCACAATCTTGTTAGGTACACCATACCTTACCAAGATGTTCTCTTTGATGAAGCTGCATACCACTTCAGAAGTAGTACTCTTAACTGGAATAGCTTCCACCCATTTGGTGAAATAGTCTGTGGCAGTTAGTACATGAGTATGACCAGCACTAGAAGCAGGATTAAGTGTTCCAATGAAGTCCAAACCCCACTGTTGAAAAGGTTCTTCAATTACAACTGGCTTAAGAGGCAAAGAGGCCAATTTGGGTCTTCCCACGAAGGTCTGACAAGCCTCACATTTATCAACCCACTTGGATGCATCTCTGAACAAGGAAGGCCAGTAATATCCTCCACGAAGTATCTTGTGAGCAGTGACCATTGATGAATAGTGCCCTCCACATGCCTGATCATGAAAAGCTGAGAGCAACTTTCTCTGTTGTTCCTTGTCCACACATTTCAAAAATCTCCCATCTAACCCACGTTTGAACAAGGTGTTTTCCCACAACACATATCAGCACCGACCTCAATTTAATAAATTTTTTCTTTGGCAATTAAATGAGAGGGGCATTCCCATAGGTGAGAAAATGGGTGATGTCAGCATACCATTCATCAACCGAGCTAAGGAACAGGAATGGTAGGAAGGCCAACTTTGTTCTCCAATAATTCATGCTTAGCTCCTTCAATAATGAGCTTACAAAGACCTTTTCCATGAACCAAATTTTGTCGGTTTGATATCAATGTCATATTTTTGGACCTTAGCAACCCAGTTCCCTCTCTTGGATCCAAATTCTTGTTGTGTGAGAATTGACTTAACAGTTGTATCTGGAACCAACACCATGGAATGAGAATTGAGGATGTAAAATGAAATCGCTTATGCCTTTGACCACTGCAAAAGCATGTTTCTCCATCATGGTGTATTTTAACTCATGATCTTTCAGGATATAGCTCATGAACGCAATTGGGAGCTCATGCTCGTTAGAGTCTTCTTGAGTCAAAACAGCAGCTAAGGTATTATCTGTGGCATAGCAATAGATAATAAAATCTTTGCTGAAATCAGGACAGGCTAAAACAAGAGTTTTAGCGATAGCTCTCTTGATACCTTCAAAGGATTCCTTTCCTTCAGAAGACCAACCAAACATTTGTTTCCCTTTCATCATCTGAGAAATATTCAAAGTTAACTCTGCAAAATCGGGATGAACCTTCTTAAAAATTGATCTTACCAAAGAAAGAGTGCACGCCCTTTTTGCTAGTTGGGAGAGGAATTTCTTTGGATAGCTTGTACTCGTTCAGGATCAATCTTAATACCATCCTTCAAACGATGCGCCCTAATAATTTTCCCTCGGTGACACAAAAGACAGATTTTTAGGATTCAAAGAAATCCCATGCTCTCTGCATCTTAGCGTAATCAAGCTTGTGTGGTCAAAATGATCAGCCCTTGTTTTAGAAAACACGGTCAGTCGTCAAAGGTATATGACAATACACTTCCCTTTAAAAATTCCAAAAGTCAGATCCATAGCTCTCGAAAAGTGGCACCAAAGCATTAATAAGCCCAAAAGGCATTCTCTTGTAAGCAAAGGTACCCCAAGGAGTAGTGAAAGTTGTTTTGTGTTGATTTGCAGTATCAACCTCTACCTGATTATATCTCGAGAATCCATCAAGCATAGATAACATTTCAGATCCTCATATCTTGCAATACCTAATCCATCATAGGAAAAGGATAATTATCTTTCAAGGAAGCTTGATTCAGATTCCTGAAATCAACACAGATGCGGATCTCACCATTTTTCTTCCTAACAGAACAATATTTGCAATCCATGTTGAATGGTGAATGGGAAAAATGATTTTAGCCTTCAACAACTTTTGTATTTCCTGAAAGATGGTGTCAGCTATTTTGGGGTTGTATTGCCTCTGTTTCTGCTTAAAAGGCTTAATTCCAGGCTTGAGTGGAATAAAATGCTGCATATCTTTTGGTTTGAAAGCTTTTAAATCTTCATGAGAGTAAGCAAGAACATCCTTATACCTCTTTAAAAGGTCAATTGCTTTCTTCCTCTCATCTGCTATGCAACATTTTCCAATGTTCATGAGCTTAGGATCAGTAGAACTCCCAATATCAATCTTGTCATACTCAGCTGATTGTTGAGGTCCAGTGGAAGCTCTAGACTTCACATACCTGTCATGTTTATCAAATAGTTCCTCCAAACTCACCAATCCTTTAGGAATCTTGTTTCCTTTGAGATTGATGCATCCATCCTGATCCGTTTCTTCTCCTCGAGTGACTGCTTTGTCAAAGGGCACACTTTCACGAGGTAGGTTGTCACTTCCTTCAAAATACAACTGTTCAAAATTACCCTTGAGTTCAAGGAAGGAAAGCAAGTGTTGATCATCATTGAAAACTTGCCAGTTATTGGTATTATCAGGTACACTAGGCCGATGGACCATCTCAATGGTGAACTTATCTTGAGAGAAGTCAGGATGAGGAATCGAGTGTGACCACCGAGATCAAGCTAGTGAATCAGCCTCCGCTGCTTTTTTTTCTCCTAGGTATTGCTTCAATGGAGAATGCATCAAGAAATTCAATGGAATCCCAAACCTGATTCCGGTAATGTTTCAACCTTCCATTTTTTACCTGGAAAAGGCTTCTCACTTGCTTTACAATCAATTCTGCATCACCACGAGCCAGAAGATTCTTTACACCTTGTTCTTTGGCCACTTGCAGTCCAAGAATGAGAGCCTCATACTCTGCTGTATTATTAGTATTTTCGAATTGCAACTTAAATGAAAAAGGATGAAGGCTCCTTCAGGTGACACCAAAGAGGACACCAGCTCCGAACCACCACGAGGAACAACTTCCATCAAACTCTAAAATCCAAACACCATTAGGATCTTTAGGTGACACTTTGGGAAGTTGGATTTCATCAGGGGACATAATCATGTAGTTGCCATGACCCATATCCTCATAGAGTATTTGTGCTTTAGGATCATCCATTTTTTGTACAATATACTCAGATTTCTTCTCAGGCATCAACTTCTTCATTTGTCCATTAACAGGTATGAGTGCATGTGACCAATCCATTTGAATTTCTCCACCCACATCCTTACAAAAGTTCCTACTTAGCAACATCCCATATGAAGGAGGAATATCTGCTACTAAGATGGTAGCCAAAACTCTCTTTTCAGGCAAAGCAGCAAAAGCCACTTGTGCATCTTTAATTCTTCCGACCAGGGGCACTTCCTTACTCTCCATGGAGTAACAAGATCCATAAGTGCGTGTGAGGGTCAAGCCTAAAGCATGAGCTACTTTAGCAGGCATCACATTATCTGAGGCTCCTGAGTCAATGACACAATTACTGAGCCTATGACCAGCTATAAGAAGTGTTACATAAAATGGTTTAATTTTGTCATTAGGTGAGGTGACAACAGCTACCAGACTAGGCTGTGGTGCAGAAGAAGGAGTAGGTAAAAGGCCTTTAGAGGTGGTTTTAGAATGGGAATTAACAAATTGAATCATTTTGGCAAAAGCTTTGGGATGGGTTTGATAATACTCAGCCTCTGAGATTTGAACCTTAGTCTTTTTCAGATGATCAATAATATCAAAAGACCCAGAAGTGGACGGGCCATCATCATTTGAGATCCTAGGTTTATCAACTTTAGGAGAAAAAGAAGTAACTTTACTAGTAGAACCGCTCTGTCCCGAATACTAGTGAGAAAGGAGTTGCTCCCGTTGGTGTTCTTATTGAGGTTCGGTGGGCCCATAAGGCCGGATATAACTTCAAGTGTCAATCTCATTTGTTTTCTTTTGCCGTTTTAAGGAGAATAGCTTTTAGTGTTTTATTTGTTGCTTCACTGTCCGTTGGCTTGAGGGTAATACAAGGAAGTCATGATGATGGCTTATTTTAAATTTATTACAAAGTTCACAAACTTTGTCATTCTTAAAAGAATTCCCATTATCTCGAGATAATGACTTGCGAGACACCATACCTGCAAATTATTTGGTTCAAAATGAATTTGGCGATTACATAGAACCCAAGATACAGAGTAGTAAGAGGCATAGCCTCTACCCACTTGGTGAAATATTCAAAGTGGCCGTGATTATAAAATTATGGCCATCTATGACAAGGGAGAGAATTTCCCTATCAATTCGAGACCCCACATAGAAAAGGGCCATGGAGTAGCAATTGGTTGTAGAGCTTGTGCTGGCATGTGGATCTCATGGGAGAACTCTTGGCACTTATGACACCTTCGTACAAAATCTACTGCGTCGTGTCCTAGAGTGGGCCAGAAATAGCCCATTCGATGTATTTTGCGAGTGGTAGCATGGCCACCGAAGTGGCCTCCACACATTCCACTGTGAGATTCGTAGAGAATCTTCTTGGATTCTTCTGTGTCGACACATCTTAGGAGCATTCCATCGAATGCTTTTCGATAGAGCACTTGCTCTATAATGACGTATTTGGTGTACCAGGGACACTCAGAGATAGGAGGTCTAGTTTCAATGTAGTATACGCACTCATTGGGAAAGTCTAGATTTACTAGATCGCCTCCATCTAATGGGTTATTAGCTAACCAATCCACGATGATTTTTCCTTTAACCGACTTCTGATTTACAAATGTTAATTCAAATTCCCCCATTAAGGTTATAAAACGTCCAGCCTTCTTAGACAAGGACCCTTGTGTGAGGAAAGTTCGTAAATGGTCCATTTTTACCATGACCCTTGTTTCTTGATTCAGACATATAGTGTCTTAAGCATTTGGTTGCAAAGACTATGGCGAGGCATTCTCGTTCTGCTTGTGTATAATGTGTTTCATAATCAAGCAATGTTCGGCTAATGAAATAAATCGCGCTCTCTCTTGTCATCGTCCTCTTGGGCCAACATACAGGCCAGTGAGACATCGGTAGCTCGTGAATATAAAATTAACGGGTGGTCTAGCTTAGGTGGCATTAGCGTAGGTGGTGATAACAGGAAACACTTAACTGCATCAAAAGCTTTATTGCAATCTTCAGTCCAATCAATACTATAATATTTCTTGAGTAGATTGTTGATTGGATGAATGGTGAAACTTAAGTCCGGGATGAATCTCCGAATTGCACCAAGTTTTCCGAGAAATGACCTGATTCCAGATTCATTCGAAGGTGGGACCATTTCGAGGACAGCCCAAATTTTGGTTGGATCAACATCTATCCTCAGTGACAATATGATGTAACCTAGGAGCTTTCCTCCTGTTACACCAAAGACGCATTTCTCTGGATTTAGTGTGACTCCGTATTCTATTAGACGTGAAAGAATGATGCGGAGCACCTCCGGGTGGTCACAGCGCTTCTTGGCCTTAGCCAACAAGTCATCTACGTAGGACTCCACAATTTTATGAATTAGATCATGAAATATATATGTCATAGCTCGCTGGTATGTAGCACCAGCATTCTTGAGACCGAATGGCATAACAACGATAGCAATAGGTTCCCCAAGGAGTTATAAATGTGGTTTTAGCTTGGTCTTGTTCAGATATTCTGATTTGATTGTATCCCGAGAATCCATCCATGAGAGACAAAAGTTCAAATCCAGCTGTTGCATCAACAATGACATCTATGGATGGTAATGGGAAGTCATCTTTAGGACACGCTTTGTTAATGTCTCGGAAATCTATGCAAATGCATATCTTCCCATTATTTTTTAGAACGGGAACGATATTAGATACCCATTGAGAGTAATCGACTGGTTTGATGAATCCTACTTGGAGGAGTTTTATTACTTCCTCTTTCACCATGAGAGCTACCTTAGGTTTCATGGGTCTTGATTTTTGTTTAACTGGCTTTGCATCAGATTTAGTGACGAGGTTGTGCACCGCAATGTGGGGTGTAACTCCTGTCATTTCCTTATAATTAAATGCGAAAGCCTTCTGATGTTCCTTGAGGATTCGAGTGTGTATTTCTACTTCTTCTGGGGTTAGCGAGGATCCTAGTTTCAAGATCTTTGGTTCATCCTCCGTTCCGATGTTAACATCAATTGTCTCTTCGATTAAGGAGGCATTACCTTCTTCAAACTCAGGTGGGGCTGGAGGTAAATCCAAATTGTCCCTATTTTCTACTGTGTATACGCTAGGTTCCATTTGCGAGGGAAGCTCCATCATGGGATTTCCGAAGTAGGAAGACGAATGCGGGATTAAAGACAAATCTACCATATGATAGGAGAGATGTAATGCCGCATAGGCATTTAAGTAATTCAGAGTGGCCATATCACTATCAATGTGGTCTAGGATAGTAGATTCATTTCCGTTTAAAAGAGAATTTGTCATTGTTTTTATCAATGGTTCATCACGAAGGGATACCATGAAATGGGTATCCTCTAACTTACTGTTTGGAGTAAAGCGTGATGCCGAGGTTGCTATAGAATCAGTGAGAAGATTGTGTTCTCGTGGGATTGCTTCAATTGATATGAAGTCAAACTCCTTGCTTAAATCTAATACAGCTATTTTGTAAAGTTGTAAGTGCTCGGCTTTGGTTTCATATATCTCAGAGACTTGGTTTGCTACCAATTGTGAGTCTCCTAACACCCTGATGTTATTAACACCGATCCTTTTGGCTAAAATGAGGCCAAGGAGGAGGGCTTCGTACTCAGTGCCATTGTTTGTACATTCAAAATTTAGTTTGAAGGCGAAAGGTAAGACTTTTCCTTCAGGGGAAGTAAAGATTACACCTGCCCCCGCTCCGTAACGACATCTAGCTCCATCAAAATGGAGTGTCCAATATTTAGCTGGGAATATGGACGCTGGGATATCTGTTGTGTTTTCGCATTCTACTTCCACCATACAGAGATCCACCGCTGGGAGAGAACCGACACCCAGGGAATATCCCACGCCTACAGAATCAAATGGTAAGAACATTGGTAGATCTTGTTCTATTAATTCAACAATTTTTGCAGTAGTTCCTAATGATACTATTTCTACAGTGTTAGCCTCATCTTTGGGGTTGGGGTTGCCTTGGCTAGGCTCATAGTTTCAAGATTTGTCGTAGGTACCAACCTTTCTTTTGGTTTTGCGTCGGTAGGTTTGTTAAGTTGGTTTGTTGGGAGTTCAAACTCTGAGTGCATGCACTGGTCTTTTCTTTAAGTCAGCTAGGTGTACATCGAATGGTTTTGGATCACCTTTGGCCACAAATATCTTTCCTAAGTGTAAAAACCTTACTTCTTGAAATAGCGTAGAAGGGATTACCTTCATGCGGTGTATCCAGGGTCGGGGATCATATTATAGTTAGTTTCCTGATCTATAATATAAAACTCAATCAAGATGGTTTTGGGTCCTAAGGTGACCGGTAATATTATAGTTCCAACCAAGGTGGCTTTAAAACTATCATAGCCTCTTAGTGTGTTTCGAGTTGTGGAACAATTGGTTTCTCCATACCCTAGATTTTGAAGGAAAGAGAAGGGGACTATATTAACTGCCGCCCCATCGTCTATCATTGCACGCTTTACATAGTTGTTATAAACCCATACTTGCAAATGTAAGGTTGGATCACCTCGACAAGTGATCTCAAAGATCTGTCGGCATTTTGTTTATCTCGAATATGAATTCGACATCCCTATCCGCCTACCCTGGAGGATGAACATCGAAGTCTATATGATTTACCTGTGTTTCAGGAGGCGGAGTGATGTTAATTAAATGGCCCAAACCTAATGCCTCTAAAAGAGCAGCCACAGAGCGGGGGAATTTTTAATAAATCCAAAAAGGAGATGTGTGAGAAGGTTTTTGTTAGGTTGTTAATTAAATCATAGGCACCCACAGGTTTTGTTACGATTTGTTGGATGTCATCCGTCTCCGTGGTGTGGCTTGGACTTGGCTGAGAGAAATACTCTCGTGTCCTTGTTACAACTTCGATGGGTAGTTCGGCATCTAATTCTACTAAACCGACTATCTTAGGTCATGGCTGACTTCCTAATTGTGGTGCAACTGATGGATTTAATGAAGTTGAGGCTTCATGATCATTGTTTCCCGTCATTATGCTTTTGTTTGTCCCATTTGGACTTAGCCTATTGTTATCGTGATTTGGGAGTGGATCATTAAAGATCTTGAGGGGTGCATTTTGAGGGGAAACTACCCCTGTGAAGGTATTTGATGCTGGTGACATAGGATCTGCCAAGAACATATCCATGAAAAGTTGTCTTTGTTCATCTGGCAAGCGTTGCATGAATTTGTTGTAGTCATGGCACATTCTAGTGTCATGGTCCCTAATTTTGTGGAAACCATAATACAAATTAGGATTGTAATTCCAATTTTGTTGGTTTGGTGCGTATTGTGGTCCAAAATTTTGATCAAACCGTTGTCTACTAGGATTAAAATTTTGTGTTTGTTGTCTTTGGTTTGAATTCTGGTTTTGGTATCTAGTTGAATTTTGGCTTGGACCCTCTGTGGGATTTCACCGTTGTTGTTTTTATTGTTGTTGTGGATGGTTAAAATCCACTGTATTGATTGTTGGGGTAAATTTGTTGTTTCGTTGATTGTTCATTAGTGGTGAAGTATTCACGCTTTTACCTTTTAGGCTGATCGGTTACTCCATCTGTTGTTACACCCCGATTTTTATTAAGGATTTTAGGTCCTTGATTGACGTTCATGGTAGTAGGATAAGCTGTAGTGTTCTGGTTAGAGGTGACTAACCTCCCATTTTCTCCATATGTTTTGCAACCACTATCAATTGTTGCTTGATCTATTCGAAGAGCACTCTCAAGTACTTCATCGTAAGTTCTTAATGGGAACTTCTGGACTTCTTCCTTCACCTCTCTGCTAAGAGAATGAAGGAATAAATCACATAGTTCCATCTGATCCATGTTCGGAGCACTTGCCGAAGAATAAAGAACTGTACGCCACCTTTGGATGAAATGGGTGACAGATTCATTGTGTTCTTGTTTAATGTGCAAGAATTCCCTGATTCCTATCCTTAATAGTTTATTCATGTCAAAGGCCTTAATGAACTCTGAAACGAGTTGTTTGAATGAATGGATGGAAGCCTCAGGTATTCTATAATACCAGTCGAGAGCGATACCCTCCAAAGTTTTGGGGAATATTTTAGCAACAACCCCATCCCATGGGAGTAGTTCTCGAATGGCTGTAGCGTAAGCTTTGATATGTGCGTTTGGATCTCCCTCACCTTTGTATTTGGGCAAATCGGGAAGAGGTCTTGGAAGCATGACGCTTCGTATGGTGAAATCTAAGGGCTCTTTCAAGTATTCTGAATATGTCCCTATCGCATAGGTTTTGACCATTGATGGTGCTGCTGAGGGAGCGGCGGTGGAATGGGTTGTTGATATGGCATTGCATATGCATTGGTAGGGGCATAAGGAAACCCCTGTGGTTGAGTAAAAATACCAGGAGAGGAGAACATATCCCCTTGTGGTGATTTGGAGTACATGTTTAAGTATGAAGGGGTATTGTCCAAGAATGGATTATTTTGTACTAGACCGGGAGGAACAGCGTTAGAAATGGTGGGTCTAGTTGGCATTTGTTGTGAATACTGAGGAGTCATGCCTAACGTGCCTACTCCTGTGAGGAGGTCTACTTGACTAGGATGGTGTGGGGGATTGGAACTTCCTGCTTGCATGAATTGAGAATTTTGGCTTGCTTGGGCAAGTTCTAATCCTCTCACTTTTTCTACTAATGTTGAAATGACTTCATTTGGTGAAGTCACGGTGTTTTGCCGTAGTGGCGTTTGTTGTATATCATGGTGTTGTATAGGCATGTGATATCCCACTATGAACTGATTGCTGCCCTGCCAAGTTTCCCCGAGGGCATTTCCTATATGTAGTGGCATGGAGGTATTTTCTTGAAAAGAGACCTCGGGTTGTGTTTGTAAACCTCCTATAGGTGGGTACATACTTCGAGAACGTTGGTCATTCCTGGCATAACGTACCAAATGTTCATCGTCTAAACCTCGGTATGAGTCTGATTGTCTACTAATTTGTGGTCTAAGCAGCATCTGAGGAGATGAACCAAATTCTCCAGTGAACATCATGTTATTCGAGCCTGAAGGCTTTGTTTTTTATGTTTGAGTGAGCTGATCTAACTCCTCAGTTTGAAACGATGAGTTATATCTGATCTTTGGAAGTTGTGTTGACAACTAGTTAGTTGAGTAGTTGTCACCCCATACTGAGAGTGAGGGTGATGATTGTCTATTTTTTTGGGCGTAGTAAGCCTCAAGGCCCAAGAGGGGCCTACCATATGCATCAAATCCCGACATATTCGGGGGGTATATGAATACCCACAGAACAATGGGAAGGAGCGAAGGTGATAGTAAAAACTGATAAGGTAGTATAAATCTAACTCCAAATCAGAAGGTAGAAAGTTCACGTCGGGTTCACCAATTTTGTACAATGGAAAAGTGACAAGCGAGCGTGGGAATCTACAAGTAACTCTTCCTCGCACCCGACCTCCCGAGGTCATGCCGAGACAGCCGGTGGGGATGGAATATGTATGGGATGCAGACAGACTAGTTAGGCAATCTAATGTCTTCAATACGTACTAGTGGAATTTGTGAATCTAAGGCAAAGAAGGCCCTTCTAACCTGAACTGGTGTGATAGATCGATCGGTAAGGATGACTGCTTGAAGGCTCCAATCAATATCGAGCTCTGGCGTGATTCGATCTATGGGTTATGGAATACGTGAAAAATGACCTGGGATAGTTTCATGTATGTCTTTAGATAAGGTCATATGGTAGATGGTAAATATAGTTGACTCTATGGACGATTCTCTGGCCTAGTCTAGAACTCTCTATCTTTGTTAGTTGTTTTATCTAGTAAGGATAACTGTTCGATGATGATAGGTGGAAGTGGAGTGGATCTAAATACTAGTGTGCGTAGGCCAGTGTCTATGTCTGATTGACTTACGGATTTGTTGGGTTGCGGGATTTGTGGATCACAACCGTAGACTCTTGGTTGTTGCGATCCTGCTATGGTCATGTGTAGAGTTAGTTCCTAATCCCTAACACCTAGTAATCGTATGCTTTCTCAGCCTCTATATTCAAAACTAATAGTTGCGTGCGATCTTCTCAGAGTGCCTCAAAGGTGTTTTTGCAACCTGAATTCTTAGGTGGTATCTATATCTGTAAGAGTGTATCCTATGTATGGCTATGGGACCAAAGGATCGCAACCAAAGGTTTGTTCTCTTTCAACACCTTCTACAGTCATATGGATGTTACCTAGGGTAATCTATAGTTTGGTTGATTCGACCAAAATGTGTGCGCTTGGTCGTCTTCTATGTTTAATCCTCTCAACTGGGAATTGATTTGTTGTAAGCTTATCGTTGTTTGGAAGACTTGGATCCTAATATTTTGATCTATATCGATTATTGCTGTGATGAGATTGGGTTGGGACATGATTGGCTCCAATACGTATTCCCTGGGCTCCCTAGGTCCCGTGATTGTCATACAAAAGTAATAATGTAAATTAACTACGGCAAAGTGAAATTTAACTATTTTGAATATATTTATAGCATATATGATTTCTCTATTTTTGTATTTTCTGATGAACTATTCGAATGAATTTAGCAACTAATTTGATACATCTAGAAATCGACAATTTAAGATGACAATTTAAAACAAACAAGATAACCGAGTATAGCTATTTGTCTCATGCAATTTGTAGATCTACTCTAAACAATGAAATAAATGTTCTAATCTATTTGCAAGACTCGGATCCTACCTCGAAGTGAGGAATGAATCATAGTCTCTTAGAAACTATCAATCCCCACAACTCCTTGGCAATATCGAAAGTAAAATTAACTGAAATAAAGCAATTAACTACTCTATTTGATATGATTCTAATTTAGAACTTTGAAAGCTAGAACACGGATTCTGCAGTAATGTGCGAATCTGACGGCGGTGTGTGTGATCTTGTCCCCTCGGTGTGATCTCCTCGTTCCTTCATGTTCACATGGATCCGAGAAAACGTGTAATGCTAGCATTAACAGAAGTAGATATTGGGACAAAGGCAGCTCAAGATACAAACCGAATACAATGTGAGAAGGATAGGGATAGCGCAAGAGTACGAGCTTGGCTTATGCAATTCCTAGCGGGATTTATTGCGAGTCATGCAACATGAAATGTCCAGAACACAAACTATCCTGTTTGAGGAGCAAAACCTGTAACTTTAATGGCTTCCTATTGATAAATAGACTATCCTATTCCAATGGATTGGATAAAATAACAGCAGCACTTGCACAAGATGGATATGTGGCTTACTAACAGTAAAACAATGTTAACTAAGCATGCAATGAAAGAAACTAAGCACTCTAAGTAAAATGAAATATAAATCTATTGCAAAGAGAAATCAGAGGCAAATTTTGAGGGGCCATTTGCTTGAGCACAAGCCATCTATTTATAGCATTTATGTTTACCTAAGGTAAAAACCAAGTAGAACTCTTAAACTATAAACAATGGCAAAACACTATTCCAGGGAACCAAATCATAAATGCAAACTTATGGCGGTGAAAGAAAGTGGTAAAACGTTGAAATTACATGAGTCGTGTTAAAAGAGCTTTCTGGAAAATGCGTAAAGGACCACCGCCCTGAGCAAGGCGGCGGTCACGAGACCGCCGCCCAGGCAGGGCAGCGGTTTCGTCACTGAAGAGAAAAAGGCCAAGAAAAGAGGGGAAAAGGGAAAAACAAATCACGTGGGGGCTAAGCGGGGCATGCGAGATGTTAAAGCACACTTGGAGATATTTTCCGGATCCCGAACACCTTGCGAGGAGACCTGTATCATCATTGGGGCACATGTCACGTTATTTTGGCGATCAAATACCTTACAATTTTGGGTACGTCATGCACACCTTCAATCGGTCGTCATTTTATCTCACAGACTTTCGGACCATTGTCAACATTTTCATCATCTCCTCCGTAAAACGTTCATTTTGAATGGGATGAGCGTTGCCAAAAGCCTTTGATCATCTCAAAGCTTATCTTCTTTCTCCACCTGTGCTTATACCTCTACACAAGGGGGAGCCATTCTATCTTTATATTTCTGTGACTAACCATGCTCTGGGAGCCATGATATCACATTGAGATGCTAATGGTAAGGAACAAGCCGTCTATTATATCAGTTGCACTCTTCATGAGTATGAAATGCACTATTCTCAAGTGAAAAAGCTGTGTTGTGCTCTCTTCTTTGCAACTTCAAAACTTCGTCATTACCTTCTTAATCATAAAACCTACATTGTTATAAGTGTCAATCCACTCAAGAAAATGCATGTGAAACCTTATCACAATGATCGTATCACTCGTTGGCTCATGCTCATGATAGAGTTTGACCTCGATTTCATCTCACAGAAATCTATCAAGGGTCATGTCATTGCAAATCAATTAGCTGATACTCCTCTTCCGGACACTCAAGTCCCCCTCGCTTAATTCCCAGATGAGTACATCCAACAAATTGATATCGGTCTGTCTCTATTTAAAGTAAAACTCTTCTTTGATGGGTCCAAGTGTCAGCAAGGGGGAGGCACAGGTTTTTTCATGATTCCTCCTTGGGGTGCACCTATCCCTGTCGAACACAAGCTTAACTTTAAATGTACCAATAATATGAATATAAAGCTCTCATTTTAGGTCTTCAAAATGCCATTAATCTCGGTGCTCGCCATATCGACATCTTTGGTGACTCTGAGCTCATCGTTAATCAAGTCACTGGTGTCTATCAATGTAAAAATGATATCCTTCAAAAATATCGCGATATCGTTCTCTTTCAGCTTCAATCTTTCAATAAATTTACCATCCAAGCTATTCCTCACACTGTAAACTGATTTGTAGATACGATGGCTTCTTTAGCCTCACTTATTCCTCCATTCACTAAAGACTCACGAATTTATGTGGTTGTTCAACATTTAGACCAACCATCTCATCTCAAGCAGTTGACTTCAATCAACATTGTCACAACTAACACTCAAGATGAGTGGTATTAGCACATTTTTTATTATCTATCCTATTCAGTGCTTCCTCCAGATTTGACTTCCAATGGTAGAAGATCTTTTATCCAACGACGCAAACCGCTATACTATTTTGGGTGGAATCCTTTACAAACGTGGCTTTGATGGTATTTTGCTTCGGTGCCTCAAAACCCCTGAATCATCTAAAGCCATTCGGAGGTCCACGACGGTATCTGTGGTGGAAACTTTGGTGGTTTGGCCATGGCTAAGCGCATCCTACGTTTAGGCTATTATTGGCCTTCTCTTAATCAAGACTACTGCGACTATGTCAAGAAATGTGTCAAGTGTCAACAACATGCTAATCTCACACATATCCCTAGCTAGGCCTTGCAACCTGCAGCGGATTTGTGGCCTTTTTCACAATGGGGTCTTAATCTCGTTGGCCTCATCAATCCATGCTCTTCACAACAACATCACTCTATCATTACTGCCACAAAATACTTCACTAAATGGGTGGAGGCTATTCCTCTTTAATCCACCAAAACTAAACCTATCATTGATTTTTTCTATCGACACATCATTTGTTGCTTTGGTGTTCCTCATAAACTCAATTCTGAAAAATGGCAAGTCTTTCAAAAACAAAGATTTGCAAAAACTTTATGACACCTTCAATATTAAACTCAATTTTTCTTCTCCATACTATCCACAATCTAATTGCTAAGTGAGGTCACTAATAAAACTTTACGTAATATCCTCACAAAGGTAACT
Organism: Taxus wallichiana var. yunnanensis; assembly: GCA_018340775.1. Lineage (NCBI taxonomy): Eukaryota > Viridiplantae > Streptophyta > Pinopsida > Cupressales > Taxaceae > Taxus > Taxus wallichiana. The sequence continues at coordinate 820,930,584 of CM031235.1, forward strand.
AGTCGAGCCGGGTAGGCATTGGCACTTACACATCCCTTTGCTCTCTTGGCTTATCGGACTAGCATTCGTACCCTATTGGCGCTACTCCTTTCTCTCTCGTCTATGGTTCGAGGTTGTCCTTCCTTTGGAAGTCCATATTCCCTCTCTTCACGTCTCTCTCGGAGAGTTTGTCTCTCGATGAGGACTGCATCAAAACCATCTAGCAAAGCTTGAGTTGTTAGATAAATGTCGCTTTAACGCTCTTGAACATCATCAAGTCTATCTTGAGCATGTTAAGTGTGCTTATAACAAGCATTTGCAGCAACGTGACTTCCAAGTTGGAGATCTTGTTCTTAAAGAAAACCAAAATGTCACTACTCCGGAAAGGACTCAACGTGGTAAGTTTTCTCCTAACTGGATGGGACCGTACATTATCACTCATAAGTATGGGTCTGGGCTTATTTCATGTCTTCCATGAATGGTATACCTGAAATGGGCCTCTTAATGCTTTACATCTAAGGCCCTCCTACTATTAAAATCTATCTTACACGATCTTAGTCGCAAAACAAATCTTTTCATCCATCTAGCAACCAGTCATGCATTTTGTAGTGATTCGAAACTATGTGGTTCTCCACGTTATGTCTTTTATACCTTAAATATGAGTATCGTGGCTCTACTCATGGCATTTTCCTTACGAATTTGTTCCTTCTCATGGTAGGAATACCTTAATCACTACTTCATCCACCCTAGGTGTTCATCTTGATCAAAACCACTTGGGGGCATGAGTACGTGCTTATACACATTTTCTTCCCCTCTATCTGATCTATTTGGTCTAAACTCAGCTTCTTCCAAAGCTCAAAAAAAAAGAGAGAGAAAAGAGATGTTATCCTAGTCCCAAAAGATATACTGGTCCCTCGAAGGATAGATATCCATGCCTTATCAAATAAAATCAAAAATATAGACCATTCCTCGAAGGATGGCTACCATCAAAATCAAAATACAGACCGCTCCCTTGAAGGATGGCTATTTGTTTTATGGCATTTTCAGCCTTTGCAGTAACAAACTTCCTCTATTGGCTAGTTTTTTCACTTTTTAGCATCTCTAAAATACTTCCCGTATTGATCAGTCTTTCTATATCTAGCAAACTTCCCGCATCGATCAATTTTCTTTTCTATCAAAAGAAAGGAAAAATCATGAAGCTATGATATGAGACCTTTTCGATCATATGGAGATCTTGTCTTCCCCATGTGGGAACGTATTTAATCCTTCCTGTGTTCTGACGAGATGTGTACTTCTCTCTCATCCTTATCTACCTCCTAGATCTAGTTTGCAACTAACTAGTGTCAGGTTTATTTTATCCACGTCTATGGCCTTATGTGCATCATCTTTCGATTTACCATCAAGGTCTCTATTTATGGTTGGTTAGGGGCCTAACTTATCATTCTTTTTCCTATCTAGGTGTAGTGCTTTTTATTTCTAAGGGATAATATCATTACATCACTTTCTTTCAAAAAATACATTTCCCATGTTTATTTGTTGTTCATCCAGTTAAATTGACATTTAACATGTTAATTTACTCAATCAAGTCTATCATTTATCTATGCTCATCTTATTTATCTCATATAATGTCATCAAAAAGCATGTATTAAAAACACATGTGGATCCATCTATCTATATCATTTAATTGAAATGACATCTTAAACATGTTAATTTAATCAACCATTTATCCATGACAAATCAATCAAATCACATATATTCATCTATCATCTATAACATTCATCTCGTATCCATCAAAATTGCATAACATCTGTCCCTATCTATCGAAATTAAATGCATGAATCCAATCACATAACACAAAATGATGAATATATATACATATATCTATCTGTATAAAAGAATGTATGGCTTCCAATCAAGCCGTATACATCGTATCTAAAGAAAAATGCCTTCAACTCGAGGCTACATCAGTATATCTCTACAAAATATCACATCTATATAGTAAAATCAGATAGGTGGAAAACACTATCTCCTCCTCCCTCCTCAGGTCCGGGCTGTCTCTCCTAACCATATCCTACAGAGCTGGAGATGCCTGCCGACATGGCCCTCCGAGGCACCGCCAAGCAATAGTTATCGTTATCCTTCTCCTCACTCCATACCGAGGCACATCTGGGGTGTGTTGTGTCAGGGCATCCTCATAATATCTCACCTCGGCAGGAGAGCCTGATAGGTACTCAAAATCACCATGTCGGGTGCTCGCAATGGTGTTGCTACTGGTGGTGGTCCTCCTACTACCGCACCCTATGCCCCTAACTCTGAGGTGGTGCTTGTATCACCATATTTGGCCCTAAGGGCCTCCTTATGCTTGTGATATCAATCTCTCTGTTGGATCATTGTATCCTGCTCTCCTAATGAGTGGTGTCTCTCTCCTATATCAAGGTGTCCCTCTCCTCTGTCAAAGTCCTAATCTCCTTGAGGGTAGCCTGGTGTGTCTGTATCAAGGCAACATGCTCTCCCTCAAGTCTCTCTAGCACTACTGCTAGATCCTCCTCACCTGCCTCTGTAGATGTTGGGAGATGTCGTGGCAGCTCCGCATGGTACCATGCCTCGTAGCCCTCATCCACTCCTACATCATCATCATCATCTATGGGAGGTGGGGCCTCCCTGAGTGGATCTACTGGAATCAGTATAGGTAGGTTTGTCTCCTGTTATCCCGTCTGTATGGTGTATATATAGTCGAGATGATCTGAATCAAACCAAACTGCCTCATCACCTATATAAATGGGACTCACTCTAAGAGCTCTGGCATGTGGCCCCTGACCACCCTATTGTGTCTCAACTCCACCATGTGGGCATCCTGTCTAGCCCATATCGGATAGACCCTGTATGGTCTCCATATCACCTATGCTGGTGTTAGAGTCCTGAATCTCTTTGCATACCACTCTATGGATCTCCCTATATCTCCTGGGGCCATGTCTACCCACCATTTTCAGAATCCATACTCAAGGACTCCCTCTGCTCCTGGCATCCATGGAAGCCCAGATGGCCTGATCATTGATATATGCTCATATGCCCAGCAATGGAGCACAAAACTCACGTCTATCCCAGTCTGCCTGCATATGGTATACATCCACAACTCATAATATATTTGTGCTAGTAGTGCGTCAGCAAATGCAAACACCTACATGAACTCTAGGATATCACAGACACAGTCAAGTAGGAGTAGTGGGAACCATCCACCTCCGAAATCTGGTAATGCATAGTATGAGATAGCCATCTAGATCAGGGCTATCAATCTACTCCTGGGGTCATCCTATCGGTACTGTGAGGCTATCCTCATAGCCCCAGACACTATCTCTACATCATCTAGCCTTGTCCCCATATAATTGTACAAGGGCCCTCCTCTGCTGCTCCCATGGGCTGATCTCTATCAGGTCCCCTGTGTCCAGAACACGAGGATCCTATAGATTTCCTCATGGGTGATGGTCATCTCACCCATCCGAAACCAAAATGGTCAAGTCTCAGCTATCCCACCGCTGCACCAATGCTCACATGAGCTCCACGTCTCAAGGTACCCACCTATAATAACAAAAACCCCTAGTCCGGATAACTCCAGATGGCACCACTCAGCATCTGTCACATCTGCAGTATGGTCTCCAGTAGCTCAGGAATAGCATCCCACATGTGTAGGACCTCTTGTGCTTACATCATATCAAACATCGTCATTAGTTTCATATTTATCAAAATCCACATCATTAAATTTTCATCAAAATCTTTCTCAAAAAGCTTCCAAATGTCACTTTTTTCAATCGGAACCGTTTACTTGATAGTGACACCGATTGTATTACAATCAACATCGATCGCTTTCTAATTGGCACCGATTTTTTCAATCGACGCCAACTACAAGGCAGAGCACTAAAAAAGCCTTCTTGCCTCCTACTATAAAAAAACATGAAAAATAAACAAAACGCTAAATCTACGAAGCTAAGGAAGGCTCACTTACCCCTAGCCGTGTCCTCTTCCTCTTCTAACCACTTCTAGAAGCTTCCATGTTGCTCAAATTCAATTTTTGACTTTTTCTAAATCAATCGTCGCAGTGCAAATGAATCGTTACCATTCACCTTTTCTATACTTATAGGTTTTTGGAGCGGTCAGCACCGATTAGTTTGATCGGCACTGATTTTTGTAGTCGACATCGATTGGTTCCCATGGGTGCCGATCGGGTATATTTTGATATATTTCATCCTCTGGTCCCACCAGGATGCGCTTCATCCTCATTTGTTATCCTGTCTTACGCATGTGTCACCCGTAACACATTACCGCCATCATTAATCCTTTCTTTTCGGTACTTGTACCTAGTCGCCTTGCATAGCCCCACGTGTGTGTCACTCGTAGCTTGGTTTTACTTGTCATTCCCTACCTGGGCATCTCATCATTATATCTTTTACATGTGCCACCCATAGCACACCTATTCTACCTAGTCTGGTAGCAATTCTATTACAAAGTCCACTGTAGTGGCCATATGTCAATTTTTATGGTGGCTTTCCTCTCAAGGTCATCACTTCATCCTTCTTGTCTAAGTGTTGATGCTTGGCTTGTTTATTTGATCATGGTTATGACCTTATTTTCACCTTTCAACTCATATTTTTGGTGTTATCGCCCATTCCAAGTTCTTCCCTGTACATGGGTAACTCGTATTTTTTACAACCTAAAGATAGCGGGTCTGTAGGCACTAACGTCATCTCATATGAAGACCGTCTAGTTGCCCCTACCAATGTGTCACTCTTTGGTTGTTGTTCTTTACTGATCACCTTTAACTCACCATCAGAGCCACTTACGTCATCTCATACAAAGACCATCTAGTCTGCCCTACCAATGTGAGTTCCTTCGGTCACTGCCTTTTTTGTTTTTCACGTGTGTCATCAATGATCAAATTTACTCTAGGTATCTCATTGGGGCATCATCCCTTCTACTCTTTCTCATCTATCCCTTTCAAACTTGGGATCGGTTGGCTCTTTTCGGGCCACCCCATCCCTAGTTTGAGGGGGAGCACATTATCAATGTTCTTCCTCTTCTTCCAACTCCTTGTTTTTGTCTTGTGGCATTACTTATCACAAGTTACTCGACAAAAGGGGCAAATGTAGACACCTAAAATTGGTTACCCAATTTAGTGTCCCCTGAGTTCGTTTATCCTCTTGGGAAACTCGCGCACCTTTATATCACCACTTCTCCCTTAGGGTATTACTTAAATATTTAATTTAAAGGCCTATCCTAAGTTTTCTCCACCCCATTATATTTCATCCATGGTTAATTAAACATTAACCATGTAATTCTATCTTCTTATATTTATTTCAACTACTTATCTACCCCATATCAATTTCCAACCTCCCATATCATTTTTATCCATCCATCCCACCTATTTCTCCTCTCCTAAAACCATGCAGTGGGATTTTTCCCGTATTTGAGTTGGAGGGATAATATTCTTATCCTTCCAATTCATTTCCTTTTTGCCACTTTGGGAGTCTATTCCCTGATCGGCACCAATTTTTCTGAGCGGTGCCGATTTTATCTCGCCAAGTGCCAATTATAAATTTACAATTTTATCTTGGTCCAGTTAGATTCAAAGAGCTGGTTTCCTAGAGATTACTTTTGCCTAAGTGATTAAAGAGATTATCAGAGAAAGAGAGTGAGTTTTGTGTAGTTTAATCCCTAAGAGGTGTATTGTTACTCATCTGTGTCTACAGCTCTTACGGGTCTCCACAGCTCCTTGGTCATCATCAATCATCAATCAAGTGTTTTTAGGTATTCCTCTTTGTTAGTTTCTGTAATTTCCTTTCGATCAACACCAATCCAGTCTAGTCGAATCTGATTAGTCTTTAATCAATGCTAGTTTATCCAAATCGGCACTGATCGGGCCTTTCTTTAGTTTTTGGGTTAGAATCCATCAATTTCTACCTTAGATCCCCTTTTTCATCTTCAATCTCTACTTTCTGATCAATCTTCAGTAATCTGGTCTTACGTCTAATCCGTTTTGCTTAGTTTGCTTTCTTCTTTTACTTTCTAGCCTTCTGATCTACCTGTGTGTCCAATCGACGCCGATCACCGCCCTAATCATCGACCCAAACAATCGATGCCGATCACTTCCTAATTGACACCGACTCGAAAATTGACACCAATCACCATCTCGATCGACATCGACCACTCTAGAGAAGGGTATAGAATTTAGGTAATGTAATTTCGGTGTTGTTTTTACTGCTTTCCTACTTTCTTCCGCTTTTGTTGTGGTTTTTACATTCTGTCTATTGTTTTTAATCAGAAAAACCTAAATATTTTCTTACATATTTTATCATGTATGTCTTTACTCTTGATTGAAAATGTGAATTGACATCCGCCGAGGAAGCTCATTACTTCTGGACCCGCTTTTCGGGTAGTTCACCCATATATCGTCTAACGTCATCTTTTTCTGCCAAGGATTTGTGCATCGCAGGTTTCTTAGATCTACTTTGCAGGATTGTTCGTGTGCGCCCATCTTGTCTCCATCGAATTCTCTCCATCTACATCTTCGGATCTTATCCAATCTATCAGGTATCGATTTCATTTGAGTTTTTCAGGGTTTTTGTGTTTAGTTTGGTGCATTAACTTGGACATGTAACAAGCGTGGAAATTCTTGATCTACACTAGAAAATACTAGAATCCTAAAATCCTTACAAATATTTTCAAAATACTAGAAAGGGTCATTTGTATTGACCCTATGATTGTTGAAGGATCCCTATCACCTTTGTGTAGATCCATGTCTCTATAGATATGGCGAAAAAATTCAAGAATATATAGTAATCTCTTCCCCTTCTGGTGAATGGGTTCGAAGGGTCGAATACAAGAAGATTTCTTTCGCTTTTTTCAAATACAAGCAAAAAGGTCATTTTCAAAAGGATTGCAGGAAGAGTCCTACCCCACTCAACATAGTTTGGAGAAAAATCATCAAGCCTCATGCGAAGTAAGGAGAAAAGGTATCTCTCCTTGCCCATATCAAGTTAGGAGGAGGAAAACCACAACAAAAGATTGTGTCTCCTAATCTCATGCATCTTGATTCAACTACCTATTCTATTGTCAAGGAAATTGCTTCGCTTTTTCAGGGCTCTACCCATCTCCTAGCCTTAATGCAAGAAGGCCTTGAAGTGGGCCATGGAGCCTCTTCTCAATCGTTATAGAAATGGGTGAGCAACTAAGAAATGGTAGAGGCAACCTTGGTAGTAAGTAGCAATGAAGAAGAAGATGCTTCGGGCTCGAGATGGAGAACCAAGGGCTAATTAGATTATTCATCACGCCCCATTCTTCCTATGCCATCTCTCACTCGAATAGACTCGCAAACCTAAGAACCCTCTAGACTTCCCTCAAAGGAACAACTCTCTAAACGGGAGATAGCTACTGGGAAACAACATCAATTAGGTTCCTTTTTCCATAAATCTTCAAGTAGGAGAGGTGGGTCCTCTCTCGAAGAAAGGATGAGGATATTTTCTTGGAGCGTTAAGGGTCTCAATACCCCTAACAAACAATGTCTACTCGTGAAGTATGTTACTGAGCAAGACGTGGATCTGTGTTTTATTCAAGAAACTAAAATGTCCAAAGCAAAGTGTTCAACGGGTTGGATGCGGAACTAAAAAGGTTGGTCTGGTTTTTTTGTGGATTCGGAAGGAGCGTCTGTGGTTTGGGCGTCTTGTGGAAGGTAAGAAAAGTGTTTATTGAGCCTCTTTCGATATAGAATAACTTTCAATGGTGTCATGTTGAATTTAAACATTCGCACAATATTTTTTCAATTTGTAATGTTTATTATCCTCACAATCCTATCAAGAACAGGGAAATTTGGTCCAGATTAGATGGCGATCTAAGGTCCTTTTCACAAGACAAAATCATTTTAGATGGGGACTTTAATGCTACCCTTTCTGATAAAGATAAGAGAGGTGGGGTTCGATGGCAACCACGCTCTCAACTGGATTTCACCTCTTTTTTTTTTCCTCTAATTTTGTGGATATTGAACCTAAGAGGGGTTGGTTCACTTGGACGAATAGATGTATGGGTTTTGGTAGTATGGCAATCATGTTGGATCATTTCTTGGTGTTGGAATCTTGGCTTCAAAATAATTACCTTATGGAAAGTGAAGTCCTGCCTCTTTCTAGTTCTGACCACTTTCCCATCTCCCTCAATGTTCAATTTGACATTCCTCCACGGAGATCCCCATTTAAATTCAAATTGATGTGGCTGCATGATCCCAATTTTCACAAAGAGATCAAATGTTGATGTTCATCCTTCAGGGTGATTGGGACCAAAATGTTCACTCTCTTAAAAAATTTATCCCTCCTCAAAGATAAATTGCTTGAATGGAATGCTTTTTCTTTCAAGAACATCTTTTTGGAAAAGTGGAGAGTGGAGAACAAGCTTCGGGCTTGAATGAAATCATTTTTAGGAATAGCATGGATCAAGTAGAATACTGGAAGGAAAAGGAGCTCCTCAATGAGTTAGGGGATCTCCTTCTCAAGGAAGATTCCTTTTGGAGGAATAAATCTAGGGAGGTTTGGTTAAAAGATGGTGATAAAAATACTAAATTTTTCCATTCATCAATTAAAGCTAAAAGAAATCAAAACTATATTTATAAGTTGAAGTCGAATGATGGCAACTATATTTCGTCGCAGGCTACTATTAATGAAGAATTTGTTTCATTCTTTCAAGGGTTTCTCAATGGGAGATTTGTTCTCTTCTCGACAAGTAGCAATTGTTATCCAAAATTCACCCCCCAGGGTAAATTTTGATAACATGCATTAAATTCTTCGGTCCCGAGCAAGATAGATTGATTCAAGGCAAAAAATCATGTTTCTAGGGTCCCCTCGAATTTTTTTCTAACTACCCTATCCAAGGAGAAAGGAGCAAGTTTTAAAAAAGGGTGGAACACTTTTTGGCATAGTAGACTTCTTCTTTCACCTCCAGTAAGTGATTGTTTGCAAGAATCAGATCTCTTCAAAGATTGTAACAGTTTTTCACCTCTCTGAGGTTGTAATGCAATGGTTTTGACATTGGAAATGATAATGTAAGCTTTGTGAATGGATTTCAGTCCTTTGTTTGTATTATTTACTTCATTTCAGACCCTAAATTATATCTTATCATCCTGTGTATGTTTTATGTTGTAATCTTTGGTTTGTGTCTATTTGCATGACAAAAATATTCACCACTCCTTTTTGGTGCATCACCATCTTTAGTTAGTTTCAATTTTTGCATTTCTATCCCTGTCTCCTTGCAATTTAGAGTAGGATTAGGATCTAAACCTCTGTAGTTGTGCAAGCATTAGATCTAAATCGAGGGGTTTGAGGAACCAGCCTCTAATCTGGAGATTCCTCTCTCGCCACAAGTCCCACACTTGGAGAGAGGTTTCCATGTTGTGTAATCACACTTTGGATGCACGAAGATCAATTTAGAACCTTGATTTGCGTCTAGGAGTGCTTTGTGATTCGCACTAACAGCTTTTGGCACGCCGGGTGGGACACTAGAGGTCTCATTTTTATTGCAGAAAAGTTGATGTGCATCTCTATGCGATTTTCTTGCTTAAAAGAGCTATTATTTGCATATCTGGCGACTCCAAGGGGAAGAATCAACTGGTTTCAGCAGTGCAGGCCTGAAAACTCATGAGAAGAGTCACCACAAGGTCAAGAGTTGGAGAAGAAGAAGTGCTATTTGAATACCTGCAATTATCTCCAAGAAGAAGGCAAAGAGGAAGAAGGATTCAAAGGTCTCCATCTCCACCAAACAGAACTCTCTCAACTCCACTGTAGGCCTTTCATTCACCAACAAGGGTTTTAAGACCAATCGAATGGCACAAAACAACCCCTATGTCAACTTCACAGGGCAGCAGACCCACTTGCCCTCAATGCACAACATCCAATTCCTATTGCAGCCTTGAAGAACATTCCCTACTTCACCGGAGAAAATCGACTACTCCGGTGATCATGTTAAAGATATTCCTAACCTTTGTGTAATTCATGAAATCAATGAGATGCAAGTGGCTATCAAGTTACTGGCATATTCATTCAAGGGTAAATCATTACAATGGTTTAGAAGCCTTGGAGCTGGTTCTATCACAAATTGGAATCAGTTGTGTATAGCACTTCATGAGCAATTTGGAGAAAAGGGAGACAACTTGTCTCTTTTGGAGCAGATGACAACCATCAAGAGAGCTCCCAATGAGCAGCTGACCGATTTCAACTTCAGATTTCAAAAGACTTGGGAGAGAATTCCAGGTGGCGCGGCCAACAGCAGAAGGTGCTTTTCTCTACTATCTCAAAGCTCTAAATTCTGATATTTCTATGTTGATTCAGTCCATGGGAGGCATAACTATCCCTATGGCTTATAGCATTGCCATTAGGGCTGAAAATTGTTTAATCCAAGCTGGCAAACTTGCCCCTAGACCTCCCATGCCATTGTTTCCAAGCTTAGAAATCCCAAACACCAATCAAGCACCTAGTTTGGCTCCTTCTCCCACTCCTAGAAATCAGAGTTCAAATGAAGCTTCCACTTCATCTCCAAATGCCCCAAATGAGCTTCAAGAAGTCATGAAGCAATTGCAAAACCTAGGCAATGAGCTGGTTACTCTCATAAGGCAGCAGGCCCAAGGTTTTAGACCTTCTTATCAACCCCAAGCCGAGCCTAACAGTAGCCATACCAACCACAAAGGCCTCCTAATCCAGTTGCAAATATGAATCAAACAAGGCCTCCTACCAATAGACCATTTCAGCCCTATAATCCAAATGTCATATCTGCCTCTAAGGCATTGGTGCCAACACAAAACAACATTGCTCAGGAGTATGACTGTGTTTTCCATGCAATGAGCCTCATAACCAATCCATGTGCTTCAATGGTGCTTTGAATCAAGCACTAATGGTGACAACTACTGGTGTGGAGGGTGAGGGCAGTCAAGGAAATAGCCAACAACAAGAAACATTCCAACAGCAATCTGCCCCAAATGACACCACATTGGTAAATTGGCAAGCAAAGGATTTTTGTGGCATGAATCAGGTAGTTTCTCAAGGTGTTGCAGCCAACACAAGGTCAAAAAGGAGGAATTTGGGTGAAGAACAGCCATTAGCCCCAACCAATCCACAACCTTCCATGGCTCCACAAATGGTTGGCAAGCAAAGTCCAATTTCAAATGCACAAGGGCAGCCAAGAACATCCCCTAGGCCAACTCAAATACCAGTTGTTGTTGCCCACATGCAAGGAGTGAATGTGCAAACCAAGGGACAAGCAAAGAGATCCTTCATCACCATTCAACATCATTGATCAGATGAAGAAGACAAATGTTAATATATAAATGTGGGAATCCCTATCTATCCCGTGCCAAAGAGATCTCGCTGTAAGTTGCCATGAAGGGCTGGCCAACTTCGAATCAGCAAGTCCAAATGCAAGACAAGGTACTTACAAATGTTTCCCACCTAAGGGAAATCATGAAGGACAACAAGGTAAAATGTTAAAGCCCCCTCCTTTCTATGTTTCATTGATCATTGGAAATTAGCTAGTGCACAATTGCATGATAGACTCCGGGCAAGTAGCTCGGTAATGCCTAAACAAATAGCTGATCAGCTAGGGCTCCAATATGAAACCATATCCAAAGGGGTAGTGCAACTAGATGGGATAGTAGTAACAACAGTTGGGGTGATTAGAAACTTGAGTCTTACCTTGCATGCATGTCCAAATGTTGTTGTTTTACAAGATGTATCGATTATAGACCTTTCCACCACTCTTTGCCCTATGCTTGTCAAGGGACTTCACACCAATATTTGGGGGTATTTGTCTCTGCTGATTGGTCACACATGCTTTTCGTAACAAGGTATGGAACTAAGGCTACAATCGGTCGAACCTATTGCAAACTTCCATATTGAGCCTTACACTCCAAGTCAGATTAATGCCAATTGCTCAAAGATTTGATCAAGAAGACCACCCAAGCACCGATGAAGTGACACTAAGGTTGGAAACATCCCGCATCTAACTCTTGATGAATGGGCAAACAAAATACATGCTTTTGATCCTTATCAATAAGTAGAAGAATCTGAGCTAGGGTCTATTGCATACACGAAGAAAATCAGCCTATTCCTAGCATCACCAAGCCAAACCACAAAGATGACAATGAGGTATGGCAGCTGTTTTTTGATGGATCAAGGAGTAGACAAGGTGCATGAGGTGGAGCTATGCTTGTTTCACCTCAAGGAGTAAAGTACTATTCAGCTTTTAGATTTCAGTTTGCATGCTCCAATAACACTGCTGAATATGAAGCCTTGGTGCAAGGGATGCATTGGGCAATAAAGAAGAAAATAAAGAACTTGCAAGTCTTTGGTGACAGTGTGTAACACCCCAGAATGTTGTTACTTTCTCCTGAGCATACAAGTGTTGATATGTGATTTCTTGTAAAAGGATGTGTTCCTCGATTGAGAAATCATGCTTGATATGTACTGTATTTCTTTGCAGATCTTTGACTGAGTCAGAATATGATTAGACTCTTTTATCTATTTCATTTTGTATCTGAGTTTAATCTGATCTCGGAATAAATTATAGAGTTATCCATCTATAAGATCTAGTCTTGGATCAGTGGAATTGATCCAAGTAATGCTTTAAGTTTGTTCATGATGATTTAAAATCACAGACCTTGAACAGGTTGCAAGGTTTAGCAGCATTGAATAAGCTAGTCAGGAGTATGACTCAGGCTGATCAAGTGAAATGGATTGGTTCCCGATATCGAAGAATATCTGGAAGGTCTCGATCGTGGACCAGGTAATAATTCGTTTACATACGATTCTGCAGCAGAACAGGAGCTAACCCTGTTCAAGAAGGTAAGAGGTAGGTCTTTTCTGAGTGTACAGAATGTAGACCTAACTGGAATTATTAAATGATTAGTAACCTAAGACTAAACCTAACCTAGGGGTTAGATTAGTGTTAATCTAACCTAGACCTAGGCTATGTGTTAATGTCCTAAGTTAGTATCTATGTGTAATATGGTTAGAATGAGTATTATCCTAAATTCTAACCTAAGATACTAACCTAACTATGAGCAAGAGTATAAAGGGGCCTATGGAGGGGTGCGAACCATGGGCGGCATTTTCTATGTTATTAAATGCATGGGATAAGGATGAGGGACAGGTCTTGGCGGAGGTTTTGGGGACGGCTAATCTGTGCCGACGTGGCAGGTCGCCAAAACTGGAAATGAACTTGGGATTTTGTTTGACTATCGCCAATTCTGGCGGTCGGTGGAAGTGGAGTTTTAGCGGGAAAGTTGGTTTAATTGCATTCAATATTCTCGGTAGTCGAGCTCGGAACTCGCGAGAAGGCATGCAAACAGGAAGTTTGTTGGTTTGTTTGGCTTGTCGCGATTTTCGGGTTTCTCTCTGCCTGTTCACTGGTTCTTCGCACCAGTCTTCTCTATGTTGCATGGCAAGTATGAACTTATCTAGCTCTTTTCTCTGTCAAGGAGGATATATATGTGATGGAGATAGCAAAATTTTGTTGGTCGCTCTAACTTGGAAAAGGAAAAGAAAGTCTGAGCTCTTCCAGTGGTCTGCTTCGGAAATTTGAGCAAAAATCCAGGCATGTTAGGCCCTAACCTTTAAAAATCTTACTGTCTTTCAAGTGATTTCATTAGAACAACTCTGTTCAAATGTTTTGAGAAAATAGATGATTTTCTATGAAGGTCTTGTTTGATTTTGGTACTGTATCTCTTCTGGTTCGAAATTTTCATTTATCCTTTGATGGGTGTTTATTAAATTCAAACTGTAGCATTAATTACTTGTGTTTGCATTCTGGCTTAATTATGCAAAACATGTGAAATGTAAGATTGCTCGGCCTGTTCGGCGTGAGCCCATGAATCGTTCCTGTGATGGGTATAGGCCATTGATTGTCTGTCGATTTTTGGTCGTTGATTCTTGTTTTGGAAACAGTCGAAAGAAATATTGATGGAACTGTTTGTTTGTTCAGTATTATGAAATCATTGTAAGCTCTGTCGTGGGTTTTAATGACAGTGGCTAATGATACTTTTTGGTTTCATTCTATCTTTTAAAATTGTTTAGGAATAGGTAACTATTGTGTTACAGTTTTCCTTTCGACTCGGTGGTAGTTGTTTTTCCTTGTTATTTTGGTAACGGGATCTAACCCGTTGACAGTGTACAGTATGGATATATGTATTTTATTCGGACGACTCTGTTGAGTCCATTGAATGATTCATATTGTGGACCACTGTTGAACTTCGTTTGAATATCTATTTGGATACTGGTAATTCGATTTTGTACTCGAAGAGTAACGGGTAGCACGACCTTTGTTATTTTACCTTTGTGTTGCAAGAATTTGTGGTTTAAACTCTTTGGATGAAATTCTACGTTTCTTTCCTGTGCGAAATGTTGGTAAGGGTACCGTTGGATTCCTTGTTTTGGAATTTCAGTATTCTGGTTCGTTTTTGCCTGATTATAATGTTGCCATTGTTGGCACGGATGGATTTATCATCTTACATTATTTTGGTTACTGTTGTTAGGACTCAGTTGAATTCTTGATAGATGGACAGTGTAACTGTTTCAATTAGGACTGTTGGGTTTATTCTGCTGTTTGACCCTGTGGAGGGTATCTTGTTTCTTTTGGCTTCTGTATAAGCCTGAGATTGAACTCGTGATGTTTATTTGGCCTTGATGGATTTCTGTGAATAGTTTGACATCTTGTATATCGGCTTTATGATATAGGTCATGGATAATAACCCGTAATAGTATGCAATTGTTTGACTTGTTACCACTGTTGGAATCATTTGAATTCTTGGATGGTAACTTGTATTTCTGTCTCTTATTGAACCTAATACTTGGACACTGTCGTTTTTCACTGTTTGAATTCCTTGAGTATGGATAATTATTTCGTGTTCTGGCTCTGTTGAGGTGAGTCGCGAATACCATACTTTAGACTTGCATGCGCCAAGGTAAGAATAGATTGGTTGTATTCCTTTCCGTTTACTCCTGTCTGAGTGAGACTGAGCATGTTTCGGTATTACTGTGTGGTCGTCTTGGCATAGTCTTTAGGAAACCTCAAATTGCTTAATGCAATGAAGTCTGTTGTTTACAGCTTTATGCTAAAAGTTCCTTGATTTCAACTTGTGTTGAAAAGCCATACTGTGTATAAAAGGAACCAGTGTTGGGCTTAAGGTTGATATATGGGATTGTTGATGTGTTAGCTGCTGTACAGGAGTTTTGTTGTGTTTTATTTCTTGATTTAAAACAGCGATCCTTCTTGTGGCTTGTCGGACTTGTTCATATACATACTGGGTGAATGTTTTTCATATGTGTAGACAGTACAGTAATGAACTTATGTGAAAGGAAGTATGAATGATTTGGTTCTTTCTCTTCTTTTATTTTAATATTTGTTGATATCTGTCTAACAAAGGGGAATTGTTTTGTAACATATTGGTGGAATTACTTAATCATATGATATTTTCCTTTTTGGATGAATGAAACGATCTGCCCAATGTTGTGATTTTGGATTCAATGATTGTTTGTATACATTCGTCCCTTGATTCTTAATATTCGATGAAATATTTGAGAAGTGTTTAGGACTATTCTGTAACGGTGATAGAGTTACATAATCGTAGTCATTTTGGATTACAAAGGAATAGTCTGAATCATGTTTACTTGTTTGGATTATTGATATCATTTAAACAGGGTGTTTAATGAAAACAATTGATGGATTGCAATTGTTTTAAAAGTTAGTGCTTATCATGCTCAGTTCATTGAACTGACTCATGTTGACTATTTTGCAGATGGTTGCCGTAAGTGGTAAAAGCAATGCAGATCTGACAGGATGATCAGATTATTTAATTTGTTTCATAATGAATTACAGCTTGATTATATAAATGTACTGTATGTGGAAAGATGTTTCTTTTCCGTTAAGCATTGTATCAAGTATGCTGCTTGCATAAAATGTAATTGTATAATTTTGAAAGGAATGGAAATAAGTGTTTGATACTTATGTATTGTATTCTATTTCTGATAGTTGACCTTCTTCGGTTTATATACCGGAATGGCAATGATATCTTTGTAAAATTTTGGATGCTTTTGGGATTAACTATGAAAGCTTACAAGAAAATGTGGTTGAATTCATATGAGTGTTTAGCAGATCTTATTGTTCTAGCGAAAGCAATATTGAATTTAAATAATTGTCTTTCTAAAAGATAGGTTAAAAATGAACCTAAGCAGAACGCTAAACAAGCCGGATTAAATTACTAATCCCTAGTCCTGAGTATGACAGGACAATATTAAATTGGATTCTTAATCATTTATATCCTTATACTAATAAGTATGATATAAATTCAGTTAAGAGAACTGATATAAATCAAATGAAGTTCGGATGGCAATCTCATGTGAAGGGTATGAGATATTGTCCAATTCTGTTGTTTAGAAACAGGTGTATTCTAATGACTCCTTGATGAGAGTTTGACCTTAATACCTCTACCATGTAATGGGTTTTATAGAGGAGGGTCGTCTTAAGATGAAGAATCCAGGGATCGGGAAAGGCTAACCTTAGGGAAAAGTCTTTAAAGTAATTTAAACTCAAGTGCGTAACGCATGTTATTAAGTAGATCTTTTCGAGGCGGATTTAAAGGTTGACGACACAAGTCAACTGTAGGGTTGTACCTCCGAGAAGATTAGGATCTTCTCGAAGTTACAACAATGCAGGAGACTTCTGGCGACACCCTTTGCATTGATCGCTAAGATTTACACTTTGTTCTCGCACGAGTTACTCAGGGTCCAATTATGAACGTGGTCATGTTATAAGGCTGCCTAGGAGATTCGGGGTATCATGACACACTGGTTGAACTGCAAGGTTGAACCAGTATGTCACCATATCCCTAATCCTCGTGGGCATCCATATAACATTATCACCTTGATAATCTGCCTCCGAGCGATTCGTTTGTGAAAGGAAGGACTGACAGTAGTCAGTGTAAGACATTCTATATAACATAAGAATGGGGTGAAGGACGTATTCCAGATTGACGAGTATGCCGTTAAGGAATACGAGACATAAACAGTATGTTTCAAATCTTTGGCCAAAGTATCGCAAGTTGCTTGATTGCGTTGTCCTAATTCACCTAGTCTAAGGATGAGATGCCGATGAATAATGGTAACAATTATTCAGTTAGGTTCCTTAGACAGAGCATTCTGAATCCTAGAATAGGGAAGAGAACCACAAGAGTGAAGGGTTAAGTAATAACGCCAACTCTTATTACTCATGAATAGATCGGTAGATTACCGAGTCATGGAATGAATAGATCGAAGTAATCCGAGTCATTACAACTGCATATGGTTGTCTCATTATATGAATGGTTATTTGATTTGTGAGTTCTAAATTATGTATTTAGAACCAGAATGCATTTATCAAAAAAAAAAAAAATCGACTTGTTCTATTGTCTAAAATGAGGATGTTACACGTGAATTGATTGTAAATCGTGGTTAAGGGACAGCTTGCTACCAAAAATAATCTTCTCAAATGCTACAAGAATAGGGTGTGGGACCTCATGGAATATTTTGAGGGTTTTGGCATCAAATCCATTCCTAGGAAAGAGAATCAAGCTGTTGACAGGCTTGCAGCAGTAGGGGCAGCCTTTGACATTGTGGAAAGCATTCAACAAGACAAGGTACAACCAAACATCCACGTGATTGTGAGGCCTTCAGTGCCGGATAACAATGTTAGTTGGCAAGTGTTTGAAAATGACCAGCAAATCATCCATTTCTTGCAAGAAGAAGCTGAGTTCTCAACCAAGAATCAAGAAAGATTGGAATAGCAGTATGGTGACCAGGTAGTACAGCTAAGAACTAACAAGCTGCCCAAGGGACTTATCACTTTAGAGTCCATTTTTAACCCCAATGATCAGTTTAGAAAGGAAAAAGCAAACATTCAGGTCAAGAGAGAGGATTCAGTATCCATCTTGGTAGAAGAGAGCAAACCATTACAAATTAGAAGGATGACAACTGAACAAGAAAGGTATGAGTTCATACAAACTGTGTAAAGAGTTCCCCGACGTGTTTGCTTGGAGCTATGAAGACTTGAAAGGTTTCAATGCTAACTTAGCTCAGCATACCATCGAATTGGATCCAAATACTAAGCCTGTCAGGCAGAAACAAAGACCGGTCAATCCACACATGGAGCCTCTCATGAGGAAAGAATTGGACAAGCTGATTGAGTCAAGGATCATATTCCCAATCAAGCATTCTAGTTGGGTTGCCAACTTAGTTCCAGTCAAAAAGAAGAGTGGAGAGATCAGGCTGTGTGTTGACTTTAGAGACTTGAATAGAGCCTCTCTCAAGGACCATTACCCACTCCCTTCCATGGAGCAAATCTTGCAAGTGGTGGCTGGCTCCGAGAGGTTTTCACTACTTGATGGCTACTCAGGCTACAATCAGATTATGGTGAAGGAAGGGGACCAGTTCAAGACAGCCTTCACAACCAAATGGGGAAATTTTGCATACAGGAAAATGCCATTTGGGTTGTCCAACGCTGGTGCTACCTTCCAAAGGGCAATGGACATGGAATTCAAAGGTTTGATTAACAACATGGTGCTGATTTACCTTGATGATATCACTGTTTTTTCCAAAAATGCAGCAGACCACCTCTCTCATTTGAGGCAAGTCTTCACAAGGTGCAGGAGATTTGGAGTGTCTTTGAATCCTAAGAAGTGCATCTTTCTTGCACATGAAGGAAATATTCTTGGCCATATTGTCTCCAAGGAAGGGTTAGCAATTGATCCGAGAGGGTTGAAGCCATAAGAGCACTACCATTGCTAAGCCACAAGAAAGCCCTTCAAAGTTTCTTGGGAAGGATAAACTTTGTTCAGAGGTTTGTCCCAGATTTCATAGCCCTTGTCAAGCCCATCACCAAAATGTTAAAGAAGAGCATGGCTTTCAAGTGGACAGCGAAGGCAAGGAAAGTTTTGAGGCAATCAAAGAAGCCATCTCTCAAGCACCAACTCTCATCAACCCGGACTTCTCCAAGGATTTCATGCTCTATGCATTTGGAGGTAATGATATTATTTCTGCCATTTTGGTACAACAGTATCAACAAGGATAATGACGAGCAACCAATTACCTTCTTCACTAGAGCCTAGATGACTATGAGGTGAGGTACTCTTTTATCGAGAAGCATGTACTTGCGTGTCGAAGCTTGAAGAAATTCAAGCATTTAGTTTCAAACAACAAGGTCCAGCTTGCTGGTCTCACATGCTAGAGTTAAGGACTTCCTCCTCAACAATGATTTGAATGAGAATAGGGCTGGTTGGATTACCTGTGTCATGGAATATGATATTGAGATCAAGATCACCAAGCTGGTAAGAGAGAAAGGATTGTGTGAGCAGCTGGTTTTGGGAAGCAAAAAGAAGTATGCAACGAAGAAGAGGCTGTTTGACACCAGACAGCCATGAGCCAAGTGGCAATCAAGAAGAAGACAATGCTGCCCCACTCCTTGCTGGACCCAAGGCATTATACACTTCCTAGGCACAGGCCTATGCCCTCCTGGAGATGAACAAGACCCAAAGGAGACACTTCAGATTGCAGGCTGTCCCATATGCCATTGTTGATGGAGTTTTGTTCAAGAAAGATGTGAATGGAGTGCTGCTGAGGTGCATTAGCACAAATCAGATTCAAAGGGTGTTGGAAGAGTTTCATGGTGGACCAGCTGGTGGTCATTTTGCACCAAGAGTGACAGCTCTAAAAATCATGAAGGTTGGTTATTATTGGCCTAAAATCTTCAGTGATTGCTATGCATGGATCAAGAGGTGTAAGAATTGTGCATTCTTCATAGGAAAAGAGAGACTTGCTGCCCTTCCATTACATCCAATCTCAATTGACCAGCCATTCATGCAATGGGGTTTGGACTTCATTGGAGTCATTAATCCCAATTCAAGCCAAGGGCACAAATAGATTTTGACAACCACGGACTACTTCAGCAGATGGATAGAAGCAATAGCACTCAAAGAGGCAACTGAGTCTAGTATCTTAGACTTTTATGAGGGGATAACAACCAGATTTGGTGTACTGCTACAATAATCTCAAATAATGCATTGGCATTCATTGGATCCAAGGTGATCGAGTGGGCTGTCAAGAACAAAGATCTACTAAAGAACTTCATCAAACTATTACCCTCAAGGTAATGGCCAGCCGAGTCTACAAACAAGAACTTGTTGAGGATCATTAGGAGGACTCTTGACGAGAATCGAGGTCTTGGCATACCAAATCGAGATCAGCCTTATGGGCGATAGGATAACTCCCAAAAGATCCACAGGTAACTCTCCATTCAAACTTGTCTATGGAAGAGAGGCAATCTTGCCCATGTCACTTGAGTTGCCAACATTGGAACTCATGAAGCAGCTGGAGTTGCTAGAGTTTGAGCCCATGGAGGTGAGGTATGCAGAGTTGATGGAGCTGCAAGAGATCAGAAATCAGGCATCCCAAGCAATGGAGAAGGATCAAGCTTTGATCAAGAAGACCTTTGATAAGAAGGCCAAGGATAGATCTTTTCAAGTTGGAGATCTAGTGTTGAAATGGGATGTGGATAGAGCAAAACCAGGAAGGCATTCAAAATTTGATGCCATTTGGAGTGGCCCATACATGGTCACGAAGTGCAAGAATAGCAATGCTTTCCAATTGGCCTCATTGGATGGTGAAGAACTGCAGATTCCAGTCAATGGAATCTATCTCAAGCGTTGCTTCTAGAGGGAAATTCACTACCTTGTAAATATTAGATTAGATTTTCATTCCTCCAAGTGCTTGTGCACATTGTTTTGTTGTAGGTTAGTTTTGTTTTCCCTAAGTGCTTTGGCATAGCTTGTTGTCCATGGAGATGTTTTGCAGTCCTTGCTTCCATCAGGTGATATTCCATCTTCCTCCTTGCACATTCTGAGTCAGTTAGGGGTTCTAAACAGAATATTTGATGACTCCATGCCCAATGGACTACTTCAGGCAACTGGTATCTTCTACCTAGCAGGTAGGTAACCCCACTGAGTCGCCAAATTGTTATCCAAAATTCACCCCCAGGGTAAATTTTGATAACATGCATTAAATTCTTCGGTCCCGAGCAAGATAGATTGATTCAAGGAAAAATCATGTTTCTAGGGTCCCCTTGAATTTTTTTCTAACTCCCCGTCCCAAGGAGAAAGGAGCAAGTTCTAAAAAGGGTGGAACACTTTTTGGCATAGCAGAGACTTCTTCTTTCACCTCCAAAGCAAGTGATTTTTTGCAAGAATCGATCTCTTCAAAGATTGTAATAGTTTTTACCTCTCTCGAGGTTGTAATGCAAAGGGTTTTGACATTGGAAATGATAATGCAAGCTTTGTGAATGGATTTCAGTCCTTTGTTTGTATTATTTTCTTCATTTCAGACCCTAAATTATATCTTATCACCGTGTATGTTTTATGTTGTAATCTTTAGTTTGTGTCTATTTGCATGACAAAAATATTCACCACTCCTTTTGGTGCATCACCATCTTTAGTTAGTTTCAATTTTTGCATTTCTATCCATGTCTCCTTGCAATTTAGAGTAGGATTAGGATCTCGAACCTCTCGTAGTTGTGCAAGCATTGATATAAATCGAGGGGGTTTGAGGAACCACCTCTAATCTAGAGATTTCTCTCTCAGTTTCACAAGTCCCACACTTGGAGAGAGGTTTCCATGTTGTGCAATCACACTGGATGCCTGAAGATCAATTTAGAACCTTGATTTGCGTCCGGGGGTGTTGTGATTCTGCGCTAACAATGCAATCTCTCCTTGATCGATTCAAAGAGTTGTGAATGATGAAGATAATATTAAACTTTGTTCCCCTTTCTCAAAGGAGGAAGTTCACAACATCATTTTTTTGATGGAGAAAGATAAGGCACCTAAGCCCGATGGTTTCACTGTTGCCTTCTTTCGTGATTTTGGAATTTGATTGGTGAGGATTCCTAGCTCCTCGTGGAGGGATCTAGAATATCTAAGAATATTTTAGGGAAAATGAAGCATACCTTCATTTGTATGCTCCCCAAAAAAACCCTTGAATTGATGGATGATTTCCATCCTATCTCTCTCTGTAATACAAAATTATTTCTAAATCCATATCATCTAGACTGCATCCTCTTTTGGATCATCTTGTTGCTCAAAAACAAAGTGGTTTCATTCCTAGAAGATCCATCTCTCGATGGTATAGTCATTTCTCATGAGATCATCCATTATCTAAAATCCTCTCATTTCCTAGGTATGATGATCAAACTCAATTTCGAAAATCTTATGATCACCTAAATTGGAGATTTCTTTTCAAGTCCCTTCAAAGGATGGGTTTCAATGATCGACATTATGGCTAGATCTTCCAATGTGCCTCTTCTTCTCACTTCTTTGTTCTATTCAATGGCTTGACGGAAATTTTCTTCTCCAAAGAGTCGAGGGATCGGGAAGGGTGATCCCTTATCCTCCTTCCTCTTTATTCTTGTGGATGAGGCTCTGAGAAGAGCTATGAAACATGTTATCATCCTTGGTTCCTTGCAGGAAATAAAATGTTCATGAATCTATCAACTCTCTCACACCAGTAGTTTGCAGATGATACCTTTCTTTTCGGCACCACCTCTCCTCTCGAAGTTAGAGTTATTAATAGCATCCTTGATACATATTCCAAAGCAAATTTGAATAGGTAATTAATTTCCACAAATATGTTATCTTCTTCTTTAATGTTTCTCTTCATCTACAGAGAAGAATCTATATTGTTTTAGGCTTTGAACTTGGCTCCCTCCCCCATAAATATCTTGGTGTTCCCCTATTCACCGAGCCAGAAGACCCTCTTTATGGTATGACTGTTGTGATCTTTGGCTCATAGGTTACAATCCTAAAAGGGAAATGGCTCACTCTGGCTAGTAGATCTCTCCTTATTCGATCGGTTTTGTGTGCCCTCCCTACTTACATGCTCTCTATGTTGAAGATTCCCAAACTTGTCCTTAGCAAATTTGAGAGAATTATCAGAACCTTCCTATGGCAAGGTAATAATGAGGAGCGCAAGTTCCACTTGGTGAAATGGGAGAGTATTAAGCTCCCTAAAAATTTGGGAGGGCTGGGAATCATCGATTTGGAGCTTCAAAATATTGCTTTAGGAGCCAAATTAGTTTGGAATTTCATTTTTGATCCTAAAAGGATGGTTTATCAAGTTCTATCTCATAAATATTTGGGAGTTGGTCATCCGAGCTTCTTCTTTCTAGCACCGAGCTTCGTAAAGGTTCACACATATAGAATTTTCTTACCGATGTTTTAATCTTATTGTAGACCATGTTTCCTAGTAAATTGGCAATGGGAAACTAGCAAATTTATGGGAGGATAGCTGGAATGGGTCGAAACCTCTCTTTTAAATCAAAACCTAGCTCGTGTAATGTTGATTTCTAAGGAAGTTTGGGGCAACAAAGTGGTGAATTATGGAGTCACGGCTCCCGATGGTTCCCCCTCTATGATATAGAAGGACCCTTCTACTCTCAAATTAACCAAACAAGAAACTATGGACTTCATGGATTCCCTCTCTCTCATAAAGTCTACCAATAAGACAAAATACGATAACTTACTTTGGCTAGTGCACCCCCACTAGATTGTATTCCATCAAAGTGGGCTTTGCTAAATTGATTTCTATGTCCGTAAATGGGGTTACCAACTGGACAGGTGTACGAGCCCCAAGATTCTTTCAAGGTGGATATATTTGGATGGTTAGTGGTCAAAGGGAAGATCCTTACGTAGCACATGAGAAAATGTTGGGGCTATGCAAGTCCTCCTAAATGCATCCTCTGTAAAATGCAGAGGAATACCTCGATCACCGCTCTTATTTTATCCTTTCAGCTTCAAGGTTGGAACTAGATTTCCAATTAGTTGGGCTTAGTTAGGGCCCCTTGTAGAAACATTTCCAAAACACTTATGGCTTGGCCTAAGTTGGGGGAAAAGGAACATTTAGTTCTATTTGGATAATCAATTATTTCCTCTTGATTTGACATATTTTGTGTGAGCGTAACATCGTAATATTCAAGGAGGAGGCTTCGGGTTTTAGACCTTCATTGGTAAACTAGAGGTAGTAATATCGAAGAATTTTATCGCTTATGGCTCAAAAAATTCCAATTTCACCTTGCGTGATGTACAGAATGCAAAATCATGGCCTTAGTCAAAATTCCCCCTCCTAGTTCTATTGTTCTCCATGGCCTATCTCAAATATAAAAATTACTCAAAAGGATAAATGCGAGTTGGATTCCACCCCCTGGATTTTGCAAACTTAATTTCGATGGGACCTCTAGAGGTAACCTGTAAATCGGGGCGAGGTGCGTAGTGAGAAATGAGAACGGGGATTTTATTGTGGTGGGTTCCTTTCCACTTAGAGATGGAATTTGCAATTTAACGAAGCTCAAGATCTTTTAGAGGGTGTTAAGCTTGTTGTCTCCATGGATGTGATTATCTTCGGTGGAAGGCAACTCACAAGTTATCGTTCATGCCATTTCCAAGGGTTTGGCTCTTTCTTAACATTTAAATTTCTACATCTCTAACATTTTATTTTGGTTGGGTAAATTAAAAAGCTAGAGCATTACCCATATTTATAAAGAGGTGAATGGCGCAGATGTTGTCAAGATTTTGTGTAATCCTTCATATTGGCTCCGCTTACTCGAAATAATTTCACACGAAGGGAACTTCGCCTCTGCCATCAATATTTAACAGCGTGACTCATGCATCCAATTTTTAAGTCGCTTCGTTGGTTCATCCATCCTCACCTCCTCTTCTTTGCTTGTTTGGCACAAGTTTAATAGATTTTCTGGGTTTCCCCTTCATTTTACTTAGCAGTGAATGGCTAGAGATGGCCCTCTCCTCGGCCATATCTCGCAGGAGACTCGAATATTTGTCATTACTCCTATGTTTGTGAAGCAGAAGTAATTACGAATATATTGGGATACTCTTATATGTATGACTCTCATCGGCCACGGGCTAACTCTGAAATTGCAGCTACATTCATCTCCTTATGTCTTCTTCTTCATCCGACTTCATCTAATGTCAAGGCCATCGCCGAGCATTTCATCTACCCCATTCACGAAGGTGGTATGCACGAGGAATTGGTTGGTTTTTGACTCCTAGATCCCTTGCTTTGGGTTATGGAGGTGGATGAATTAGCAATTGGACCTAGGTGGGGATTCAATGGCTTGGTGAAAAATATAGAGAATTACTTCATTTTGCGAGATAATGTGGAAAATATTTTGTGGCGCGTCATCCAGATCCTCACCTTTTACCCCCGGATATTGATGATGCCTGCTTTCCCCTTCGATCGGCATTTGAAAACCTCAACGAATTACGTGATCACGCCTTGACAGACTTCCTCTTTCTACTCGGTAAGGTCCCTCAAAGCATGACGGAAGAGTCGTTGGCGGTGTGGCTCGTGTCATGGCAAAGGGGCCGGGAGCATGGCGGCGCATGGAGAATAACTTTGTGGATGCTTTTGATCACCGACGTTTGATGGCATTGGTTCTACTTTTATTTGATTCTCTCTTGTTTGTTTTGTTGCTTTAGGTTTTCTTTTCCAGGCTCTATCTTGGATACGGGTTGGCCCCTTTGGTCTTGTTCTCTTCTCGGTGAGGCCCTCTTTGTTTGTACTCAAGTTTTTGTCTCTTGAGATCTTCTCATTTCTGCATTATATGGGTAGGGAGGTTATTGTCTCTTGGGATCTTCTCATTTCTGCATTATATGGGTAGGGTCTGTAACCCTCCGGTTTATAGATCCGGTCAAAAGCGTTTAAAAATTAAAAAAACAAGTGTAAGGTTTGTTTTAAGTAAATGTATGCACTATATTGTGCATGTGTTATTTAAAATAGTTATATTACATAGTAACTAACATCAATATTCTATCTTTTGTGAGAACTATATCCCCACTTTGTCTTGTTCTACATCATTTTATTTAACAATGCTCTATGTTTTAATACTTTTAAATTTTCCACAAAACCAAATTGATATTTTTGACTTATCATGGCTAATATTAAATGTCTTAAAAAAGGTAAAAGTTAAAGAAAAATGATGGAGCTATTATAAGTGGTGAGACTAAATAAAGTGGAAAAATTACAAGCAACTCCTAGAGGAAAAGGTATGTTTGTGAACCCCAATGCACCAAATGTCAAAAAAATGCTAAAATGAGTGATTATGCCATAGTGAATAATGATGATGAAATGAATAATGGAGATGAAGTGAATAATGATGTTGAAATGAGTAACTATGATGGAGTTAATAATGTTGATGACGTTAATAATGATGTTGAAGTGAATGATGATGTTTAATTGAATAATGAGAGTGAAGTGAATAATGATATCACTAAAGAAAACAATAATGAAACACCAAATGAGTAAAATTTACCTCTAAGAACACATCCTCGATTTTATGTAAAATAACCATGTGCTTGATTGAAATTAATGAAAACATTTTGAAACCAATACCTAACAAAATTTATATCCGAGATTTAAGAAGAGAATCTCAAGAAATTTGGAATAATTACTATAGAAAATTAAATGATACTTGAAGATGTAAATTTTTGTTACATTAGTAGAATTGCTTAAAATTATAACTAAAACAAACACCCCAGACTAACAACATCTAATATTGATATTAAAAACAAGGTAATTGTTGAAAATCTACATAATGCATACCATATCATACCTATGTGGAAAAATGCATTAAAGATAGTAATGTTATGCAAAGGCATGTAATTACTAATTGTATAATAAGTGGTCAAACATAAAGAAAATGATTGTTCCTTTCTTTCGAGAATTACGCTTGGTTACATAGATATCTTGTGTATTTTTTATCTATTGTAAAAACAAGACTAACAAGTGTCTTTTGTTCTATAACTTACAATTATTTCTAGCTCTTTCATATATCATATATCATATTCTTTATATTACATATCGATATGCTTGTTTTTCTTCATCCTTGTTTGCAAGTTGTGTGTATGCTAATTTCTACTCTAATTGTTCCCTAACAATATTGATTGTCTTATGACACCATGGGTGTCCCATGTTTTTGGCATTATGCCTTGTGTGTGGTTGTATATATATATTCTTTTTAGGCTTACAGGACTTTATTGTCTTACGACACCATGGGTTTCCCATGTTTGCAAGCATATTTTCCTTTTGTGTAACATTGTTTTCCATGATTGCACTTGTTTCAACATTGTATGCATGTGTCTTCTACTAACATAGTATTTTCTATTGTTGTTACTATTGTTTCGTTTCATCGACATTGTTCATGTTATCATGCTTCTTCTTGTTGTTATTCTTTTGTGTCATGAATTCTACCTTGTGTGTCCCATTTTTCGGTAAGATTCTTCTTGATGACCACCACATCAGTCATTTCAAAGGTTTTATAAAGATTTTAGACATTGATTAACTAAAAATAAGGATTTTTATTATGTTAATCTATACTAGCAAAGCAATATTGAGACAATCAAAATAAATGTAATGTGAATGCTAAATAATTTTATTTGATATTTAAAATGAAATGAAATAATGGAATTAAGAAGGGATAGGGTACTAACCTAAAATTAATTTATCTAGTCATTGTAAAGTGCGACTTGAGAGGATGATATGCGGATAGGTCGGGGAATGATGGTGCTACCCAGGAAATTACAATAAGAGAAAATATGTTTGTCTTGGGTGCCTCGAGAGGACTAAGGCACCTATGGGTGCCCCGGTCTGTAATCTGGGCGCTTTGTCTCGCATAAAATCTCGGATTTGAATCGATAATGTCGCAAAGTCTTTGTAATATCTTCGTCTTGATCACTCTGTTGTCGCAATACCTTCGCATATGGCGGTGTAGTTATGTGATGAAGACTTACCTGTAAACCCCATACAAAGCATCAAATCCCTATAAAAATAAAGATGCAAATGAAGGGATCAGACTGACCTTAGCTTCCACAATGGTGGACTTACGACTAAGTGTTGCACTACATTCCAAACCCAATTTAGTTTTGTGTTCTTGTGTGTGTAATTTTGTGCCTAGGGTGCCTTTGCGTCAATGACACAGAAGTAGGGGCAATAACTAGATGTAAAAATGCAAATGGTGGATGGAATAGAATGAATACAACCATTTCCCCTATGCTTGTGTGATGTAGATGTAGAAGATGCCCAAATGTAGTCCTTTTCCTTAGTAGATAACTAGCTTTTGATAGTAGAATGTCCACCCATAAGATAGTGAGTGTGTTATGTTTATATATGTATTTGTTCGAATTTTAACACTAATGGCCCGAAAATTCTGACTAGCACCTAGGGGAATGAGACAAAAAACCATAAAGACCAACTTCAAAATTATAAATGTGAATGAAGTGTAATCGAGACTAGGGTTCCCAAAGAGGATCGGGGTGCTAACAGCACCCCAAAGACCTTACCAAGTACCCTAGCCAGAGACTAAAGATGAAAAATGACCAAATGACGACAATTTAAGACTCCGAGAGATGACTAAAACTATGCAGCATAATTGATGATTGTGTTAGATAAGTCACGAAAATGACCAACCAATTGACGACCGCACCAAGGGATGAGCCTATAAACACCAATCAGTAGCACCCCTCCATCATCTCACATTCATTCAACTCTCACTCTCACTTTTCTTTTTCTTAAATTTAAATAAATCCCATCCATTTACTCACCCAAATTTAATTAATTATCAAATGGGATCCATATAAACCCATTTAATAATTGACTTTTGGCATCTCTCATAAATTATTCAATTCATGGGTATTAATATACCCATCCAACACTCCACTCTTAATTTCAAAAATGGAATCTATCATCTCACCTACCCATTCAAATCATGTTCCCCACTCCACCTAATAAGTCAAACCATGGGCCCCGCATGATCACATCATACCTCTTAACTCAGGTTACTCTACCCAACCTCGGTTACTCATTAACCCCAATCTAACCTCACCTCCAAGTTATAAATATGGGTTTCCCCATCTTTCAAGGGACCCGGAAAACTCCAAGGAGAGAAAAGACCCTAAAACATGAAAGGAGAGAAAAGACTCGGAAACCCGGAAGGAGAGACCCCGAGAATCGAAAGGAGGACCTAGAAAATCTAGAAGGAGAGACCTAAGACAAGAATTAGAAAGGAGAACCCGAAAACCTAGAAGGAGAGACCTAAGACCAGAATTAGAAAAGAGGCCGCAAGACCATTCTGCAAGTTTGAGGTCAAGGCTAACCTTTTCCATTGTTAGAAGTTAGAAGGTGAGGAGTGTGGGAGAAATCTTTGCCATTGTTCGTTATCCTGCCACCCTGATGCCCATTTCATCTCCATATCAGAGCACAAGCTAAGTCCCCTCATCAATTCAGTTACTTGTCATTTTGTATTTCATTATTTCTACATGATCTCTACTCTTCATCATTTATTGTTATCTTTCTAGACACGGGGGTTGACATCCTCTCGAGGGAGTTCACATCCTCTTAGAAATTGGATTATCCGGAAACCCCGCATATTGTATCTAATCACATATATTTTAGTTTTATAGATTTATCTTCTTTGTATTGCATATATATCTTCTCTCGCGCCCACAAATCCACATCTGCATCTGAGGTCCTAAGCCCTCCATCATTTGAAGTTGTTGGTGGCTTATAGTATCGTCTTTCACCTACACCAGAATGAGGTTTCATGTACAAAATTTTGGCACGCCGGTGGGACCATATCCTAGATCTGGTCGTTTTTTTATTTTACTCATCTTTTCTAACTTGCTTGTTTGCAAAATCTTAGTATTTTTCGATCTCAATTTAGTACGGTCACTCATTGAAGTCACCAGAGGTACATGCTCTTCTTGTTTTCTGTTGAAATCTACCCGCATGGGATATGAATCTAGAAATTAACCTTATTCTCCTAGTTTTCATCATGTGATATCTATTTTGCATCTTTCGTTTTTCTGACTCACCTATTCACAAGGTTTAGTATTATCTCCCTCTATGTGGTGTCATCTTTACATTCAGTGGTTTAGGTCATCTCGGAGGTAAGTGCTTCTAGTTTTTAATTGGTTGGTTATGTGGTCAATAT
The DNA here is from genome assembly GCA_018340775.1 of Taxus wallichiana var. yunnanensis. Classification (NCBI taxonomy): domain Eukaryota; kingdom Viridiplantae; phylum Streptophyta; class Pinopsida; order Cupressales; family Taxaceae; genus Taxus; species Taxus wallichiana. The sequence continues at coordinate 820,960,653 of CM031235.1, forward strand.
ACTTATATCAAGTGCATTGTTATTATTAATCATAATAATAATATTAATATTAATTAAGTAAATAAATAACAATTAATTAAAAAAACATTTATTACGAAATAAATTGGAAGTAAATTATACTAAAAAGAAATATAAAAAAATATTACTAAATCCTACTTCCTAAACTACCCATCCGCCAACTCACCGCTTCACCACACCCATCTCTCTCAACTCCTCGGCCACCGTCTCCACACCTCTCAAGCATCCACCCACGCGAGCTCCCATCCACATGTTTCTACCCACTTCACCAAAATTTGTCTTGTCTCCCATCCAGATTCTCTCCACGAGCCATTGTTTCCTTACCCACACACCACTCCCCTTCCATTTGAGCTCTCCACGCCCTCGTGCGCCATCCTCAACCTATCATTCCACATGTTTCTCCCCAACTCGTTCTCGATCCCTCGCATTTGAGCTTCCACTGGTCCCAACAACTCACCCTTTCACGAATAGCTGAACTATTCCACTTCACCTACCACCCAATGCATACCCCAATCTCACCTCACCTCGTCACACACATCTCCCTTCACCACTTTCACCTCGAGCTCCTTATTAATTCTCCTCCACCTCCCAATCGTTGTCTCCCATGCAGATATTATCCTCATCTCATCACGCCACCCCCATTATCAACCTCGCCTGCACTTCTCCTAGTCTCCAAATGACTTATACGTTTGTGACGCTGATGCTTCCAACCGTTTCCAACTCAAATTTAAATCCACGCTGAAGATTTGTGGCTGTCAAATCAAAATTCATTGACACTTATCTCTTTTCAAAGGATCAAATTTTATTATATTTCTTTGTAGATATATCTATAATTTGTGTATAGGTATTTTGTTTTTATATAAACCACTTAAAAACAACGAAAATCAAAATTAACATACAACTTTAAAATTCTTAGCTCACACGATCTGCAGCTTTTAAAAAATTCACCTGTAAATATACGGTTAAAATCACAAAAAGTCATGTATATATAAATAGTCATCGTCATATATGGGTTAAATTTTCTTATTTTGTGGTTTGTCACCTTCCATAAAGTTTTCTACTTTAGCCACCGTCATAAGTCTCTTTTCAATTCAAATAGGCCCCATCAGTCCACATCTCCTTTGTAAAAGTCTACACTTCTCAATCACCTTTCTGTCTTGTCCTATCAAGTCCACATTCCTCTCCCAAAATTCTATTCTCCCCACCCACTTTTCATCTTTTACCTCCCGAAGTTCACATTCAGTCATTTTATAGTTTGTTTATGTTTGTTCTTCTTTATAATGCACAAAAAGAAATACAACAAAAAACCAAATGCACACGATTAATGTTTTGTCATTATCTTTGAATAGTGATAAATATCCATTAGATTAATTATTTTTATTTTTATTTCCTACGGAGATACTTTTTGTAAACAACATTTTTTCACAACCGTTATATTGGTTTAATCACATCAACTAATTGTAGTTATTTTCTTTTTGCAGGGTAACATCTATAACCTTGCAACCATTAAATCACGTCATCAAAATTCATTTTGCAAAACATAAAACACACCACTTTCACCGACATCATCCGCAATCGTAAACGGTGTCATTTTAGGGTACCCGGCGTTCCCAAGCCACTAATTCGTGCTTCCAAGTATGTCATTAACACATGCAATTAAATAACAAGGAAAAGCATTCTCCAGGTTTTTCTCATTTTTCTCTATTTTCTCTTTTTTGCATTTCCATTTTCTGAGTGACTGTCTGCATCGAATGTCACATTTCATTTTGGTTTAAAAAGAACCTTTCTTTTCTGCATCCTTCCTGATCACATAGCCTAAATAAAGGGTCTAACCTTCTGCATCTCACTTATCACACACTACCTAAAACTTCATGAACAAAATCAACACATCAAACATTCCTCTCACCTGGTTAACTGATTGGGACTTGAACACCCAACAGAAACCATCTCAGACATCTCCAAAGCCAAAACTTAGACTTCCATTCTTTAGGCACCTTCATTATCCATCTTACTTTTCTTTTCACATCTCATAATTAATCATGATGATAAAAATATGCTGCTTGATTTGTTTGTCAACAAATTTCATAAACAAATGTTTGTTTATTTCACATCTATTGTCACTTTCTCTCAAATCGAAACAACACAACAATCTGCTCCATCCAATGACATTACTTCTCCTAATGATCTCACCCAACAAGATTCTAAACTCCAAACCATGCCTTCAGTTACCCAATCTCCAGTCTCCATGACCTCGCTTCCTGAGAACCATGTCATGCACAATTATCCCTATCTTAAAACTAATCCTCATATCCCTCATCAAGCCAGTCTTCCTAAACTAATCGCACCACCATCTCTCGCTCCTCTAGAGACACTCGAGCCTCCTCCTAACCCCATATATGACTTCTTACTCCAAAAATATCCTACAATCTCTCAATCTTCCCAATCTCCTTAGTTGGTGGATTGCATTCCATCCACATCCCATTTTGACAATTCTATTCATCCACTATTAATAGGCCCATCAAACAATATCAACCTCTCTCGAATACTTGCATTCCTACCCATCTTATGTCCCAACCGTCTCAACCTCTTAACATTCACACTCCCACTTATCATTTATCACAACAACCTACCCAACTTCAACAAACACATCATGTCCCTATTATTCAAAGTCAGCCTATGAAACAATCACAACCCATGACACATGTTAGTCCTTACCAAACAACTACACACCCACAAGTTTATCAACCATCTTATCAAGCATCCCACCCGCAAGTTTTTCAACCACCTTATCAAATGATGCCCCAAATACTCACACATCCACAAACATATCATTCACCTTATCAAAATACTTTTCAACCCACACAACCAATCCAATCTCAACCTAACATCGCGTCAAATGAGATTATTCATGCTTGAATGAATCACCGCCAATTTAGAAATTGTTACCTTGGCACCTAAAAACACCTTATCCTATGAACACATCTGTAATGAACCGATTCATCCATCAATTCCAATCAAACCCTACCCTCCTCATTGGAAACTTCTTATGTTTACTAAGTTCAACAACAAGGAAGATCCCCAATAGCATCTCCTCGCATTTAAACATGCATGTTGTCTTATTGCACATGATCACGATCTACTTCTTCACACTTTCCCCATGTCTTTGTTTGGTCCCGCATTGGACTGGTACAACAGTATCCCACAACATTCCATATTCTCTTTCACCCAACTTGCACAGTTGTTCTTAGAACACTTTTCTATCAATATCGCATGCAAAACTACTATCGCTGACCTATACACCATCCGATAGTTTGAAGACGAGCCCATCGCCGACTTCATCGCATGATGGCGTGGTGTTATAAACCAATTTTCCTTCTCTCTTCCGCAGATCTAAAATCATTAAATTATTCTCACATTCATATGCAAAACATATATCATCTACTTTACAAATCCAATCATTTTTAACCTTTGATGAAGTTTTCATAATGGCTCATAAACTTGAAACCCATGCCATTGAGCAAGGTTATCTTAAACTCAGATCGGCTAAACCTAAAATTAAATCTACTATACCATTCACACATAACAAAAATTTAAGGGTGTGGCCAACACTATGGTCATTAAACCCTTATCCGCGTCTATATCTGGCACATGGCCTCAATAATGAGTCCCTCAGCTGACAAACAACTATACCCCTTAGGAGAATCATATAGCTCTGTGTTTGACAAATTAATTTCTATAAACTCCATCCAAATTCCTCCCATACGACCCGTGGGCAACTCGCAAGCCAAGCCTATTTGGTATCACAAATCCCGCTATTGTAAATATCATCGAGTCAAAGGTCACGACATTGAGAGATGTCGTTCCTTCAAATATCGTGTCCAACAACTCATAAATCAAGGGGATATCCAAATCGATAGCTCCACTATTCAAACTTTACCTAATCAACCACCAACAAATCAAGCCATGCCCTTTACATCTCAACTATCAAATGCTTATATGATTAACATTATCAATCAAGATCTCATCTTATCACCGACTCCGCATGTTCCTACCTTAGACATTATGCCCACTCCTTATGCAGAACCTGTTGCACCCACAACTATCACACCTATGTCAACTTTTACTACTTGTCTTGAACCTACACCTTCTCCTATCCTTATCACATCCACATCAAATTTGACTATACCATCCACTTCCTCCACTTCGATCATACCCCAATCTACCACATTAAATCCATCCTTAACACCTATTTCAGCCCCACTGATATCCACACATATCCCTACAACTCTCACATCTATTCCTTCACCCACATCTTCATCAAACACACCTATTACTACACCTACATTACTCACAACCATCCCAACTAAACTCATTTCTACTACATGTACCTTTACAACCCCACCTTCAACATCAACCCCATTAGCAAACATATCATTCTTACCCTCAAACATTTATGAAAAAACCAGTCCTACCTACTTCTATACCGGAAAATACTCCTGCATTTGTTGCATTACCCATAATGTCTACTCCATCAGTTATCACATCACCCACATCTCCAAATATCCCAAATATGCCTACATCCCTATCTATCCCACCTACCCCTATATCTATCATACCAACACATCCACCTATCCCTACCTTGACATATGTACCTATATCCTCGCCCATGGCCACATCACCAGTTTTATCCCAATGTTCTTTACCTAATCCTTCTATCACACCAACCAAATCCTCTCGATCTGCAACCCTATCAAAGATACCCTTTGAAACATCTACTAAACCAACACATCCACCTAAATCAAATAAAGATGGTTTACATTCTCCCTCTACAAAATCAACTCTTTCCATGCCAAATCCTAAAAATCCACATCTCATATAGATCTCATTAATCACATCATAAAAACACTATTTCTCCATTAACATCCTCATCTTGTTTTAGGACATTTTCTCCATTAATAACCACACCACCACTATTAGATCCTCTAGTTGAGATTATTATCATCCCTGCTAGGAATAAATCTTCTCGGTTGAATAAATCTTGACAGTCCCCGCGCGCATCCTTGAAAACATTCAGATTTTCCTCTTCTCAACAATCCAATGCCACAACATCTATTTTAGGATCATTCGCTCCATCTACGACATCTCACAATGATAAATTTATAGCCAAACAATCCAATCCTCCAATCCAATTCAATTTTTCGTCTAAGACATATAATCTACCCATCTAATGTACATCCTCATCTAAATTTGAATCCAAACAATAAAATCCTTCCACCAAATTTGATTTGTCTTCCAAAACACATAATTTACCCATCCAATCTACATCCACTTTTTCTCCTAACTCCAAGCTAAGATATCCTATCAAAACCCACAAGAGTTACCTTCCCCATGACACTTCAATGGGGTCTTATGTAGATATCCTTCAAAATTTAACTCGAATATCGCCATCACACTTCCTCCCATTAAAGCCTTTAATCCCTATGGTCCAAAGCCATCATGGTTCAATCCTAATTGTAGTTGCGCTTATCATCATACCCCAATCCATGACATCAAACATTGTAAGGCCTTTCGAACGATTGTCCACAACCTTATTGAGAAAGATAATTTCCTCATTCAGGGGAAATTTTCTTCTCCATCTAAATTGAATCCAATTCATATCCCATCTGTTGATTTTCCCATGATTCCTCCATCCATATCATCCCTTCATATCCCTCATACACACAACATTCCTCCTAAGGAAGGTCCACCATTGTTCCTCAATAGCACTTATCTTGTTAAGCACACTTGTGGTCTATGATCGTTTACCCCATCCAAATCTAAAACAATATCATCTAAACTCTTTACATTAGGAAATAAGGGATAAAATATGTGGAATAATCCCTCACAAAATCGCAACAATAAAAACTAATATGCAAAAAATATTACAGATCTCAAATAAAAGTGTAGAATAAAATAACACAACACAAAGAGATAGTATTTAATGTGGTTCACCCAATTTGGGCTATGTCCACCAAGAATCACTTGCTTAGATTTTATTACAAGCCACCACTCTCTCAATACAATACCCAGATCTATTTGGAGCTATTCTCAACAAACTCTACAGAATTCACACCCGAATTCAAAACACATCTGCAATGTTACATAATACCTACCATATGCATAAAACCATATAAGTAGACAACTGCCTAAGTAGTTTTGCAAAACTATGGTATCAAAACCATGGGCCAAAATCGTCCCATAAACCTATGGGTCAAAAATCCCACCCATATGAGAAAAGCATGTTTCCTGGTATATCGGCACGTTTTAAGGCCAAAAAAATTCAGGGCCTATGCCCAACCCCCTCGCTACCAGGGGCTACCCCCGCCCGGCCCCGAACCCCCGAAAAGACAACATGGAAAGTGTACAGTACTCTTAGTGTACAGTCTTCAACACTTTCTCACATGAAAACAGGCTCCACAACCTAACAATCTCCCACTTGGAGACTAGTTTTCCTTTGAGCAAGCTTCTCAACCCTTCACTAGTTTCTGTGAAGACCAACCAAAGTTGAACATAGCTTCAGTTTTTCCCTTGTGACCACCTTGGTCATCATGTCTGCATAGGATTTTGACTAGTATGAATCTTCTCCAGCTTCAACTTCTCTTCCTCCAAAGTTGTCCTGATGAAATGGTACCTTAACTATATATGCTTCATCCTAGAGTGGAAAGCAGAGTTCTTAGCTAGGTGTATAGCACTCTAACTATCACTATGCAACTTTCCTTCCTCCTTCTTATGCCCCAACTCCTCAAGCAATTGTTATAACCAAATCATTTCTTTTCTTTCCTTTGTGGCAGCAACATACTCAGCCTCTGTGGTTGATAAAGCCACCAACTTTTGTAGTCGTGAAATCCAGCTCACTGTTGTCCCACCTACAGTGTAAACATAACCTATCGTGCTCCTCCTGCTCTATCTACATCTCCATCCATATTTGAATCTACATAACCACACAAAGTGGTGTCTAATCCACTATAGCACAAAATTGTCCCCATGGTCCCTCTCAAATACCGAAGGATCCACTTTACTGTCTGCCAATGATCTCTACCTGGATCACTCATAAATCTACTCACCGCTCCCACTACATGGGCAATATCAAGCCTAGTGCACACCATGGCATACATCAAACTACCAACCACTTGATGAGTAAGGTACCTTGGACATTTGGTTTCTCTCCTACTCTGTCTTGGGACACTACTCCTTTGATAACTTGAAATGGCTTGCCAAAGGAGTCCCAACCAGGTTTAGCATCCTGCATATTAAACCTCTCCAAGACCTTCTTAATGTACTCTTCCTAAGATAAAGTCAGCTTTCCATTCCTTCCTATCCTGAGATATCCTCATACCAAGGATTTGTTTGGCTGCCCCAAATCCTTCATGGCAAAGGATTCACTTAGTTACTTCTTGAGTACTTTTATTTCTTGCATGTTTTTACCTGTAACCAACATATCATCCACATACAAACACAGGATAATATAACTTCCATCCTCAAATTTCTTTGTATACACGTAATGGTCATAATGGCATCTAATATAACCTTATTTCATCATGAAGCTATCAAATTTCTTATACCATTGACGTGGAGCTTGTTTCAAGCCATACAAGCTCTTCTTCAATTTACACACCATCTCCTCTTTACCTTTGACCTCATAGCCCTTTGGTTGCTACATATATAGTTCCTCCTCCAAATCACCATGGAGAAATGCAGTCTTTACATCAAGTTGTTCTAAGTGCAAGTATTTTTCTACAACTATTTCTAGAATAGTTCTAATAGAAAACATTTTTACTACAAGAGAAAAATCTCATTAAAATCTATACCTTTTTCTATGCAAACCCTTGACCACCAACCGGCCTTGTATATTTTCTTTCCCTCCTTCTTCCTCTTTGATTCTAAACACCCACTTGTTCTGTAATGCTCTTTTGCCTTCGGGTAGCTTTATTAAATCCCATGTCTGGATCTCCATGAGAGCCTGATGCTCCTCATCCATGGCTTGCTCCCACTTCTTCCTAGCATCTACATGCATTGCTTCATCAAATCTCTCTGGCTCTCCACTATCAATGAGTAATAAATAATAAAGAGAAGGAAAAAAACATTTAGATTCTCTTCTTACCCTAGAAGACCTCCCCAATATAGGAGTTTGGGGTTCCTATTGAGGAGGTTCCTGAACTGATTCATGTGTCACTTTCCCATCCGAAAGATCCTCTACCACTGCATATTCTTTCTTGGATTCTTCCCTATTTTCCTGCAACTACTACTTATACATGAATTTCTCATTAAATACTACATCCCTAGATCAAATGATTTTCTTGTCCTTAATACTCCAACATTTATATCCAAAGTCATCACCACCATAACCAATGAAAGTACATTTTTCTTATTTAGCCTCTAGTTTGGTCCTATCATCCTTGTCTATATGGACAAACACCTCACATCCAAAGACTCTAAGAAATGAATAATCAACTTTCTTACCATACCAAGCTCCTCATGTATGCCTCCATCCAAGGCACTTGAGGTTCCTTTGTTTATCAAGTACATAGTTGTGCTCACCGCTTCTACCCAAAAAGAAAGAGGCAGTCCTACATGTAACCTCATGCTCCTAGCACGTTCCATTATTGTTTTGTTCATCCTTTCTAACACCCCATTCTATTGTGGAGTTCCTGGAACTCGTATTTTCCCTATGATTCCATTCTTAGAACAATAATCATCAAATTCATTGTTGCAATACTCCCCTCCATTATCTGACCTGAGACATTTTAGCTTAAGACTTGTTTCATTCTCTACCAAGGCTTTCCATTTAAAAAAAGTGTCAAATACATCAAAAAAATTCTAATACAATAAACCCAAACTTTCCTTGTTGCATCATCAATAAAAGTAACATAATAACTTGAACCCCCAAGAGATGATACCTGAGCCGACCCCCACACATTAGAATGCACCAACTCTAACTTACTCTCTTTCTTTGTAGGTCCAACCTTGAGAAACCTTACTCGCTTTTGTTTCCCATATATGCAGTCCTCACAGAACTCCAAACATATTTCTGTATATCCAGAAAATCCTTCTTTATGATCTCTATGCCCTTATGGCTCATATGACCGAGCCTATAGTGCCACAATGTTGTATCTACTTCTGAAGCCACAAGATTACAAACATTAGTGCTATAAGTGGTTAAATACAAGGTTCCAATTTTCTTACCTCTTTGCCACCACAAGAGCACCCTTGGTAACCTTCCAAGAGTCCATAAAATATCACAAGACAACCATCACTTCCCAACTACTCTAATGATATCAAGTTTCATCTTAATATAGGCACATGTCTCGATATCCTTCAATAGCCAAGTATTCCATTTTGCATCTTAACCTGAACATAACCTTTTCCAACTATGTTGCAAGGCTCATCATCACCAAGAAAAACATGCCCAAAATCTCCTTGAACATAATCAACAAAATAATGCCTATGTGGAGTAGCATGGAAAGAATCCCCTGAATCTAAAACCTAAGATTCAGTAATATTGTGCAAAGAAAGAATCAAAGCATCCCGACACACATTAATCATTGCCACATTTACCTCCTTGTTTTCTTCCTGATGTTTCTTCTTGTCCCGAAGTTCCCAACAGTCCTTTCTTTGCATGCCCAGACTTTCCACAGTGCTAGCATACTATCTTGCTTTTGGATTTTGACCTTGCCTGATCCTTTGATTTTCCACGGCTTCCTCTATTCTTCTGTCTCCCTCTAGTTTCCACTGTCAAATCATTCCATGAAGTAGAAGATTCCCGAGATTTTTCTTCGCATTTCCTCTCTTAGAATCACCCCTACAACATCCTCAAACTTCAACTTTGAGTTAGTTGGAACCGAGTTGCTTACCGCCATTACCAAGCTATTCCAACTCTCAGGTAAAGAGCACAGAACTAATAAAGCCCTAACTTCTTCATCAAATTATATTGTAACCGAAGCTAGCATATTTACAACCGTATTAAAATCATTTAAATGATCTATTACTGAACCATTCTCAGACATCTTCATATTAAACAACTTTTTCATTAAAAATATCTTATTAGAGGTAAAGGGTTTTTCATATAACTTCCTAATGCATCCATCAGTTCTTTTGTAGTCTTTTCCTTTGAAACATTAAATAATACCGAAGATGCAAGACATGGACAAATTGTCCCAAGTGATTTCCTATCCAGCAAATCCCATTCCACATCCATCATGCTCGAGGGTTTGTTCACCTTCTCAGATAGCGGAATATAAAGATCCTTCTGATAAAGGTAATCTTCCATCTGCATCTTCCAAAGACTAAAATTTTACCCATTGAATTTATCAACCCTTGATATTCCATCATTTGCCATAGCTCCCACTCAAGATAAAACTTTCCCGTAATTCAACACTTCAACAAACCAAACCAGGATCTGATACCAATTGTTAGGAAATAAGGGATAAAATATGTGAATAATCCCTCATAGAATCGCAACAAGAGAAACTAATATACGAAAAATATTACGATCTCAAATTAAAGTGCAAAATAAAATAACACAACACAAAGAGACAATATTTAATGTGGTTCACCCAATTTGGGCTACGTCCACCAAGAATCACTTACTCATATTTTATTACAAGCCACCGCTCTCTCAATACAATACCCAAATCTGTTTGGAGCTATGCTCAAAAAACTCTACAGAATTCACATTTGAATTCAAAACACATCTCGAATGATACATAATACCTGCCATATGGATAAAACCATATAAGTAGACAATTGTTTAAGTATTTTTACAAAACCGTGGGTATCAAAACCATGGGCCAAAACCGCCCCATAAACCTATGGGTCAAAAATCCCACCCATATGAGAAAATCACGTTTCTTGGTATATCGGGCACGTTTTAAGGCCAAAAATAAAAATGGGGGCCAGCCCGACCTTGAACCCCAGCGAGACAACTGTGGAAAGTGTAAAGTACTCTTAGTGTACAATATTCAACACTTTCTCACATGAAAACAAGCTCCACAACCTAACACTTTTGACATCCTTTAAATCCTTCACATTTAACTCATTGGGGAACAACCTTCCCTCGCCCTTCATATCATCCACACAACTCTCTTGACACTAGGGATTTCACTCCTTGATGAAAGTTTTGTTTACCTCCTCCAAATTCATCCAATCTAAATTAATTATGTCCAAATCCTCATCTCATTCTAAGTCCTCCTTTGAGACCGTGTTTTCCTTCCATTGAGGGACCTTTTTATCAAATTCCACCATTGAGGCCATGTTTACGCCTCTTTTGGGGCACCATTTTTTTCATTCTAAGTCCTCCTTTGAGGCCATGTTTTTCCTTCCATTGAGGGACCTTTTTATCAAAGTCCACCATTATGGCCATGTTTATGCCTCTTTTGGGGCACCATTTATTTTCATCGAAGTCCTCCTTTGAGGCCATGTTTTTCCTTCTATTGAGGGACCTTTTTACCAAAGTCCACCATTGTGGCCATATTTGTGTCTCTTTTGAGGCACCATCTATTTCATCAAGACCACATTTGTGATCATATTTTTGTTTCCTTAAGGACATAGTTTTATTTCCTACTTGTCTATCATCTCATCTTGTTGCAACTTATTGTCTTCCCTCTCTTGGTGGTAAACCAGAAATGTAACCTCTTAATGCATTGCACTTGTGACCAGTCTACTATTAGCATATCTACTAATGAGCACTTAGTTATATCCTTAGATCATTCTCTCCATCCTTAGCCCCTTCCATTTTCATTGTAATAATATGAATTATGTGGTCTACCTTCACTGCTTTGATATGACCCCATAACCATTACATCCATCACCTTCTCATTCTCCTATTGCAGCCATGCAAAGGGTCCAGGGGTGTCTCTTGTACATTCATTATCCCCTCCTAAGTGGTCTACTTCGTTATTCCCATCTCTCTCCCATGCAAAGCTAAAATTCATGTATGTAAAAGGAAAAATCAAACTTATCAAAAGCAGATGATCCTCGAAGGATAGCGGTTCAAATGCAAAAAAAAGAAAAAAAAACTAAAAGCAAAATCATACAAATCAAAATCAAAATCAAAAATCAAAAGAAATAGACCGATCCCTTGAAGGACGACTATCATATTATTCTTGCCATCCATATCATGTATAAAGTAGACCATACCCTCGAAGGATGTTTACTCTGTTATTATAGAATCTGGAAGGTTTCCTGCATTGATCAACCCTCCTTTATCAACATTTTCAAAAAGCTTCCCGCTTTGTTCTTTCCCTTTCCCAGAGCTGGGGCATAGACTTAAGGAACACCACCTTTGGAGAACCTTCTTCCCGCATACAAGTTACATCTCAAATCCCTTTTTCATGTCAACATTAGGATTATGAGCATCTTTCATCCATATTTCCTCATAGTCTTTTGGTATAACTAACTATCGTTGGTTATGTGTTAACACCTACTATTGGTTACGAGTCAATGCCTTGTGTGGTAACCTTTCTTGTTTATCTCCAATCCAATTCAAGCATAGTTTCCTTGTACGCCCTTGCTATAATTATGTTTCATTCATCTCATCAAGGTCATCTTTTATCAAAATCACATCAAATTTCACACTATGAATTCTATATCTATCCATAATATCCATGAATGTGCTCGCAAATACACTTTTCAGTTTGCGAATTCTACTTGATCGCCGTTGTAGTTTGCGAATCCTACTTGAGGATCCTTCTCAAGGAAAGTTTGTTATCCTGCAGCTTCTTATCCCCCAACATGTTCAACAATGTCTTTGATCCATTTCTCTTCGCTCCCCATTTCCACTCATCACCATTTGTCTCCACATCATCCTTCTCACCTTTCTATCCCCTTTCACCACGCCATATATCTTACTTGCCTTTCCTCTTGAGTTTCCCTTTCACTCTTCCACTTTCAGTTTGACAATCTTACTTAACCATCCATACAGCCAGAGAATCTTAGTTAAGGTATATCTTCTTCCTTGGATCCTCCCACTATAGAAGCTTCTCCACCATTTCCTCTTTCAACGGACGACAATCACCACCACAAACGTCTTTCCACTCCTCCTTTTCCACTTGACACTCTTGCATCATCACTCCCACCACATGGGCATCCCAATTAAGGATTTCCCTTACACTCTCCATCTACACTGCATATATTCCTCCATCCACTCATGTCACACTCCTTTGTTTCCTTGTTATCACTTTGATATCACCTCCTTTCATCTCTTGTTCCATTTTGATATACATTGCTTAGTCTTTTCATCATTATTCTTCTTCTTCAGCTTGCGATCCTACTTAACCATCCACGTCGCATGGAAATCTTACTTAAGAGTCCCTCTTAAGAATGGTTTTCCATCTAACCCTTTCATCTCCCATCATATCTTCCTCATCTTCTATCTCCCACCTCTCATCGTACTCGTCCACTCCAACCAACCATTCCACACCTGTATCTAATACAATGTTGTCTTTCTCCTTCCATATTGTCACTGTCAATTTGGTGATCTTACTTAACTCCTCCTGTGGCATGGCGATCTTACTTAAGATTCCCTCTTAAGCATGATCTGTCATCCTGCACTCACCCACTACCCCACATTCTCTCCATCTACATTTTCTCGTCATTCCCCATCATCACATCCTCTCACCTCCTCTTTCATTCTCACAAACACCACTTCCTACTTGTCTCTTGTTCATCTCCATCATCCCTTGTTTGGTAATCTTACTTAACCATTGCTTCTCCATTCATTTCGTGTCTTGTTTCTTCATTTTTCTCTCATTCATTCTCATCCACTACATCCTCTCCTCGCCTTCATCTTCCTACACATCATTATCCCTCCTTTCTTTACTCTTTCCACTCCATATTCTAGAGTTCTCCCATATATCTACCCCCATACTTACCCATCATTGTCATTAATCATCCCCTAACATTCTTTCATCATCGTCTTTTATTTCCGCGCTAGTAATTATCGGTGGACTTCTCCTAAAAATCACTCATCCCCATTTTGTACATCCTGGACCCTTTTCTTTGACCCCCTCCATTCTATCTTCATTCCTTCCTTTGTGCCCTCTTATCATTATCGGGGGACTTTTCCTAACGTCCCTTCACTGGCATTCCCCCTTTCATTCCACTTTTACTTTCCGTTTTATCTCACCTTTTGTCCCATCCTTTCCTACTGATCATTATCGATGGATTTCTCCTAACATCCATTTGTTGACATTACCTCTCCTATCCCTTCCTCTCTTTTTCCTCGCCACCTCTCCATCTTTCATTCTTCCTTGCCAATTTATTCATTGTCTTCATCATGCACCCTCTCTCTATTTTCTCGTCATCAACTTATCCTCATCTCATGCATCTCCGCATCTTTTCCAATCCATGTCATTCCTCCCCTCAAGCTTCTCTTTACGTTCCTTATGCTTCTCACTCTTTATCGAATATCTTTGTTCTTGGTTCCCTTCCTTCGCATAATTTTCTTCGTTGTCTTCTCCTCCTTTCTGATCCTCATCTTATTTCACTTCCTCTATATCATCTTCTTCCTGTTTTACCTCGCACTTCCTCCTTACTTCCTGTCGATAACCTGACTCTTCAGCGTTGTCCCATATTTTTATCATCCCACCATCCACATGCATTTCCATGTAGTTAGTTCCATATTATTTGCCTTGGATTTCCTCACTATGATCTGCTTCCTTCAATTTTCTTTTCTCTATCATCTCTTTCATTTTCCATTACTTCTCTACCTTCCTCTGCTTCATCCTCCTTCACACCTTTCGTTTTAAATAACTCTCTCTTTTTCATAATTTCACCCTTTGCTTTGTCATTTTCTTGTCTTCTCTTTGCTTGTCCTTCTTCATTTCCCCCTCCTCTATAATCCTTCTTTGTTATCTTCTTCCTCCCCTTTCATTCCTTCTTTTCTCCTCCTCTCGTCTTTGTCCCTCTATTCCATACCCATGTCACCTTCACATTCGATCTTTCTTACTCTTCTCATAATAAACCAATCCTCCTATCCATTCCCTTTTCTTTTTCTCAACACCACTCACACCTAGCATTCACAATCAATGCCAATGTTTCTCCCTTTATGTACCTTTTTGATCCATTACATCTCGTCTCATTCTTCTCTCTACAGCATTGACCTCCTCTCTTTTTGAGAACCCTGTCACATCTTTTATCTTTGTCAGTCCTCTCACAGGGGCATCATCATATCCATTTCTAAGAATCTCTTCCCATCTTCCTTCGACATTTTTGTCTTAGAGGATACCAGGGGCATCATCATATCCATTTCTAAGAATCTCTTCCCATCTTCATTTGACATTTTTGTCTTGGAGGATACCATAACAACCATCACCTATCAAATCTTGTTCTCTTCTATAAATGTTTGCTCTACTTTTGTTTTGTCGCAAAATTATCTTGACTTCTTATCCTACTTATCAAAGAAATGGGACTACTTTTTATTTTTCACCTTCTAATTTGCTAACACTTATGCATCTTTCCTATGAAACATGATTACCATCATATTTATCACCCTTTTAGGGCATTTTATCTCACCCTTCTATCTTATCTTCTCATCATGTCCACATTTATGATTATTCCCCCTAGGGCATTTTTATTTACACATCCATCTTCCATTATGTCATCTTCATATCCTATGTTGGGGCACCTTTTCATCCTTGTACTTGTCAACACATATAACTCACTTTTTTCCTTCTCGTGCCCTATGTTGGGCATCATTATTTCATCCACATCCCTTTTGCGGATGCATGATTTTTCACTCGATTCCTCACTGACAAAGGATTTCACACATCTTTCACATTCAGTTACACATAATTTGATGTTTTCCTATTACCTGTTGGTATTCACGGTTTACATCCATACTGTAGTGGTCTTCACCCACTCACTGGTCTATAGAACATTATCGTTTATCTCCGTTGAGACCGCAATTGTCCTCTACCGATGTGATATTGGAGTCACTACCATATTTTTCATTGATATTGTGATCCTTTTTTTCCTGGGGCATCTTGCCTTTGGTCATGTCTTCATCCATCCTTAGACACATATTTCATCTAACCCTTTTTATTTTTGTCTTGTGGCTTACTATCGCAAACCACTCAACAAAAGGGGGAAATGTAGACACCAATTTTTGGTATAGCACCCTCCATCATCTCACATTCATTCAACTCTCACTCTCACTTTTTTTTTTAAATTTAAATAAATCCCATCTATTTACTCACCCAAATTTAATTAATTATCAAATGGGCTCCATATAAACCCATTTAATAATTGACTTTTGGCATCTCTCACAAATTATTCAATTCATGGGTAATAATATACCCATCCGACACTCCACTCTTAATTTCAAGAATGGAATCTATTATCTCACCTACCCATTCAAATCATGTTCCCCACTCCACCTAATAAGTCAAACCATGGGCCCCGCATGATCACATCATGTCTCTTAACTCGGGTTACTTTACCCAACCCCAGTTACTCATTAACCCCAATCTAACCTCACCTCCAAGTTATAAATATGGGTTTTCCCCATCTTTCAAGGGACCCGGAAAACCGAAAGGAGAGAAAAGACCCGAAAACCACGGACCTAGGAGAGAAAAGACCCGAAAACCTGGAAGGAGGGACCTAAGACCGAGAATCGAAAAGGAGACCCAAAAAAATCAAGGAGAGACCTAAGACCGAATCGAAAGGAGAACCCGAAAACCTAGAAGGAGGGACCTAAGACCGAGAATCAAAAAGGAGGACAGAAGACCATTCTATAAGTTTGAGGTCAAGGCTAACCTTTGCCATTGTTAGAAGTTAGAAGGTGAGGAGTGTGGGAGAAATCTTTGCCATTGTTCATTATCTTGCCACCCTAATGCCCATTTCATCTCCATATCAGAGCACAAGCTAAGTCCCCTCGTCATTTCAGTTACTTGTCATTTTGTATTTCATTATTTCTGCATGATATCTACTGTTCATCATTTATTGCTATCTTTCTAAAACGGGGTTGACATCCTCCAAGGGAGTTCACATCCTCTTGAAACTGGATTGTTTAGGAAACCCCGCATATTGTATCTAATCACATATGTTTTAGTTTTGCAGATCTATCTTCTTTGTATCACATATCTATCTTCTCTGCACCTGTAGATCCACATCTGCATCTGAGGTCTTAAGCCCTCCATCATTCAAAGTTGTTGGTGGCTTCTAGTATCGACTTTCACTGCGCGAGAACAAGGTTTCTGTACAACAAAGCCATTAATGAATACTCTTCTTACGTGAGATTCATTTATAAAATAACATACTTGGCGGTAAAAATGTAATAGTAAGTGCATGATTTTGTGACTACAAACACTCAACTACGAGTGTGTATCTTTCCTTTTGAGATGTGCTCAAATCCTTCATCACGCACACCTCAAAAGTGGGGATGATTTGTAAACAACAAGAGACCTCGTCTTGCTTTGATTGTTTACAAAAAGATCCTTTAATTTATCATCTTTCCCGACTTGTGTGAATCTATTTAAAATCTGAATTTTGTAATTTGTAAACCGATCTAGAAATGGTTTAAATAATCCCAAAATCAACTTAATCAACAGTTTGATCAAAACAGTCTATATTTTAATTCACCCAATTTTCTATAAATTTCACTACAATGATTAAAATATGTTTATCTCAAATAACATATGACTTTAATTATATGAAAATATATCGATATCATGATGCAATAATTAGAAAAAGATGACACCAAAATTGTTTACGGAGTTCGGAAAATGTTTGTCTCAAGGTTCATATGAACTCGATCCATTCAAATTGTCAAAGTTACAAGTACAATAAAACTTACAATAAACAATAATAGATTTGAAAAATGAAAATTCATGTTCTCAAACTTTTGAAAGACTCGACGATGATCGTGTTCATCCTCCACCATTCTCAAGCACTTGCACGATCTCTTCCTTCATTCTCTCAAAAAGTGACTTTCACACTATAAAATTACATCAAAAGAACTCCAAATTAGGAAATTAATGGATGCACCAGTTTTGTACAACTTTCTAGTTTACACCAAGATTTGAAAATGCCCCAAGCTTCTCCAAAATTCACTTTTTAAAAATTGCTATGTTACAAAAATACATAGTCATTCACTTAACCTTCTATAAGATACATCTCACTCTTATATACACTTGATCAAGTGTTGTGGTGTAACGTCGGGCTCTTTTTTAGCATGGGTGAGGTTAGTAGGTTGATCCCCTCCAACCCCAAATTGAACCAAAGTTGCCCTTGTTTGGATTTAAGCCCACATTTTTTTGGTGCGCATGATAACAAAAAGATATTTAAATATAGCATCGTGGATAGCTTGAGGTGGCTTCGGACCACTTTTTAACTCTCCACGTGTTGACTCGATTGGGGATTCGATGGGAAAATTTGGCGGCGTGTGAGCTTTGATGGCTCGGTTAGACACGTTGAGTTGGTTGGCGTGTCAATGGTTGCCAAGGTTGGAGTGTGAGTGGGTTGAGTTGGCCACATGGCGAGTTGGTGTAGGCACGTTGGTTGTTGGTGAGTTGGCTCACCCCACAAGCTCATCATTTAGCTCGGTTCCTTGGAAAGTTGGGTTGCTTTGAGGTGGCATGCCACATGGTGGCATGAGGAGCCACCATGTGGAACTTTACAAATATATCCCACATGCACCAAACACTTACAATATAAGGTATATAAATACAAAAATGTGACAATGGTAATATGAATATGCGGAGGTAAAGGAACCTCTCCACAAAAAGAGTGTGTTGACCCTAGCTGAGGGCCCCCAACTAGAAAATAGCGGGGCCCACTTATGCGAACTCGAGTGTCGAAGACCGGAGGTGAAAATAAAAAATGCCCTTTTATTATTTTTGCATTACCACGTGTCGCATTATGATTGTTCTTTTTCCCCTATTTATTGCTCCTTCAACTGGGAACTTCTGCTCAAATAGAGTTTGTTTCACCATTAAAATATGCATCGAGAAAACTCTCGAGCCCTCTACCATATTGTAATGATTTTGGGAGATCTAGGAAAATCATGTCCCACCGAACCGATCTCCGCAGGATCTACAAAAATCATTCGGGGTTTATTCTACATTTCCAACGGTATACTCTCATTATGCATTAGATTAATATGTCGCAAGCATTAAAATGGAGTTTTAAGACAAAGTGTAGAAAATACAAAGAATTGAGATTATGTAAGGATTTTATAAATCAACTATTACAAATGCCTACACGTCATAAGCAATCATTTCATTATCAAACAGCTTAGCTTATATTCATTGACCTCCAATAAAGCTAAAACAATTCATCATCCTATGACAAATTACCCCTCATATCAAGCTAGTTGCCATTAACAAATAGCTTAAACTCACATATACCAAAATGCCTTTAGGAAACAGATATACTCACAACCAAAAGACCGAGATGAAGAATTGCTTCATCAAATTATACTTTTTTTGTCTCCATCTAAGGAATGAAAAGGTCCCAAAAATATTCCAAGTGATTTACATCAAAGGCAGAGACGGAAGAAAATGTAAACACCAAAATCTATCACATGATCGACCAATCCCATCTCTTTATTTTATAGGAATCGATTACCCACATTGCCTCCTGAATCATCAAGTGGGAGGTGACAATGGATCAAAGGAGAATCAATAACTTACACATATAATTTGGAGGGAAACATGGATTTTACATTGCAAGTGCAACATGTTCTCCCATGGAAATAAAATGCACCCATAGAGAAGATCATGTGCAATAGCATGAAATCATGTAAGAGAGAGGAGAAGGGAATTGTCACTTGTCAAGAATTCTTGTTTTTCCCGAAGGAGAAATATGAGTGTTTATTTCCAAGTAATGGATTGCTCCACACAATTTGAATGGAAGAAGAAGAGGCTCAAAGCGGAGTCATAAATTGCTCGCATGATGCATTTAGTTCTCCAATTTACCTGAGAGGATAATTTTGTGCAAGCATAACTTCAATTGAAAAATAAATTGTTGTGAAACCAATTGCATTGAAGTATCCTATAATGAGGCTATCAAACTTCCATCTTCCA
Organism: Taxus wallichiana var. yunnanensis; assembly: GCA_018340775.1. NCBI lineage: Eukaryota > Viridiplantae > Streptophyta > Pinopsida > Cupressales > Taxaceae > Taxus > Taxus wallichiana. The sequence goes on from CM031235.1 coordinate 820,980,731, forward strand.
TTATTCTTGGGATATATATGATCGCTCAAATCTAACCCTGAATAGCACTCTCGATCTAGACAGTAAAAACATGTTTTTTTGATTTTCCAAGAAAACCTTTATTTCACAACCCGCGGACTACTGCAACTCTAGTTTTCATTTATTTGTGAATAGCTTGAAAGTCGTTTCTTAATGGATTAAACTATTACACTACTGCAACTTTAGTTTTCATTTTTTTAATAAGTTCAAAACGGTTACTTCGTGCCATGAAATCTTTTGGAAGTTCACTTAGTTGGATTTGCATGCATCTTCTCCTTCAAATCGTAGCTTGAATATCTAACTGTACATTTTGGCATATCACTTGGTTGGTTGCGCATCTTTGCCTTCAAATCACAATTTAAACAGACAACTATATCAAATTTTGCATTTTTCATGCAAACCATTGCTCTGCAACTTAAAATGTTTTCGTAATCCAATTATTTGACTCGCAATGCATCTTTCTAAAAAAAATTGAGAACCTGAAGAGTACTCCAGCTCTGCTTTTTATTTTTTTGTGAATAACTTGAAAATCTTTGCTCTGTGGTATGAACTATTTTGGCAATTCACTTAACTAGCTTATCGTGCATCTTCCTACAAAATTTGAGAACCCGTAGAGTACTTTAGTCTGGTTTTCGTTTTTGTGAATAACTTGAAAACCATTTCTTCATGGCTTGAATTGTTTTGGTAACTCGCTTAGTTGTCTCACCACACATCTTTTCCTTCAAATCATGACTTGAATGGACAATTATATCAAATTTTGTATTTTTCATGCAAACTGTTGCTTTGTGGCCTGGTTTGTTTTGGTAGTTCACTTGGTTGGTTCGTCATGCATCTTCATGTAAAATTTGAGAACCCACATAGTACTACAACTTTGGTTTTTATTTTTTGTGAATAACTCGATAAACATTGTTTTATGGCCTGACATGTTATAACAATTCACTTAGTTGGCTCTTCACACATCATTTCCTTCTAATCACACTTTGATGAACTACTATATCAAAATTACATTTTCCATGCAATCCATTGCTTCGTAGCATGAACTATTTTACCAGTTCACTTAGTTGGCTCATCGTTCATCTTAATGCAAATTTTGAAAACTCGCATTATATTGCACCTCTAGTTCAAATGGTTTTTTTGAATAAGTTGAAAACTATTACTCTACAGCCTAAACTATTTTGGCAATTCACTTTGTTAGCTCACCATGCATCTTTTCCTTCAAATCATGGCTTGAATGGACAAATATATCATTTTTTACATTTTTCTTTTAAACCATGAATATGTGACCTACATTGTTTCAGAGTTCACCTCATAAAGTTGTCACACACATATTTGCAAAGTTTAAGAACCAATAAAATATTGTAACTCGTTTTAGACTCCTACCATGAGTTTTAGCATGTACCATGACATACAACAAATAATAGCATCAGTATATCAAGTCTGGAAAAGATATCACAGCACCGAGTAATTAGGGGTATTACATTATGACCAATTTCCAAAGACAAAATGCCTTTGCAATCATGTTGTCTACTCAAAATTTCCCGCTCTGATAAGAGTAAATTTTCAAAATTTTGAGTCTTAAGTATTTTTCTACGAGGTGCCTAAGTCGTGAAATTGAAAAAATCCGTGTTTTGGGTCATTTTGTGTGATTTTCGAACTGTCGGAACTTTTGTCCCATCATCCCAAATCACGAAAATGCACTCTGTTCCCGATCGGCCGAAATCCCGAAGCTGTCCCATTTTCGGGCCCGTCGGAAAATTTTGTCCCAAGTGTCCCAAAACTTATTTTGCGTGTTGTTCCAATTTAGGCCGAATCATCCTTCCAGCGTACTTCGCACTTTCACATCCCAAATGTCCCAAAGTTAAAAGTCGAGCTTTCCATTTTAGGCCGATTTACCCGAACCGCGTCCTTGCGCAATTTTGTCCCAAGCGCCCATTTGAAAAAGTGCGAGCTTTCCCAATTTAGTAGAGGCCGGTCAAGTCGCGTGCTTGAACTTCTTGTCCCGAATGTCCCAAGTCAAGCAAACGGGCCCTTTGTTCCAATTTCGGCGAAACACCCGAATCGCGTGCTTCGCACATTTTCGTCCCATTTGTCCCAAATGCATTTGTGCGTCCTCTCCTGTTTCGCCCGAACCCGGTAGAGCCGCGTGTTTGCGCATTCGCGTCTCACACATCCCAGCGTACCTAGTGTCATTTACACTTAGTTTTCCTTTCGCTCCAAATATGATGCTTTTCAAATTGGTGGTTGTGTATTGATGCGCATTAAAGTCGTTTCTCTCTCAAACGGCTATATAACGAGCATTCCCCTTTGCATTTTCGCATTGCTTCCATGCTTTATCTTTTGCTCGAACCCTCGTCATTTGAAAACTGCGCGATTCCCCCTCCATTTGCAAATTCCTTCCAGAAGTCTAGGTTGCGGCTCAGAGGCTATCAATATGAAGATCAAGTTCCGGGACGGGGAGCAAATTTCTCGCTTGAATCTGCTGTTAGCATATAGGGGACAGTGAAGCTCGTCATCTCGACTTGGTGATTTTGGGCAAGAATGACGGATCAAAGCCCTACACCAATAGCACGAGATGATTAATGATAGTGGTTTAGCTTTTGCTTGGGAGGATTCCCGATCTCGATGCAGTGTCTTTGATACGATGCTTTCATGTGGAGCTCACTTCGACCCCGATTCTAGCGAATTGACAAATGTACATGGGGAACTCATTGCCAAGCTGGACGCTGCTGCCATTGGCGCTGCTCTGAGGATTCCGGAGATGGACAATGCTATAGTCGTCTCCCGAGATCAAGCACAGGCTATGTTCGACCAAGACAGTGACAAATACAAGGCGCGAGTGGCGAAGTCTTGGTTGAAGAACCCTAAGAAAGGCGCTTCTCGCCTAACCAAAACCCTCTTAGAGCGAGCGATTTCAACGAAGAAGCGTGAGACTTCATAATCCTGTTTGGCTCGGGTTATGGGTTTGCCCTCCACCAATGAGTTTCATTTACGGATGTGCCGCTCATCGGCATGGTGTGCCGAGGGAACACAAAATATCAAGCTGGCGAGAGATCATCGGTATGAATTTGGGTGAGCAGATTATCAAAGTCCATGCAAACAAAGAAGTTCTATATGACTTCATATCTGATGTATACCCTAGCGGCATCCAGGCAGTGGTTTGGTTTCTCCTATATAGATGCACACAAAGATGATCCAGTGTATGCCTATTGCCCGCAGTTCACCTTGGAGACCAGCAACCGCAATTTCAGAAGGGTCAATGATGCTTTCACCATGTACGTGGTCAGATTGCTCGAAGGTGATACTGCTAGAAGGTTTTCAGATGAAGCCATGAACCTGATATCGCAGTATGGAGCCTATTTCATTCAATTCAGGAAATTTTCCTATATCAGGCTTGCTGGCTATGAAAGCACTCCTCTGCGGCTTCCCATGTTCTGCAATGACAAAATGGCTTTGATTGAAATATGCAGGCAACTAGACAAGTTGCCTGAGAACTTGCGAGAGACAAGAAGATTTACGGCTTGCACTTTCCCATCTCTGCGGGAAACTACACATGCAAAAACTCTGGATGCTCGAACATAGAAAGAGCCACTGGTCCCTATCCTTTGTTCATTTCTTCAAGCCAAGAACCTGTTTTGACTTGAAGAAGTTCATTGAACAGAACATCAAAATAGTCTATCATCATAGGGCAGATACAGAAGACTATTGGGCTGACTGTGCAGATGATTTTGAAGCCAGAAGAAGGCATTGTGGCGGGTTCTCCTGCCGATTGATCCAAGAACTCGATCTGTACCAAGTTCTGAAGGTCTCGGGATGACAATTACTGAGCTATACTCTTATGAGTATGAAAATGTGATTAAGCACACCCCTCGGAGGACTTGGATTGGAACAAGAAAGAGAGATGATCGGCTGAGATTCTTGCTCCGGTCTTAATCGGGACTAAGTGCAGTTCGATAAGAAGATCCGAGAATTCAAGAGGCACTCGGGAGAATCTAGCTCCAGGATGATTCGACACCCATAAGAGAGGCATCGGTTCAGTGCGGAACACCGGTGAAAACCCCTCCTGCCTCAACGGCTCGGGGACTGTAGAATCTACTCCTTCTCCATCTACCCGGGGTATACAAGAAGAAACTCAAAGAGGTAAAGAAGGAGCTGCAGAGAATGATCCTCCAAGAAAGCGAGTAGAGTTGCCTATAGGGCCGAGAGAACATCGTTGTTCTCGGTGAAAGTGAAGAAAGTGAGATGCCAACTCCTGCAAATGTTCACGAAGATCCAGAGATAAGGACAAAGAGGTCGAGCAACGAACTTCCGGTACTACGATTCTTCTCTTGCCATTGCCTCCGAGTGCTCTACTCACGTCTCGGCTTGAGTCGGCAGTGCGCGAGACCACAGTGTCATGAGCTCCTGTCTCTTGGTCCTCTTGCCCCTCCTGAGATTCTTCTTCCTCTTTTGCTTGGGTGCAACCTCAGTCGACAAAGGAAGAGGAAATCCTCCTCTCAAAGCTTGGGACCAAATTTTGATCTTGTGCTTGACCTTGTTGGGCACCACTCCTTCTCGTGCCAAGAAAGCCGAACCACCTCCCGAGGTGTGTCGATGCCCAAGGTCAGCAATTCTTGGAGATTGCTAAGCCTACAGTAGACAAATCAGAATCAGACTTGCTGACATCTGACTTAGAGCTTTCAAGGATCCCCATGGGAGAGTCTACTCCTGAAGGTGAAATTCACAACCTCCGAAAGCTTGATCCACAAGAGTCATTGGAAGGGTAGAGAAAGGGCGGCGGACTATTGAGCAATTTGGAAGAACAAGCCCAAGTTCTCACGAGTTTTATCAAGTCACTCTTGTCTAAGGACAAAGTTTTGGACCCCACCCCCTTGACTGCTCTACCGCCTCCTGTAATTCTAAGCCAAGATGAAGTGCAAAGTATCAAAGATATGCACAAGTATTCTGTCTATGGCAGAGCTATTGAAGCCATGGTGGATGACATGCTTGTTGCTGGGCTAAACTTCATCGATGAAGCTTTTAAACTACATGGAAAGGTAGACAATTTGCAACAGAAGCTATCCTCTACTATTGGGGTTATGGATAAAGAGCTTAAACTCTGGAGCAGTTGCATTGTAGACCTTCGCCTCATGGGACAGACAGATGAGAACATCTTACTGGCGAACAAGATTTTCGATGATGCCAAAGACAATCTATCAAAATCCACGGGTCTACAGTAGTAGAGTGGAAAATCAAAGTCTTGGAGGAAGCTGTGGGAGAAATGAAGAACAGTTGGCAGAAGGGAGAAGCTTTCAAGACACTGGCAGCTGCTGCTTTCAAAGATATGCATTGTCATCTTCAAGATGAAAACTCTGGTGCTTCCTTGTCCTTGCAAGAAATCAAAGCTCAGTTCAGAGCTTTTGTCAAAGATCATCTATTCAAGGAAAGCTCCATCTCTAAGGAAAAGATGAAGGAAATTTGTTCTCTTCAGTCTGCCATTGAAGAAGCAAACAAAGATTATCATACTCACGTCGAGTTTGATAAAGAGATGGAGAAATGTCTGGGATTTTGGACTCAGTCTGCAGCCAACACGTCAGTCCCTCGTGGCAGAGATATAGCTGAGTCATTGAAGAAATTCGAGCGGCGGATTACGAAGACAGTGGGTCCCTCCCGATGGCAGGCCACTGTCTCCTTCTCCTTTCTTTCCTCTTCTTCCCTTTCTTTTCGTATTCTTTGTAATCGATTAAGGTATTGTAACCGGCGGTCCTTAACTATTCTTTAGTTAAAAGAAACGTTCGAAGAGTAAATCCCGACTTGTAAGCTATATAATGGCCTTTCCATGCCATTTTGGAGAGGAGGAAGAACTTGGAATATTTGCTGAAAGTGTAAATAGATCTTAAAGAAATCAATACAAAAGGGCTTTTCATTCTTTGTCTATCTGATTCTCGTTATCTCTGTGTTTTCCTTTAATATTGTGAGGATCATTTTGTTCTTAACTCGTTAGTCTCTCGATTGCATCTTTGTTCGGTTTTTGCAAATACAGTGATCTTGTACAACCAAGAAGGAACTTTGTGTCCTTGATTAATAAATCTGAAGAAGGTTATTTATGGAACTTTGTGTCTTTAAATTTAATCTCATTCAGCCAACGCAAATGATCTTGTCTTAAATTCTTTGAAGCTTTGCATACAGGAGGAATTATTCTGCTATCTATAATTCCAGATGTTGCTATTCTGCTCATCTCCTTTTTCCCCTTCCTCAGTCCTTGCGTGATTGATGATCCTTGTGGAAAACACTTTCGTAAAATCCAAGTTTGACCATAAAACAATGTTCTGTACATTTGTAAATAAGTTCGTTTCTGAATAAGGGAACCTCTCCCATTAAAGAGGAGGGACTTCTTGTCCCACATTGCTCTTCTAAAAAGTCCTATTGACGACCAACGGTTTTTGGCGACTCACGCTGGGGAAAATCGCATTCCAGTACTGCAATTTTTTCGATCATCCTTTGATCTGGCGACTCCGCGTTTCACTCGAGGGAGAAGGACCCTTGGTATTGAAGATTCTCAGTTTCAGCTTTTGGAGCAACAGGGTTTTCCTTTCCCTTGAATAGAAGAACTCGTTCGACGAGCACTCCGCTTTGTTCAAGATAGAAGTCCTACGGGTGGTATTCCTTGAGCTGCTAGTCCCATCTACGAGCTTTGATCCTTGCTTTGGTGTTAAAGTTCCCCTCAGCCGTATTTCCAGAATGGCGGCACAATTGCCATGGGGTCAACGTGTCGGGCCCAGGCCCTTACTCGACCTTTGCATGAGTTACCTAGAGGTAGCAAAGAACTTCCCCAAGTTTAGAGGAGATGGCAAAGTACACCACGATGAACACATTGCAGCTTTCATAGTTGCATGTGGAGTCTTGGGAGTTGAACATGAAGGCGTCTCGGTAAAGCTTTGTTCGTTGAGGCGTTACGGGATAATCTTCTGCTGACCGGTTCTATCACCTTAGGTTTGGTGCCATCACCGATTGGAATACAATGAGAACTTCGGTTCGAAAGCCGTTTCAAGCCGGCGAGAAGATGTGCATGCCCTTTGCTTGCCCAAATTTCTCGAGATAAAGAAAGATCCATCGAACCCATGAGAGAATTTGTGGCTCGGTTCAACAGACTGATCAACAAAATTCCTGTAAATACTCGACCGGTTGATCAAATTCAAAAATGTTTCTTTCTAAATGCTCAAACGCCCAAGGTCAGTTATGCTCTAAGAAGGGCTAATCTTGGAACGTTAATTACGGATCAAGCGGTTTGTTAGTGTCGAGGATGACCTGATCATGTCAGGGAAGTTGAAGAGAGATCCTCCCAAATCTAAATCTGCTGCTTCTTCCTCTTCCACCTCTGGACCCAATACTGATCCATTAGTCCAGAAACTTGCAAATGATCTAGTAGCTATAAAGAAACAATTGGCCCAGCATGCCCCGTACGCAGATGTTCCAAGAAGAAATTTTCAGCCCAGAAATCGTTTGCCTGCTCCTCACACAAGGCTAGCACTTGAAGGCCCTCCTGTCAAAGTTCCTGTGAACGCAACCTGTGAAGTTGAAGAGCCCGATGATGATGTGGACGACGAAGCTCGTGAGGAATTCCTGGAGGAATTTGATGATGAGGCGGAAGAACTCGAAGGATCTCGGGTTAATTTCTTTACCACCGAAGGCACTGATGATGGAGATAACTATGATGAAGTGGTAGCAGATATGAACAGTGAATCATTTGCTGTCATGACTCGAGAACAGACGAGGCAGAAGGAGAAAGTAACACAGCCCACGAAGAAATCTAAGGAGCAACCAGCAACTATTCCTGTAATTGCCAGAAGAGGATCTCCTATCCCTACCTCATCTGCACCAAAGGTAAGTACTGTCAATCCTGCTACCAAAGTTGCTTCTTCTTCTTTTTCTCCTAAGGTTGATAAGCCTAGAATTTCAAATGATGATGGCCCATCCACCTCTGGATCCTTTGATATTGTGGATCACCTAAAAAGGACCAAGGTTCAAATTTCAGAAGCTGAATACTACCAAACCCATCCCAAAGCTTTTGCCAAGATGATCCAATTTGTAAATTCCCATTCCAAGACCACCTCTAAAGGCCTTTTGCCCACTCCTCCTTCTACCACGGCCTAGTCACAGTAGGCTGCTTTGTCACCTCGCTTTGGTGACAAAATCAAGCCTTTTTATGTAACACTTCTTATAGCGGGCCATAGGCTCAGTAACTGTGTCATAGATTCCGGAGCCTCAGATAATGTGATGCCTGCTAAGGTAGCTCATGCTTTAGGCTTGACCCTTACTCGTACTTATGGATCTTGCTACTCCATGGAAAGTAAGGAAGTACCTTTGGTTGGAAGGATTAAAGATGCACAAGTGGCTTTTGCTGCTTTACCTGAAAAGAAAGTCTTGGCCACCATCCTAGTAGCAGACATTCCTCCTTCTTACGGAATGTTGCTAAGTCGGAACTTCTGTAAAGATGTGGGTGGGGAGATTCAAATGGATTGGTCACACGCCCTCATACCTGTCAATGGACAAATGAAGAAGTTACTCCACGAGAAACTTGATCAGTATATTGTGCGAAAACAGATGATCTAAGGCACAAATACTCTATGAAGACATAGGTCATGGTAATTACATGATTACGTCACTGATGAAATCCAACCCTCAAAGTATCACCCAAAGATCCCAATGGTGTTTGGATTTTAGAATTTGATGGAAGTTGTTCCTCGGTGGTTACGGAGGCTGGCGTCTGCTAGTGTCACTGAAGGCTGCCTACACCCTTTTTCGTTTAAGTTGCGGTTCGAAAACACTAACAATACACAGCGTAGTACGAGGCTCTCATTCTTGGGTGCAGTGGCCAAAGAACGAGGTGTAAAAATCTTACGGCTCGTGGTGATGCGGAGCTGATTGTGAAACAAGTCGGGAGCATTTTCGGGTAAAAAATGGGAGGTGAAGCATTACCGGAATCGGGTTTGGGATTGATTGAATTCCTTGATGCCTTCTCTATTGAAGCAATACCCGGAGAAAAAGAACAGCGGGGGCTGATTCATTTGGGCATCTCGGGGTCATTATTGATTCCCCATCTGAATTCTCTCGGGATAAGTTCACTATCGAAATGGTCCACCGGCCTAGTGTTCACAACAATACTAATAAGCGGCAAGTTTTCAACGATGACCAGACATCTGCTTTCCTTCACTGGAACTCAAGGGAATTTGAACAACTATATTTTGAGGGAAGTGACAACTTTGCCTCGTGAGAGTGTGTCCTCTCGATCAAGGCTGTTTGTTACCCAAGGAGAAGAAACAGATCGGGAAGGGTGCATTAAACTCAAAGGAAACAAGATTCCCAAAGGTTTGGTGAGTTTGGAGGAGTTGTTTGACAAACATGATAGATATGTAAAATCTAAAGCCTTCTCTTTGGACCTCGTGAATCAGGTGAGTATGATAAGATTGATATAGGGAGTTCTACTGATCCCAAGGCTGGTAAATATTGGGAAATGTTGCACAACCGATGAGAGGAGAAGAGCAATCGATCTTCTAAGGAAGTATAAGGATGTTCTTGCATATTCTTATGAGGACCTAAAAGCCTTGAAGCCAAAGACATGCGGCACTCTATCCCTCTCAAACCGGGAATCAAGCCTTTCAAGTGAAAAAAAGCGATATAATCCCAAAATAGCCGACACTATATTTCAGGAGATTCAGAAACTGTTGAAGGCTAAAATCATCTTTCCCATTCACCATTCAACATGGATTGCAAACATTGTGCCTGTTAGGAAGAAGAATGGTGAGATCCGCATCTGTGTTGATTTCAGGAACCTGAATCAGGCTTCTCTGAAAGATAACTACCCTCTGCCTATGATGGATCAAATATTGCAAGCAGTAACAGGATCTGAAATGTTATCTATGCTTGATGGATTCTCGGGATACTGATCGGGTAGTGAGGTTGATCTGGCTGATCAATCAACACAAGACAGCCTTCACCACTCCTTGGGGTACCTTCGCTCTGAGAGAATGCCTTTTGGGCTGATTAATGCTGGTGCCACTTTCCAGAGAGCTATGGATTTGGCTTTTGGAAGCTTGAAAGGGAAATGTATCGTCATATACCTTGATGACTGACAGGTGTTTTCAAAGACAAGAGCGAGATCACTTGACCACACAGAAACGATTCTGCGAGAGATGCACGAGAGCATGGGATTTCTTTAAATCCTAAAAAATCTGTCTTACGTATTCTGAAGGAAAACTATTAGGGCACATTGTATCGAGGATGGTATTAAGATTGATCTGAGCGAGTTCAAGCCATCCAATGATTCCTCTCCCAACCAACCCGGTAAAAAGGCGTGCATTCCTTTTCGGTAAGATCAATTTTTGAGAAGATTTATCCTGATTTTGCTGAATTAACTTTGAACATCTCTCGGATGATGAAAGGAAAGCAAGCGTTTGGTTGGTCTTACGAAGGAAAGGAATCCTTTGAGGGTATCGAAAGCCATTGCTAAAACTCCGATTTGGCACATCACGACTTGACAAAGATTTCATCATCTATTGCTATCTACTGAGATAATACCACAGGCTTTGTCTTAACCCAAGAAGACTACGATGGACATGAGCTACCAATTGCCTTCATGAGCTATATCACGAAGAATCATGAGCTGAAATACACCATGATGGAGAAGCATGCTTTTGCGGTAGTCAAAGGTGTCAGCGATTCCGTTTCTATATCCTCAACTCTCACTCTACGGTCTTTGGTTCCAGATCATTTATTAAGTCAATTCTTACAAAAGAATTTGGGTCCAAGAGAGGAAGCGGGTGGCTAAAGTCCGGGAGTATGACATTGATATCAAACCAACCAAGCTGGTTCGTGGAAGGGGTCTTTGTGAGCTCATTCTTTGAAGGAGCCAAACATGAGTTCTTTGGAGGAGAAAGGCGACATTCCTCTTGTTCTATTCCTTAGTTCGATCGATGAATGGTATTCGACATTGCCCATTTTCTCACCTATGGGAATGCCCCTCTCATTTAACTACCAGGAAAAGAGGATTTATTAAATTGAGATCGGTACGCAATGATATGTCTTGTGGGAAAATGCCTTGTTGAGCGTGGTTTAGATGGGAGATTTACTGAAATGTGTGGACAAGGAGCAGCGAGAAAAGTTGCTCTCGGCTTTCCATGATCGGGCATGTGGAGGGCACTATTCATCAACGATCCACGACTCACAAGATATACTCAGGGAGGATATTACTGGCCTTCTTTGTTCAGAGATGCATCCAAGTGGGTGGATAAATGTGAAGCTTGTCAGACCTTTGTGGGAAGACCTAAATTGGCATCTTTACCTCTCAAGCCAGTTGTGATTGAGGAACCATTTCAGCAGTGGGGCCTAGACTTCATTGGTGCACTGAACCCTGCTTCTAGTGCTGGTCACACGCATGTGCTAACTGCCACTGACTACTTCACCAAATGGGTGGAAGCTATTCCAGTCAAGAGCACTACTTCTGAAGTTGTATGCAACTTCATCAAAGAGAACATCTTGGTTAGGTATGGTGTACCTAACAAGATTGTAACAGACAATGCTTCGAACTTTTCCTCAACTGAGATAATGGATTTCTGCTACGGGTATGGCATCTCTCTGGCTCATTCTTCAGATTATTACCCCCAGGGAAATGGACAAGCAGAATCCACCAACAAAAATCTGGTGACTATCATAAGGAAGTTGGTCAATGAGTCTCAGTGAAACTGGCATAAGAAGCTTTATGATGCTCTTTGGGCAGACAGGATCACACCTAAAAGAGCCATTGGAATGTCTCCTTTTCAAGTGGTGTATGGAGTGGAAGCTCAATTGCCAGTGACAGTGGAACTGCCAGCCTTGCACCTGATGAAGGCCATTGAGGATACTAGTTTCAGTGATGCTCTGGATAAAAGAATCATGTACTGCACAAAGCCCGAGCGAGGATAGATTGGAGGTTGCTTGACGGGATATCTGCTCACCAGCGAAGGTAAAGGTTACATTTGACAAAGCTAAGTTCGGGGAGTTCCAGTTGGAGATACCGTCTTTGTTATGGGACAAAAGACATGAACCTCGTGGCGGCCATGGAAAATTTGATTCACTATGGCTCGGACCATTCAAGATAAGACACTTTCTTTGGTAAGAACTCTTTCTATCTTGATTACATGGATGGTTCCCCCTCCCACTTCCTTATAGTGGGCGGTATTTGAAGTTGTTCAAGTCTGGTGACTAGGAGTCCCCTTTGTATATTACATACGGTGTTTTTGCTTTTCTGCTTTCGGTGTGTTTCCCTTTTGTTGTTTGTGTTGCCCTCTGTGTTGGTTTGTTTTTGACTCCTTTGCCCAATGGATAAGGCACTGGTCTGCTTCACCGAGTTATCTAAGTTCTTGCCTTGTCTCATTTCATGAATTTATACCAAGTCATCCCCAGAAGGAGCCAGCTGTTGTCTACTCAAAATTTCCCGCTCTGATAAGAGTAAATTTTCAAAATTTTGAGTCTTAAGTATTTTTCTCTGAGGTGCCTAAGTCGTGAAATTGAAAAAATCTGTGTTTTGGGTCATTTTGTGTGATTTTCGGGCCTGTCGGAACTTTTTGTCCCATCTGTCCCAAGTACGAAAATGCACTCTGTTCCCCGATCGGCCGAAATCCCAAGTCCCATTTTCGGGCCCGTCGGAAAATTTTGTCCCAAGTGTCCCAAAACTTATTTTGCGTGTTGTTCCAATTTCGGCCGAATCATCCTTCCCGCGTACTTCGCACTTTCCTGTCCCAAATGTCCCAAAGTTAAAAAGTGCGAGCTTTCCATTTTCGGCCGATTTACCCGAACCGCGTCCTTCGCGCAATTTTGTCCCAACTGCCCCATTTGAAAAAGTGCGAGCTTTCCCATTTAGTAGAGCCGGTCAAGTCGCGTACTTCGGAACTTTTTGTCCCGAATGTCCCAAGTCCAAACGGGCCCTTTGTTCCAATTTCGGCCGAAACACCCGAATCGCGTACTTCGCACATTTTCGTCCCATTTGTCCCAAATGCATTTGTGCGTCCTCTCCCTGTTTCGCCCGAACCGGCCGAGCCGCGTGTTTCGCGCATTCGCGTCTCACATGTCCCAAGCGTACCTAGTGTCATTCACACTTAGTTTTTCCCGCTCGCTCCAAATATGATGCTTTTCAAATTGGTGGTTGTGTATTCAATGCGCATTAAAGTCATTTCTCTCTCCAAACGGCTATATAACGAGCATTCCCCTTTGCATTTTCGCATTGCTTCCATGCTATCTTTTGCTCGAACCCTCGCCATTTGAAAACCTGCGCGATTCCCCCTCCATTTGCAAATTCCTTCCAGAAGTCTAGGTTGCAGCTCCGAGTCTATCAATATGAAGATCAAGTTCCAGGGACAGGAGCAAATTTCTCCGCTTGAATCTGCCGTTAGCAATATAGGGGGCAATGGCTCGTCATCTCGACTTCGGTGATTTTGGGCAAGAATGACAGGATCTGAACCCTACACCAATAGCACGAGATGATTAATGATAGTGGTTTAGCTTTTGCCGGAGGATTCCCAATCTCGATGCAGGTGTCTTTGTACGGTACTTTTCATGTGGAGCTCACTTCGACCCCGATTCGAGCGAATTGACAAATGTACATGGGGAACTCATTGCCAAGCTGGACCTGCCTTTGCCATTGGCGCTGCTCGAGATTCCGGAGATGGACAATGCTATAGTCGTCTCCGAGATCAAGCACGAGCTATGTTCGACCAAGACGGTGACAAATACAAGGCGCGAGTGGCGAAGTCTTGGTTGAAGAACCCTAAGAAAGGTGCTTCTCGCCTAACAAAACCCTCTTCCGAGCGATTTCAACGAAGAAGCTGTCGGACTTCATAATCCTGGGCTCGGGTTATGGGTTTGCCCTCCACCCGATGAGTTTCATTTACGGATGTGCCCGCTCATCGGCATGGTGTGCCGGGGAACACAAAATATCAAGCTGGGCGAGAGATCATCGGTATGAATTTGGTGACGGTATCCAAAGTCCAGCAAACAAAGAAGTTCTATATGACTTCATATCGATGTATACCTAGCGGCATCCGGCGGTGGTTTGGTTTCTCTATATAGATGCACAAAGATGATCCGAGTGTATGCCTATTGCCCCATGATTCACCTTGGAGACCAACAACCGCAATTTCGGAAGGGTCGATGATGCTTTCACCATGTACGTGGTCGATTGCTCGAAGGTGATCTTTGCTTTAGAAGGTTTTGAGATGAAGCCATGAACTGATATCGCGATATGGAGCCTATTTCATTCAATTCGGAAATTTTCCTATATCGAGGCTTCTTTGTATGAAAGCACTCCTCTGCGGCTTCCCATGTTACTGCAATGACAAAATGGCTTTGATTGAAATATGCGAGCAACTAGACAAGTTGCCTGAGAACTTGCGAGAGACAAGAAGATTTACGGCTTGCACTTTCCCATCTCTGCGAAACTACACATGCAAAAAACACTCTGGATGCTCGAGAACATAGAAAGAGCCTGGTCCCATCATCTTTTTCATTTCTTGAAGCCAAGAACTGTTTTGACTTGAAGAAGTTCATTGAAACAGAACATCAAGATAGTCTATCATCATAGGGCGATCTGAGAGAGACTATTGGGCTGGCTTGCGATGATTTTGAAGCCGAGAAGAAGGCATTGTGGCGGTTCTCCTACTGCATTGATCCAGAACTCGATCTGTGCCAAGTTCTGAAGGTCTCGGGATGACAATTACAGCTATACTCTTATGAGTATGAAAATGTGATTAAGCACACCCCTCTGGAGGACCTGGATTGGAACAGGAAAGAGAGAGATGATCTGGCTGAGATTCTTGCTCCAGTCTTAATCAGGACTAGGGTCTGGTTCAGTAAGAAGATCTGAGAATTCAAGAGGCACTCAGGAGAATCTAGCTCCAAGGATGATTCGACACCCATAAGAGAGGCATCAGTTCCAGAGTCTGGAACACCAGTGAAAACCCCTCCTGCCTCAACAGCTCGGGGACCTGTAGAATCTACTCCTTCTCCATCTACCCAGGTATACAAGAAGAAACTCAAAGAGGTAAAGAAGGAGCCTGCAGAGAATGATCCTCCAAGAAAACAGGTAGAGTTGCCTATAGGGCCAGAGAACATCGTTGTTCTCAGTGAAAGTGAAGAAAGTGAGATGCCAACTCCTGCAAATGTTCCTGAAGATCCAGCAGATAAGGACAAAGAGGTCCAGAGCACTGAACTTCCAGGTACTACTGATTCTTCTACTGCCATTGCCTCCAGTGCTCTACTCACGTCTCAGCTTGAGTCAGCAGTTCCTTGCGCGACCACGAGTGTCATGAGCTCCCTGTCTCTTGGTCCTCTTGCCCCTCCCTGCAGATTCTTCTTCCTCTTTTGCTTGGGTGCACCTGCAGTCGACAAAAAAGGAAGAGGAAATCCTCCTCTCAAAGCTTGGGACCAAATTTTGATCTTTGTGCCTTGTTGTTGGGCACCACTCCTTCTCGTGCCAAGAAAGCGAGAACCACCTCCCGGTGTGTCGATGCCCAAGGTCAGCAATTCTTGGAGATTGCTAAGCCTACGGTAGACAAATCAGAATCAGACTTGCTGACATCTGACTTAGAGCTTTCAAGGATCCCCATGGGAGAGTCTACTCCTGAAGGTGAAATTCACAACCTCCAGGAAAGCTTGATCCACAAGAGTCATTGGAAGGGTAGAGAAAGGGCGTGAGACTATTGAGCAGTGGAAGAACAAGCCCAAGTTCTCACGAAGTTTTATCAAGTCACTCTTGTCTAAGGACAAAGTTTTGGACCCCACCCCTTGATTGCTCTACCGCCTCCTGTAATTCTAAGCCAAGATGAAGTGCAAAGTATCAAAGATATGCACAAGTATTACATCATGGCGAGCTATTGAAGCCATGGTGGATGACATGCTTGTTCTTTGGGCTAAACTTCATCGATGAAGCTTTTAAACTACATGGAAAGGTAGACAATTTGCAACGAAGCTATCCTCTACTATTGGGGTTATGGATAAAGAGCTTAAACTCTGGAGCGGTTGCATTGTAGACCTTCGCCTCATGGGACAGACAGGATGAGAACATCTTCTTTGGCGAACAAGATTTTCGATGATGCAAAGACAATCTATCAAAATCCACAGGTCTACGGCGTAGAGTGGAAAATCAAAGTCTTGGAGGAAGGCATGGGAGAAATGAAGAACAGGTTGGCGAGAAGGAGAAGCTTTCAAGACAGCTTTGGCATTTCTTTGCTTTGATATGCATTGTCATCTTCAAGATGAAAACTCTGGTGCTTCCTTGTCCTTGCAAAATCAAAGCTCGATTGAGCTTTTGTCAAAGATCATCTATTCAGGAAAGCTCCATCTCTAAGGAAAGATGAAGGAAATTTGTTCTCTTGATCTGCCATTGAAGAAGCAAACAAAGATTATCATACTCACGTCGAGTTTGATAAAGAGATGGAGAAATGTGCAGGATTTTGGACTCGATCTGCAGGCCAACACGTCGGTCCCTCGTGGCGAGAGATATAGGCCCGAGTCATTGAAGAAATTCGGGCGGCGGATTACGAAGACAGTGGGTCCCTCCCGATGCTAAGGCCACTGTCTCCTTCTCCTTTCTTTCCTCTTCTTCCCTTTCTTTTCGTATTCTTTGTAATCAATTAAGGTATTGTAACGGCGGTCCTTAACTATTCTTTAGTTAAAAGAAAGCAGATTCTGAAAGAGTAAGCCCGACTTGTAAGCTATATAATGGCCTTTCCACGCCATTTTGGAGAGGAGGAAGAACTTGGAATATTTGCTGAAAGTGTAAATAGATCTTAAAGAAATCAATACAAAAGGGCTTTTCATTCTTTGTCTATCTGATTCTCGTTATCTCTGTGTTTTCCTTTAATATTGTGAGGATCATTTTGTTCTTAACTCGTTAGTCTCTCTGATTGCATACTGTTCAGTTTTGCAAATACAGTGATCTTGTACAACCAAGAAGGAACTTTGTGTCCTTGATTAATAAATCTGAAGAAGGTTATTTATGGAACTTTGTGTCTTTAAATTTAATCTCATTCAGCCAACGCAAATGATCTTGTCTTAAATTCTTTGAAGCTTCGCATACAGGAGGAATTATTCTGCTATCTATAATTCTGAATGTTGCTATTCTGCTCATCTCCTTTTTCCCCTTCCTCAGTCCTTGCGTGATTGATGATCCTTGTGGAAAACACTTTCGTAAAATCCAAGTTTGACCATAAAACAATGTTCTGTACATTTGTAAATAAGTTCGTTTCTGAATAAGGGAACCTCTCCCATTAAAGAGGAGGGACTTCTTGTCCCCGATCAAGCCGCTTGCTCTTCTAAAAAGTCCTATTTGACGACCAACAAATCACAACTCAAAAATTTAACATAGGGGCACCCAAAATGTTATAGGGCGTTTTGGGCTCCAATATCTTCAAATTTGAAATATTTAACTCCATCTAACTTTGTCTCTGCGATGTGTTAAACCCTTAGCCTCATGGAAACTCTCTCATTTGACTAAATTGATTGTGCACACTTATAAAGTTGTATATATTTATTAGATACAATAAACTAAAAAATAAAATTGATAATAATGGAATTTCTATTATATTCTTTTAATAATAAGTAGAAATGGACTTGTTTACGTGTTCATATATTAGTATAGATAGCTTAAATGTATTTATCTGAAATGTTTTAAGATATATCAATTTCAAGTTTCTTATCTTAAATTTTGCATATACCTTACTATCTCAAGTTG
Source organism: Taxus wallichiana var. yunnanensis (assembly GCA_018340775.1). Taxonomy (NCBI): domain Eukaryota; kingdom Viridiplantae; phylum Streptophyta; class Pinopsida; order Cupressales; family Taxaceae; genus Taxus; species Taxus wallichiana. Next base: position 820,998,489 of record CM031235.1, read on the forward strand.
GATATGTCTCTTAAGTGCATTTTAGACTTTCTTTTCTTATTATTATTGAGAAAAATGGCCCCAGAAACTCTCTATATGACCCATAAATTACTACTTTCTAATTGACTTCTCATAGTGAAAAAAAAAAATTCAAGTAAAAGCTAAATGAGCATCAAATTTAAAGTTGAAATTTTCCTTTGACGTTTAAATGAACGTCTAATTTAATGTTGAAAATAAAAATTTCACAAACATGTTATCATATTTTTCCACTCCCTATTGCCATTGTAAAACACCTTTTAATATAACTAGCAATCGCATGTGCACAATGCAATGTGAACGCTGAAATGGTATATGTTATTTGATTTAGAGGGATATTTATTACTTTTGTAGTTGATATTGATAAGGGATGTGATTCATTTTGTAAGTGTAGAAATATAGATGAAGCATTACATTTAAAGGTTTTATCTCTACATTTCAAATTTGTTACAAATTCGTACATATACATTTGCAAATCTTATATCATGAGTGATAGTGTTTTAGAGACTATTTTATTTGAACTAAACATGAATACATGAAGAATTTCATACATTTGCAGATTTTATATCATGAGTGGTAGCCTTTTATGGCTATTTTTTTAGCACTTAACATGAATACATTTGATACCGCTAATTACTTTTGTAATTGATGTGGTTTGTAATTATTTGGGGGAAATTGTGTTAGTCTTGCAACGTGTTTGAGACGGTGGTTACATTGGTTGTTTGGTTGGTTTTTTTGTTGAAAAAGTCTTTTTGTAATTATTTTTGGTTGCCAATACTTCTACACAACCTCAAATTCTAGAGATCTAGGCTGGCCAATTAGAGAGAATAAACCACCCTGTAATCATTTAAAATAAGTTAACAACCATTCCTACAACCATACTGAAATGTCACATCTCTCTCTAATTGCTAGTTTCTAATCCCCATAAAGAGTGTCTCTTACCACCTAATTATTATGTCACCAGTCCATGCACAGAACAAAGAAACAGAAACAGCAGCTCAGGAGTTGATCTCTACAATCTTTTTCTGTTGTGTCCATGTGAATGACATATCATACAGTCTCATCAGATTTCACACAAGAGGAATTGTCAAAACCTCTGATAGAGATATCCAAAGCTAACATGTGAACTATTTTACTGCAACCATGACTATGGATAGGTGCCAGGCTGAATAGAATTGTGCCCATTACATTACAATGATTACATAATAATGGATGATATGGTCTCCAACATTCTAGCGGAAAATGGCATTTGGATGAGATGGGTGCATTAGGATCAAAGCTTGGACTCTTGATGTCATATTAATGGCTTCTGGGTTATTTTCCATACATTATCTCAAATTTCAAACAATTTGATGGTGTTAAATTTCTCTTAAATATGCAAAAATATGGATTCATTTAAGTAACAAAAGACAATCCAAAATCAATCCTTAGCTTCTCTCAGATTTCTATGGTTTCTTAACTCAAATCAAAATTTTATCTGCAAGGGAGAAAGGATAAGACATTGGGCATCTGAGTCAATCATCTCACAAACAAGGCAAAATAAGAAAAGAATTTCAAAGGCAACTCCCTTGCTTCTAAATTGAAAATGAAAATCATAATAAAACTGCAATTCCTATGGACAGAGTAAAGTTGCAGGTACAAAAATCAAAATTAAAGACATTACATGAAATTTAAGGTTGTCTAGGGTAAAAATCTTGTGTTGCAGCCTTTGGGTCACTATTCTTGTTTTTGTGATGTTGAATGTTTGTCTTGAGGAACATCAAACTTATGGTGTGTGTACTGTGTACCCATTCAATGTTTCTATATCTGTGATGTTGAATCTCAAAGAACCCTAAACTTCTAGGTGTGTGTACTGAATACCCATTTTTCTGAACATTGCCATGTATATGGTTTTCAATCACACAGCCAAGGTTTTGATTTTCTTGGAACAATGAATTTTAAAGTGAATTTGTCTAATCAAACCATGAAGTGTAAATGTATCTACAAGAATGCCTAGAAGGTTCTGATTCTTGAAATATGATAAAGTTACCCCTGACTTCAACCTAAATATTAGAAATCATTTCAATATGACCATAGAACACAAATATCTAATCTATCTTTTGTAGGGCATGAAAAAGATCTCCCTTGAACTGTTGTGGAATGTACATGAAATTTAAAAAGTAGTTATTCACTTTTTGAATTGTTTGGGCATAATCCGTTAAATGGAAAATAAACTTAATCAAAAATTTGTTCCCCATTTCAAGACAACTTGAGGATGGTCGATGGTGAGAATGTGTGCAATAAAAAATTTTACTCATGCTCGAGTTTATGTTTGGGAAAATTTCTCTGCCACAAAAGGAATATCATCGAATCTAATCCGTATTGCTGCATGATAACTGAAGAAAATTTGAAAGCAATCTCAAGGGATTATACAAAGGTCCATGCCCAAAACAATCTGATACAGAAATCTAATTGCAAACGGTCTTCATAAAATAGTAGAAGATACTAAATCCAAGAGGAGAAATTATTCATACCTCCAGAGGCATGAGGGCAGAAAAAATCACCTGCCATAAACAATATGCCAATCACAAACATGCATCAATAAGCAACGAGGACAATCCAGGGATCAAAAGCAATAGAAAAATATTATAACACCCAACTCATGTCTTTAAGTCTATGGAAAATCCAATGAAATTGTATCTCTCCCTTCACCAACAGACAAAATCCGTTTCTTTAACTTACCCAAGAACATTACAGCCACCATTGTAAACAGTCTAAGAAACCAACCCCATAAGCCCAACACTTCCCCCACATAGACAAGGTCTATTCTCCTCTTTACCTAAAAATATTAGCCATAGCAAATTATGATGGAAACCTTAATCCACATGGCATAAACTATAATCCTATTTGTGCAAGGGTAGTTTCATCGATTTTTATGAGTTGTTAAAGAAATGTTTAGGAATGCATATATGAAATTGGAAAACTCATTCCAAAATTATAGTTGATCAAACATATATTTATTTATTGCAAAGTCATTTATGTCATCCTTAAGCATGAATCCCTTTAGTGTATCATCAAAACAATAAAATGGTTTAAAATTCTTTCTTTGTTCTCTACTCAAGAGTGAATACCTAATTCTTTCCTCATTAAATGTTCTTCTCTAATATGGAACAATTTTCTACATGCCCTAAGTATCAAAGGTGCCACTTTACTAAAATTTTATTTTAGTTCCACATCCTATGGTAACTAAATTAGGTTTCTATGAATTATTGCTCAGATTTTATTCCCAATTTTGTGTAGTTTATTTTATTATAAAAAACACCATTATATGATCATTCTTCAAATTTTTGGTTATTTTCCCTCATTTCTTCCTTCCCTTTTTTCTTCCTTCATTTTGTGACTTAAAGACATGATCTCTTTATAATAATTTTTCTATTGCTCATCCCATAGATTGTGTTGATGCTTATTGATGCGTGTTAATCAAGAATGAGATCTGGCATATTGTTTCTTATTTGTGTGAAATTCTATCTTCCCTTTGTGCCTCTCTTAGGTATGACTAAATTATCCTTAATGGATTTGGTATCTTGAAAATTTTATGAAGATCATTTATAAAAGATTTCTCAAGCATCCACTAAAGTGCATCAGAAGGCATAATCCTAAATTGCTTTCAAATTTTCTTACATTCAACGTAAAACCAAAAGAAAATAGGAAATCATATTCTTATGAAGATATTCCTTTTGTGGCGGTAGAGAAAATTATGCCCAAACATAATCCACTTGAGCATGAGTAAAAATTTTTGTCTGCACACGTTTCCTTTTTACCATTAAAGAAATCCTTTAGGAATGCATATATGAAATGGGGAAAAATACGCAAATTTACCATTATAAGTTGCACACCCACACCTATTTTCCATTTATGTCATCCTATGCCCAAACAATTCAAAAAATGTGAATAACTACTTTTTCCTACTCAAGGAATGACATTCTTGTCTTGAATTTATATTTTAGGTAAAGAGGAGAATAGAAATGCGTAAGTATGGTGGGGAAGTGTTGGGCTTATGGGGTTTAGTTTCTTAACAAATTAGGTTTCTATTAATTATTGCTCGTAATTTTATTCTTTTGTGTAATTTTAAAAAAACACCATTTTGATCATCTTCAACATTTTGTGAAGGGAGAGAGTTTTACATTCATTTTCCATCAACTTAAATCCACATGAGTAGTTTAAAATAGTATATATGTAGTATTTAAAGTAGATAAAGACAAAACCTTGGTCCATTACACACCGCCAGTATAAATAATCATGCAAAAACCCCTTCCTTAGAGTTAGAGGTTTAGCAGTTTTCTTATAGTTTTTGTATGTTAGATAGTAGAAAGATTCTAATGACACCAAAGATGTTTGTATTTATCCCTTCTTAGAAAAAAATTGTAAACCTTATGACACCTAAGATGCTTTGTAACTCCTTATGACACATAAGATAGTAACTTTCTTGGAAACTACTGCAATAAGATCCTTTGAAAGTCTTGTGGCATTTTCATGACATCTAAATGTCCTTCTATGTTTTAATACATATAAACAATAAACTATTAAATTCTTGCCTTAAATTTAACCTAGTATCACCCTGAAAGTAACCATGAATTGTGTCCAGCGTATGACAACAAGAAAATCTAAAGCCAATAAAATTTAGTTTTTCTTTGCTCATAAAATCAGAAAATTGAAAAGAACGACATCTTCTACATCTGGACATAGGCTAGAGCTCATACAAGTTCAATCAAGGCAGACTTTGAAGGTACATGAACAACTAAATTATGAAAATAAATTATAGAGGAAATTACAAATTTACCTAGTATCATCGTCTTAGCTTTCCATCAAATTACAAATTTACCTAGTATCGTCGTCTTAGCTTTCCAACATTTCTTTTAGCGGAGAATTGAGATTACAAACAAGAAAAAGAATCAAAAAGTGCTTCAGCCTTGTATTCAGTAAGGCAAGTATGGAATTGCATGCATTGTGGTTATGTGCGTATTGCAAGGTTTGACAATGGGATTAGCTTTGATTTTTGCACTCTATTAGTGCTCATAATACCAAGGTAGAAGTCTAAGACTCCAAACCACTTAGCAATCTGAAAACCTCCCAATTTGCTCAGTTTTGGAAGAAACTTGAACTTTACATTAGGTGTCTATTTAAAGTTTCCATTAAATTATGATAAGATGGATCTGTTTCATTATTTTCTACTATGGTAGTTGTGGTTGATGTTTGTACAGAAGGCAATCCCTTTTGAGCTCGATCAAACATATATTATTGATGGAATTCATGGGTTATAATGGATATAACCTCCACATAGTGTGGACATCTATGCACAACCTAGAAACCTCATCAGAGAAATGACTGACTTACAATTTATCTATCGAACACAAATCCATTCTGGGTGTTTAAAACATTGAACAATCATATGATTGAAAGCAGCCTATTTCCAGATATTGTTATTGACAAAAAGGCATTTTCAATATCTTCTAATACACACTGCATTTGGGGGTGAAAAATAAATAGTATCGCACTTGGATACAAAAAAGTAGTGTTGTTCCAACTTTGCAAACATTTCCTAATCCTACTAAGCTATGGGATCTTTCACCAACTATTTCTATTTTTTCATCTTCTTACACAAGATATTGTTTAAGCATTTTTTGAGCAAAGAGCTCGAAAGGTAATATAAAACTACAAATGTGACAGTAATTTGGCTAACATATATAAGTGAGTTTCGCAATAGAAAAAATATTATAACACCCAAGTCATGTATTTAAGTCTATGGAAAATCCAATGAAATTGTATCTCTCCCTTCACCAACAGGGGAAATTTGTTTCTTTAACTTACCCAAGACCATTACATCCACCATTGTAAACAGTCTAAGAAACCAACCCCATAAGCCCAACACTTCCCCCACCATAGACAAGGTCTATTCTCCTCTTTACCTGAAAAATATAGCCATAACCAACCTCAGAGATGAAAAGAATGTCATTCCAAAAAAGTAGTTATTCACTTTTTGAATTTTTGGACATAATCCATTAAATGGAAAATAAACTTAATCGAAACCTATTTCCCATTTCAAGACAATTCGAGGATGGTCAATGGTGAGGATGTATGTAGTACAAAATTTTTACTCATGCTCGAGTTTATGTTTAGGCAAATTTCTCTACCACAAAAGGAATATCATCATAATCGATCCAGTATTTGCGCATGATAAGCCGAAGAAATTTTGAAAGCAATCTCAAGGGATTATATAGAGGTCCGCGCCCAAAACAGGTGTGATGCGAAATTTAATTACAAATGGTATTCATAAAATAGTAGAAGATACTAAATCCAAGAGGAGAAATTAGTCATACCTCCAGAGGCATGAGGGAAGACGGAATCACCCTGCCATAAACAATATGCCAATCACAAACATGCATCAATAAGCAACAGGACAATCCAGGGGATCAAAAGCAATAGAAAAATTATTATAACACCCAACTCATGTCTTTAAGTCGATGGAAAATCCAATGAAATTATCTCTCCCCTTCACCAACAGGAAAAAACCGTTTCTTTAACTTACCCAAGAACATTACAGCCACCATTGTAAACAATCTAAGAAACCAACCCCATAAGCCCAACACTTCCCCCACCATAGACAAGGTCTATTCTCCTCTTTACCTAAAAAATATAAATTCAAGACAAGAATGTCATTCCAAAAAAGTAGTTATTCACTTTTTGAATTGTTTGGGCATAATCCGTTAAATGGAAAATAAACTTAATCAAAAATTTGTTCCCCATTTCAAGACAATTTGAGGATGGTCAATGGTGAGGACGTGTGCAGTACAAATTTTTACTCATGCTCAAGTTTATGTTTGGGAAAATTTCTCTACCACAAAAGGAATATCATCATAATCTGATCCGTATTACTGCATGATAACTGAAGAAAATTTGAAAGCAATCTCAAGGGATTATACAGAGGTCCGCACCCAAAACAGTGTGATGCAGAAATCTAATTGCAAATGGTCTTCATAAAATAGTAGAAGATACTAAATCCAAGAGGAGAAATTAGTCATACCTCCAGAGGCATGAGGGAAGACGAAATCACCCTGCCATAAACAATATTCCAATCACAAACATGTATCAATAAGCAAACAGGACAATCCAGGGGATCAAAAGCAATAGAAAAATTATTATAACACCCAACTCATGTGTTTAAGTTGATGGAAAATCCAATGAAATTATCTCTCTCCCTTCACCAGCAGGAAAAATATGTTTCTTTAACTTACCTAAGAACATTACAACCACCATTGTAAATAGTCTGAGAAACCAACCCCATAAGCCCAACACTTCCCCCACCATATACAAGGTCTATTCTTTTCTTTACCTAAAAAATATAAATTCAACCTATCCATTCCCTATGCAAAGCCATTTCAGAACTCATTCCAAAATTATCAAACATATATTTATATTTATTGTCTAGGTATCCCTGCTATCAAAAAACCCTAGTGCTTGAATCCCTTTAGCAGGCATCATCAAAATCAATACAAATTACCATGGACACCCATCTCAGAACTCTAAAGGAAATCATTTCATAAATGTCAAGAACATGAAACATGTACAGTTATAACATGGAAATCCCCATTATCAAATTCTTCGAGTGCTTGAATCCATGTAGCAGAGATCACAAGCTACTACTTCAATCCATTACCAACATTTACTAGCAGAAATAGATTCTTTTTATCTACTTACAAAATGGTCTAAAATAGATTCTGTAGGAGCGCAGATGGAGCCGAGCATGCAGAGATAAAAAACCGCTAAAAATAGCAAAAAAAACGCCGAGCATGCAAAGATTAAAAAAACCATTAAAAATAGAAAAAAAAAAAAACGTTAAAACGTTCAAATGGCCGTCAAAAACGTCAAATTTGACACGCTTGTAGAAACGCCCACATGGGCCTTTCCCATAGGAAAACGCCTTCGGTGTAATTATAGAAAGGATATAGTTGTTACATAAAATATTGATGGACATATGTTTCATACTATTAAAATAAAAATATTAAAAATTAAAAAGTAAATAAATATATTATAAATGAATAAGAATTGGCATCGAAATAAGTAATAAAGGAATACTAAAGAGTTACATTCGATTTATATAGAGGAACATAATAGTAGTATAAAAATATAGGGACTCATAAATTAATTATTTTCTACTTGAAAAATTACAAACAACAATAACAACATATGTAAGTATTGGATACCATTCAGAAGAAAAAAACAATAAGAAAAAACAATGTAATGGTGATAAAATAAAAATCTTCATTGAACTTCTTATTGATAGTGAAAATGATTTTTTTGTTCTTATTGATTACTATAAGGAAATCTATTAATCATTAATTGAAATTGTTAAATTTTCTTGAATAAAAGTATAAAAAATCTAATGGATTTGATTGAAAAATGCACTTAGAAAAATACATCATTAGCCATATTAAATAAAATACACTATTAACCATAGCAAATAAAATAATAGTTGATGTGTTGATTACTACGAAAATATTAAAAGGAAAAAAAAAGTGATAAAGGGTAAAAATAAATATTAAAGAAAGTAATTAAAAAATCAGAATTTTTCATTCTAAATAAAAATATATTGTAAAGAATTTTGTCGTGGATGGGGTCAACAACTCAAAACTTTATTTGATTTAAGTTTTTTTAATTGAATCTTAAACTTGCCGGAATTAGTTGCACATAATTTTTAGGCTTAACTTTTAAGGATTGAGGAGATTTTATTCCAACTTCATCCCATATTTATTGGCATCTATTAAAATTGGAACCTTGGTGAATGGCTAGGCAACACCTTTTACACCATCATATGTATTGTTGGACCACAACCAATTCCATAATCAAGTAATTTTCAATGAAATAATAACATAACTTATTGATCACTATAAGAATATCTATTAATTATTAATTACAATAAATAAAATTTATTGAATAAAAACATGAAAAATTAATTAATTTAATTAGAAAAATACACCATTAACAATGCATGACTAACCATATTAAATAAAATATACTGGTCATTAACCATAGTAAATAAAATATTGGTTGAAGTGATTATTACTATTGAAATAAAAGAATTAAAAGTTACAAAAGTTTGTAAGTGATTAAAGAATACTAAAGAATTAGATTTTGAAAATTTTACATAAATAAAAGTTAGTTCAAAGAAAAAAACTATAAATTTTCCTTTTAAATAAAAATACCTTGTAAATAATGCCTTCGTGAATGAGGGTTCAACAGATCATAACCTTCTAGAAATATACCTCAAACACAAAAAGTGGTAAACGCAAACACAAATAATAAAATCTGAAAGGTAGAAAAAAATTCAAATGAAATAATAACATCACTTTTTAATAATTATAAATAAAATTATTAATTATCAATTATAATCAATAAAATTTCTTAAATAAAAACATAGAAAGGAAATAAAATAATTGGAAAATACACCATTAACCATAAAATGTAGCAAAATACATCATTAATTATATGTGATTAAGTATATCAAACCAAATAAACCATTAACAATAGAAAATAAAATATTGGGTGATGTATTGATTATTATAAACTTGTGTGGATACAAACACACCACTTTATGTCAAGGATTGTAAATGGATAAGGAACTACCACTTGTTAGTTCAAGCAATTAATGTTATTTAACATTTTGATTGAATATCAAATTACCACTTAGGGGAGAGGACCCTATAACCGTGCACCTAACTTTAGGGGCACGCAAATATATGTAGGTATGTCGGTAGCGTAAAAAATTATATCATCTTGTAGCGTATGATCGTGCCATTTGACATTTTCGTTTTCGCGTGTTAATTTGGAGGGAAAAGTAGTTTTTGAATTGATTTAATATGAAGAAAATCAATATAAAGCATTTGAAAGAGGGACCAATGACCGAGCGCCTTATGTGTCACATTCTCATTAACTCTTAAAAAGTGTAATTAACCAAAAAGTGAACAACTATTGGTGCTTTTGTCAACAACCTATGGTGAAAAGAGATGTACATGTTTTGGTACCCGCTCGGTTATAGGGTCCTCTCCCCTATCTCTTTAAGAAATTAACTTTAAGTTTATTATTATTATCCTTACCTTTCAACTTTTTATTACTTTATTTATGACTTGCTAATTGTATTTTGACAGGGGACATTTTCAATTTCTTGTTTAAGGTTTTTCAAAAATAAATAATATTAAAAAAATATAATGATTGGTTTAAATAATTTAGTAAGTTTCTCAAGAATTTTTAATTAATAAAAATACAATGTGTTATGTGCCCTTATTATTATGAACCTCAAAAATGTGTACCCTAGTTCATTGCCTAAAGTTATGTGTAGATAACACTTGACCAAATCTCAACTACGCTTTTGTGTGGATTGACATGACAACAATTGGCATAAATGAGTAAACATGATAATCTATCATTCATCTAGTATACCTAGAACAAAACTCGCATAGTTCTATGGGGCATAGTTCATTTAAGATGTCTTGGATCCTAGCCAACATAAACCCTTGACATGTCATACACCATGTCATTCCACAAAGTCATCCTCATAAGGAAAGGAAATGGATAAGGCACAAAACTTTATGTGACACATCCAACATGTTCACGAGATAGGTTCAACAAATACTTATGTGCAAACAACATAATTACAAAGAAAGCCACAATGTACATTGCACACTCATGATTCGAGGGTGATAAAAGTTTGGTTGCATCTTCAAAAAAAAAACGCTATGAGGGTCATCATAGGAAGATCAAGTCTTTATACTATGGACCATACACTATACTATGTGTAGCTATTGAAAACACGCATCTTTAATCTACCACAATAATACTTTTGTCTTAATCCAATATTCAATGTCGAACTCTTTGAGCCTTACTTGCCACCATTTCTCAAGAGTCAATAACAACTCACCATCCATCATATTTGGACCCTAAACACTTGCAATCAACACCTAATGATCATACTTGTTGAAATCATAACTATGCACACCAACCAATGCATGTGTCAAGGTAGGATAATACTTTGATACAACCTTCAATGATGTCAAGTTCAATTTTTGCAATTAAATGAAGATGTGATGAGTGTCATTGCTCCTCAAAAATGGGCAACCGATGTGAGCGCAACTATGCCAATGTGCATTGGTATTCTTGGGCGAATTGCACATTCCATAGCCCCACAATGTCCTGCACAACTTGGCATCCACGAACAACCCAACATATGCACAATCACCATCAATATCTACTAAACATCAATATGTGTTAGACAATGCGTCAATCATGTGGAGAAATTTCACCATGTAAAACATCTTTTTCAAAATGCATGTATGCCAAGGTACCAATAAGCATCCCACACATTTGGAAGTCGAATTGTCATCTTTTGTAGAAATTGAATCATATATAATCTTACTATGTAACTTCTTTCTTGTAAAGACATATAGTGACCAATTATCCCAAGAAGGACAATCATTTAATGAACATTTCTTCACATATTCCAATCAAGGCAAATCAATTAGGAACTATTTGCCCCTTTTTTATCACAAGATTCCTCATTCTCGCCTTCTTGTTGCTTATTGTACACAATGTACTATACATGTTCATTTCTAATTGAATAAAACAACATTATTTGCTCTCTTTACATTTGAATGTGTAATGTTTACCATTGCATGGTCTATGACTCCATAGTTTACTAGCTAAATTATCATGTTGTCCTTTATGTTGCCTTTCTAGGCCCCATGGTGTAGATCATGTAAGTAGTTTGTAGGGAAAGAGAACACCCAAGTGCGGGAGCGAATTTCACTTAGGATGCCACACACATGTAGGAGGGTGAAGAGATCCATATTGAGAAAGAGGACAATGATACAAAAGATAACTAATCATGTGCATGTACTTAGTGGGAGAGTTAAGAGTAAGACACAAACATTATATCCAACACAAATAATTTTCCCGACCGAAGAATGGAGACACTAATGACACCATAGACTAGTTTTTGAAGAATTTAGACCCTAACCTTGGTTGGATATTGCTAGAACTTTCAAGGACTTGGATTGGGTAGTGTAGCAAAAGCAATCACCTCTAACAATGGGTGAGGTGACAAATATACTTCGGTTTGTGGAGTATGATTGTCATACAAAATTCACCCAAGTACAAGTCAAGGGTGACATAAGGGGTGGCTAGAGAAGCATACTTCAAAAATGACTTAGGAATGGCTTCATGCAATGTTTATCTAATAGTGTACCCCACAATGTGTTGTGTATTCAAGGAACTTCATGTTATTGAGCATAACTTGAGAGACCAGCACCTCACAACCATTAAGGCATTATAGGAGAACGGGAGATTGGCAACTCCTCACAACCATTAAGGCAATGTAGGATAACGGGAGATTGGCAAAGGACCCAACCACAATTGTGAGGAAGAAAGTTGTGCTACAAACTAGATATAAGGAGCAATGTTGAAATTTTTAGGACCAACTCAAATAACTAACACAACTCACACGTGATGAGGCCCAATTGTTTGAATTGCATGCAAATATGGCCTACTTGACACCACACAAGGGTTGGTTGGAGCGAAGCTTACAAATATGTAAGCTCAATTATTGGAGGTAAGAGGTTGAAGAAACAATAATAGGAGTTATAAGCACTTTGAGCCAAGTTAACGCAACTCAAGGTTGGTACAACAAGATCTTCAAGGTTTGGATCGAGAGGAGCCTATTCCTATATCAACAGATTGCTCCTCCTACTATAGACCCTCCACAATCAAGAACATGTTCCTCACCCTACCTTCTCCCTTACAATTCTCGAGTCATATATACAAGAGTCAATGTCAACAAGGACACTAACATGTTTA